>CM060328.1:28127765-28142765 GCA_030674155.1 Stramonita haemastoma
GGTCATCTGCATATTGAACAAGAACAACATTATTCGACAACGAACTAGGAAGGTCATAAACCAAAATGTTAAAGAGATAAGGAGCAATAACAGAACCTTGTGGTATACCCATTTGAGGAAATCTTGGGTTAGAATATGTATTTCCAATCTTTTTTTTGATACTTCTGCCACTAAGAAAATTTTTAACATAAAAGTAAATGTGACCAGACAAGCCAATTGATTTGAGTTTAAACAGTAATCGTGCATGCCAAACTTGGTCATAAGCTTTATGAACATCAAAGAAAGTAGCAAAAATATTTTTTCTACGAGCAAACTGATGTTTAAATTGTGTAGTAAGCTTAACGAGATGGTCTATACTTGATCTGCTTTTACGGAAGCCTGCCTGATTAACTGGGAGTACTTTATTTTTGTCACAATAATACACCAATCTATTCAAAATAATTTTTTCTAAAAGTTTTCCTGTATGTGAAGTTAATGCAATGGGTCTACAGCTATTTTTATCTTCTTTAGCTTTCCCTTGTTTTAATATAGGAATAATTACAGACTGCTTCCATAGTAGAGGAAGTGAGCCCTCTGCCCAGCATTTTTGAAATAATTCATGTAACAGTGAAATCCAGTTATCAGGTAGATGTTTTAACATTTCATTTGATGTGTGTGTGTGTGTGGTGTGTGTGTGTGTGTGTGTGTGTGTGTGTGTGTGTGTGTGTGTGTGTGTGTGTGTGTGTGTGTGCGTGTTGTGTGTGTGTGTGTGTGTGTGTGTTTACCTGGCAGGCATCCTTCCCGCCCTCAGACAGGCCAGCGCAGACCTGTTTCTCCGTGACTTTCCCCCTTCCAATGCCGTTGAGATAATACTGACACTGCCTCACAGGGATGATGGGGATGTCCACCTGTCTCAGTTGCTTGTCACCTCTCACATCTGTCAATACATTATTGCAGAAATTTCATCTGAGATTTGGGGGTCGGATAGGCAAGTGGTTAGAGCATCGAGCTTGTAACCTAACAGCTTGGGTTCAAGGCACCCCAAAACACCAGTTTGAAGGGACTTTTCCTCTGGAGTTAACATCAGTACTGACTCCCCCCCTCCCCCCCGAAAGTTCTTTGGATGGGACTATAGATCGAGCTCTAGTGTCCGAACACATGCAGAACATCTTGTTCACATATCAAAACCCAGTCCACCTTATGAAAGACTAAGCCATTGCAGATTGGTAGAAATGGATGATAAAAAAATACAGTGGTGTTGTGTTTAGACATCATCCCTGAAATGGGAATGTAGTCACCGTAAATGATAAACAACTGGTCACATATGCAAAATCTGATGATTGGTGAACCTCAGAGCTCTATCTGAGGGTTTTTCCAAATATCAGGTCAGGGTGGTACCTTTGAATCTCTGGCAGCAGTTCCTTCTTGGGCAGATGAGAAGCACTGGTCCTCACTAGCATTCAACTTTTGACGGTTGGTTCTGTAACTTTTTCCCAGCCGAACCCCAGTAACTACCTCTCCTGGAGGTCTAAAGTGTGTGAAGGGCTGGTGTATGTTCTTAGCTACCAGTAGGTGGGGACGGGATAGCTCAGTAATCAGGACACTTGCTTTCCCCAAACTAAGGTTAAGCTGTGTTTGCGTGGTTATCATGTGGATGGGTGACCATTTGCGCGCCATAGCTTCAGTACAATCCCCCAGTTGATCTATCTGTAAATGGGTACCTGCCCTTTTTAGGGTCAGAGCAGGCAAGGTAAAGCAATGAGGGAGAGGAGATGGGGGCCGAACTCAATATGATGGCCTCTAAAGAAACGAAGGTCTCTCATTCCTTGCTCCCCTACAGCCACAGAGGTTATAGGAATGCCTCTACTTTTTTATATTTTTTTAGGTGGATTGGGGAAGAGATGGAAACCGCAAAGAAATACCCCTAATCAACAGAAAGAACACAAAGAACACAACACACCATGATGCCAATGAGAAGAAGAAGAACACCATGATTCTGGATAGATTGAGGCTTGGATTAACAGCAACTGCACACCCACTACAGGTCGACAGGGTGGATCAGGCAAAAATGTGCTACTGTACCAGTCTTGCCTTAAAACTGCCATCAGAACACATTGCCATAGGGAAATGGAATGTTCACACCCTACACACCTGTGGAAAAATGAAAGAGCCTGAGCATGAAATGGAGAGATACTGCTGGGACATTCTCATACATTCTGAAGTGAGGTGGACAGGACTAGGAGAATCAACAATAGAAGATGGCCACAAGATCTTGTACAATGCAGAAGAGATAAAACACCAACATGGTGTAGCCTTCCTGAAAGCAAAGAAGCAGCTGAGTAATCTTCATCTGTACTCCCATTTCCAACAGACTCATTTCCATCTATATGTCAAACAAATCCGATAGAAATTCACCATTATCCATGTGTGCACACCCACATTAGACCACAGCGTTGAAGAAGTTGGAGATTTTATTTTTATAAAGCACTTGAAAACATCATGAATAAATTGCTCAAGTAATATATCACCATAGTTCAAGGAGCTTGGAAATAAAAGACTGGCCCTGATATATGCCAACAGTGAGGAAGCTAAGAATTATTCTGAATAGACTAAAAGCCAACCCACAGAAATGCTTGCAGAACCGGCTGGTTTCAGACCTGGAGGGAGTACAACTGGACAGATTTGTAACCACAGGTTTATTATCAAGAAGTATCTCAAACACCAAAAAGATCTGTTCCACAATTTCATTGACTTAAGAAAAACGTTCGATTGATTGTGAAATGAAGGGCTATGGGAAACGCTCAGAACTTTCACCATTGTGGAAAGATTAGTGCAGATCATTGGATCACTCTACAACAAAGCTAGCAGAGCAGTCCTGCGTTCCCTCTTTTGGTACTGATCTTCTAGGACGCAATAATAATAATAATAATACATGGAATTTGTATAGCGCTATATCTTGCAAAAACAAATCAAAGCGCTTGCATTCAACCTACACGACGCACAATCAGCAACTATTTGTGACGCTCCACCACGAAATGAGTCGCTTAGCACATTACCTAATTTTGCGCTAGGAGCCTTTAAAGGCAGGTGGGGTCAAGTTGTCAATTTTGTGATTTTGATTGATTATTAAACTAGATCTGTTTATTTATCTTATAATGAAATATCAACGTATCATTTTTATTCCTTTTGCTTTTAAATGTGTTTTGAAAATACCAAAGCACTCATTCTGGCAACCTGTTACTAAAATAAACTTGACCGTTTCTCATTTTGTCAAATCCTGCAGTCTATCATTTCAATTTGTAATAATGTTGCACAGAATTGTCCGATTTTCAATCTGTCTTTTGTATTTGATAGCCACTTTATTGCACATTAATAACATGTCAATAACTAAAAATTGACCTCATGTGCATTCCGTCTCATTATGTGGTGGAGCGTCACATTTACAGTTTTGACAAATTCGAATGTACACACACACACACACGCACGCACGCACGCAGCACGCGCGCGCACGCACACACACCCACAAACATTATGCACTTTGGCAGGTGGATGTTGAAGGCAGGGACAGGTAAGAGATGGAAGCGGAAGGAGAAAAACTTAGGTTTGAAAGAAAAACTTAGGTTTGAAGTAATAGCAATAGCAACAAACTCCAAGAACTTACAAGCAAGTTACAACAACGATCTGGCGCTCATGGTATGGAGATCAGTGTGGAGAAAAGCAAGGTCACAGTAAACAGTACAGATGACATTACAAGTAGCAGCGTCATGAGTGTTCAACAACTTGAAGCTGTAGACTCCTTCAAATATCTTGGCTCCAGGGTGACAAAAGATGGCCACTCTGCAGCTAAAGCAAAGACCACACTAGCCCTTATGAAAGACCAGCCTGGAGAAAACTGCTGACCATCACAATCCTCCTGTACCTCTGATGACCATCTTGATCAAGGGTTTGGAAACTTTAAGAAAAAATTATTTTAAAAATATTTGACACCAGAGGGGAGGAATAGGAGTAATAAAAAATATCATTACAACAACCTAAATGTACCTGAAAATCATCTTTGTCGTCCTCGTCATCGTTATCATCATTATCATTTTCAGCAGCAGAAGCAAAAGCAGCAGCAGCAGCAGAAGCAGCAGCAGCAGAAGCAACAGCAGCAGAAGCAACAGCAGCAGAAGTAGCAGCAAAAGCAGCAGAAGCAGAAGCTGCAGCAGCTGCAACAGCAGAAGCAGTAGCAGCAGCAGCAAGGTCACTACCATCACCACCATTTTAACCACCACCACCACTACCACCACCACCACCACCACCACGGCAACCATCATCATCGTCACACACACCCCTATCCAGTCACAACCATCTCTTGTACTTTGAGCAAGTCTTCCCCAGCCGGTGACCGTGCAGACTCGACCCTCAAACTTCTCGTGTCTGTCTGGCAGACAGGCCGCTCTGGTGTAGGGGCCGCTGAGGTCCACAGGTTTGGACAGTTTGATGATGGCGATGTCTTCAGTGTGGGTTATGTTGCTGTACTTTCGACTGTGGATGATCTCGGCTATGGAGTACACGTGAGAGTCACTGACGTATCTGATGTCAGTGAGTCCTACCACCACGTTCCAGAACCGGTCATGAGAGCTGGTTGTGGAGAGAGACAGAGAGAAGGGAAATGAAATGAAATGTTTATCCATAAAGGCCATGGCCCCTTAGAAGAGGAAATACAAATAAAGCAAGAAAATAATATGATGAACATATAATGGCATTATGTAACATAGATACTTCTCCTTTTAAAAGCTTTATACATATATATTGCCAGTTCTTTTACTATACACTCATTCGTGGAAGCTAATAACAAAACCAATCTGAATAAACATGGATATCTATAGTACTTTTGTGGTATGAACTGCTCTAGTGTATCTCTTAATCCTGGACAGGAAAGCACAAAATGGATTTCATCTTCTACTGAACATTTACAAACTGGGCATTGAAGATTTGTGGCAAGTGTCTTTCTATAGCAATAATAATGTACATTGATATTCGAAATACCAAATCTAAATCGTATCATTATACGCTTCAAATAACTATCAATATTCATGGACATATACGTTGGCACAGAATTTACTTGGCTGAACATTCTATAGTGGTAGAATCTGTCACTATTCTGTATATGACTCTCACAATTTTGCCAGCAACAATCAGTCAACCTTTCACGAAACTGTCGAATAAAACCACTAACATCTCCAACTCCTTGGTATAACCACACATAACCAAAACCCAATTCACATAATTTCATTCTTACATTTGAAGCCCAATTGATTTTGCCTCTATTATCTAAATCTAACAACATATTATATGCTTTACAGGGCAATCTTCCTGCATTCAATCTGAGTTATTTTTATCCAATATCTTATACATTTGACAATAGAGACCAGTGACATGGGGTGCCATCAGAGAGAAGGGAATGGGTAAGTAAGAGAGGCAGGGGTAGTAGGGTTGAGAGAAAAACTACTACTACTACTACTACTACTACTACTACTACTACTACTACTACTACTACTACTACTACTACTACTACACAACAACATCACCATCATCATCATCATCATCATCATCATCATCATCATCATCATATATTATATAGCGCTAGATCTTGCAAAAAACAAATCAAAGCGCTTGCATTCAACCTATACAACACACAAGCAACCAATAACAATGAATAGTTATAGCAAATTCGAATGTAAACTCAACATAGAAGTATACAGTAGCTGCTTGAAAGTCGAGGGTTTTTATGACTGAAAATGGCAACACAAACGACACAGAGGGTCGTCAAGAAGTAGGTTTTGACATGATCTGCCATGCCGTAAAATACCTTCCATACAACCCAACACACTGTACATACCCCACCACGAAAATACCCGTTTAAGGTGTTTTTTTTCCCCTGGAGTTAACAAAGCTACCGACTTTACTCCCTGGAAAGTCCTTAGGATAAGACTATAAAGCGAGGCCTGGCCCCGTGTGCGAATGCATGCAGAACATTTTGTGTACATGTGAAAACTTGTTCTGGTTTTCAGAAGGGTCGGCCTTTTGTGTTGGTGAAAATGGATGACAGAAATTATGAAACTGCATAGCGACTGAATGTAAAAATAAAATCACACGAGTGTTTATTCCATAATCCTTGAAGTAAAAGAAATGAATCGATAAACAGCTAATAAAAGAAAGGGGTAGATCGATAAACAAATACCCCTCAAAGCAGTGCTGTGCCGTGAGAACGTGTTGGTTGTCAATCAGAGTGCCACCACACATATGGTATGTCCCCACCGCACTGATACCTGCATATAGCCAAGAGTGGTAAATCAAATACAACACACACGCACGCACGCACGCACGCAACGCACGCACACACACCACCACACACACACACGGCCATCGTGTGCGGTGGGAACAGATGACAATATTTACAAAACTGAATACACACGGGGACTGGATGAAAAAAAACACATCAGTGCTTATTCCATTATCCTCGATATAAAAAAGATAAAAACACACACATACACACACTAGCATGGACTCGAATGCAAATGACAAATCTTAAGTAGTGCCTTTGTTTTTTTCGTTTCCTGGGCTTAGAGCTCCTAGGCCCACCAATGATGGATTTTGCGCATGTGATCATTTTCTCCCCATCATTTAAGTAGCTGCATTCCAACGAGGGATTGTGCCCTTTTAAATATCCCGGTGCTGCCTTGGGAATGCTTTGCATTTGTAGCAGAAAGAATGTGCAGTTCAGACAAAGAGATGATCGTGTTCCGAAAAATGATACCGGTTTTGTTAGAGCTGTGAACATAGGATATTATTACCTATGTCCTCTTCTGTCCACAAACCAACGTGCTGTATAGAGTACTCTAATTCAGAATTAAGGGGAAAAGGAACGGAGGGAAGGGAGGATGAAAGAAGACAGGAAAACGAATGAAATGAAGGAAGAAAGAAGTAAAGAAGAGACAACAAAGGAGGGAAGGAAGGAGGGACACAAAAAAGAGAAGAAAGGTTTAGAGAGAAGGAAGGAAAGAGAAGGGGAGGTAAAATGAAGAAAGAAAAAAGAAAGGAAGGAAGAATGAAAAGCAGGAAGGAAAAATGAAAAGAACGAAGGAAGGAAGGAAAAGAAGGAGGGAAGGAATAGAATCATCTAATAGGTTATGTGAAATGAAGAAACATGTGCAAACTATCAACAAGGCAAAAAAACAGCAGGATACGTGTATGTACACACTATCAACTACCCAAATGACAATTCGTGACCAAAGAACCCCCACAAACTGTTACTAGGTTGATGAGTGATTCTTAATCTAACATCAACTTTATTTTTTGCAAAACATTTCCACTTCCCTTGGTTTTATCTGTCTTTTTCTATCTCATATTTTTTGGCATGATAATGTCCCACCTGTCCCTTTTCTCAGGGCAGCTAACTATTGAATATATGTGCTTGCAATCTGAAGGTTGTGCACCAGTTCGTGAAGATTGTTTTTTTGTCTTTAGGTTGTCCTATATTCACATCTGGAAAGGCTAGCATGGGTTTTTTGTAACTAGGTTTCAAGTTTTGTTGAGGATGATAAAGATAGCGATGGGTGGCTTCTCAATGTTTGTTTTTGTTGTTTTTGTTTGCTTTGACTGTTGTTAAAGTCAAAGTCAGAATTATATTTCCAGATGGTACACGTGTGTGTGTGTGTGGTGTGTGTGTGTGTGTGTGTGTGTGTGTGTGTGTTTGTTTGTGTGTGTGTGTGTGTGTGTGTGTGTGTGTGTGTGTGTGTGTGTGTGTGTGTTTGTGTGTGTGTTGTGTGTTGTTATTATTATTTTTTTAATTCTTTTATATCAAGGATAATAGAATAAGGCAATCATGTGCTTTTTTCATCCGGTCCCTGTGTGTATGCAGTTTTGTAAATATTGTCATCTGTTCCCACCGGCACACGATGGCCTACTCTTACGAAAAGCGGAACAGGATTTAACGTGTGCGCAAGATGTTCTGCGTGCGTTCGCACACGGGGCCTCGGTTTAAAGTCTCATCCGAAGGACTTTTGGGGAGAGTGGAGTCGGCACTGATGTTAACTCCAGGAGAAAAATCTCCTCGACCGGACTCGACCGGGTCGTCAAATTGCCATCGCAAATGTTTTGTACCACTAGGCTTTCAGTCCCTGTTGATGTGTGTCGTGGTGTGTTTTTGTTTTTGTTGTGTTTTTGTTGTGTGTTGTGTGTTGTGTGTTTTGTGTGTGTGTGTGTGTGTGGTGTGTGTGTGTGTGTGTTTTCTGGTTGTGAGTTTCAGTTCATAATTATGTTATATTCCTTCTGCCCCCTTCCCAGCCATCTGGCCAACATTTCACATTCTTTCTGACCCTGTGACATAAGTATACCGGATGGCTGTGGACGACTTTTATGCACTCTAAAATCAGGCGTTTTCCCATGTATAGTAATAGATTAATTTATAGCCTAATATACTTTTTTTCATTCATAGCAAGAAGGAAGGTGACAGAACGTTAGACGTGACCTGTTAAAGTAAACTGGGGTTCTGGGTTAAATCCAAGTCTTGACCCTTTCTTTCCCAGTTTAATGAGAAAAAAATCAAACATAATATCAAGTTCCTTTAGATAAGAGTATAAACCAAATCCCATGTCCAAATGCACTCAGGGACATTTTACACACACTTTAAAAAATTCCGACTTAAGAAGTGTATACTGTTTCGTGCTGGTAGAAACAGATGACAACATTAAAAAAAATGCAGGCATGCATTTGTCATGTGTCGTTCTTTAAACACAGCCCTCAGAGTTGGAATGCTGCTACCTAACTGGTGGGTGAAAAACAGTTGCACACTAAAACAATCTCACTATTGGTGAACCTTGAAACTCTAGCCAAGGAATGAAAGAAGCCCACATTCAAAGCACTAGGTTTGGCCATCAATCTATTTCTTTCACTCATAGCAAAAGAGTTATCAAGCATTCTATCTATCTATCTATCTATCTATCTATCTATCTATCTATCTATCTATCTATCTATCTATCTATCTATCTATCTATCTATCTATCTATCTATCTATCTATCTATCTATCTATCTATCTGTCTGTCTGTCTGCCTGTCTGTCTATCTATCTATCTATCTATCTATCTATCTATCTCTCTGTCTGTCTGTCTGTCTGCCTGTCTGTCTGTCTGTCTGTCTATCAACACATGTTGTGTGTTCATCAAAGTGTACGTTCACAGATTTTGCTTGGTTCTTGGAAATGGTTGTAGCCATAGTCTTGACTTCGACACTCCTCACAGTTGGCTATAAGTTACTTAGAGCAGGCAATCAACCAATCAGTCAATCAAACAATCAATCAACCAATCAAAGACAGGAACCGACCTGCCAAGGCCATGCTCTGCGGTTAGCCATTCTGCCTCCCACAATCCTGTGGTTCTCTGTGTAGTCACGTGTTCCACATGGGGCTGCACACCACATGATCAACGTCACACTTTTCATTGGTGAATAAAGATAGAACATGCTAAATCTCGCTGTGCACAGCTCTTGAACCAAATGCCCAGGTTTCACCCATTGTTTTTTTTTTTATATAATTGTTGTTCATAAATTATGTCGTTTTTAATATTCTCTGTCTCTGTTTATCTGTCTTTCTGTCTGTCTGTTTCTTTCTCCATATTCAGATGATTCATCCAATTTATGGTATAGGTATATTAAAAGAGTGAATAGCTATTTAAAGGGTATATTCTTAACTGTCATAAATGCACAAGAAAGCATCACCATACAGGTAAAAGGTAAAGGTGTCCCATAACCTGTGTGGTTGTAGGGGAGCTAGACATCAGAGACCTCAGCTTCTCTAGGGGCCAGCATGGTGAGGGTGGCGCCCATTTCCTCTCCCTCGCTGCTTTACCTTCCCTGTCCCTAAAGAGGGCAGGTACCCATTTACATCTGGGTGAACTGGGGGAACTGTACTGTAGCCAAGGCGCACAAACGGTCACCCATTCAATTTGGCAACCAGGCTTGACGCTGCTTAACCTGGCTGGGGGAAAGCAAGTGCTCTGACCACTGAGCTATCCCATACAAGTATTTCTAAATAGAAAGTTTTGACAAAAATAGAGTACTGTATAAGCACTATGTAAGTAATTTTACTTTTCTGTTTTGCTGCCTCCTTTTTTGTGACATGGCTGTCCTGCTGTTCTGTCACCCCTTATTTCAATTCTCTGCCCCAGCCATGCCAAGATTTGTTATGTCGCATCTTCAGGGTCAGAAGTCAACATGGGGCCCATCAATGTCAGGCTGTTGTGGGGCCACCAGCCACAGGAGCCCTGCACTTCTGCTGGGTCACTGTGGTGGTGTTCAGTGGTGCCTGTTCTGAGCTAACATGCACAGGATACCACCTACTAAGCCCCCTTCTAGCAACAGTATTAGCTCAGTTGCTGAGCCAGACTGAGTGAGTTGCCCACTCAAGGTGACAATCACTACAAAGTCCCTCCATCGTCCCTCCATCGACCATTCCCGTGAAACTTCCAACCCCCAAAATTTATAGACAAACTCACCCCAGGCACAGAAGTGTATGGGGAAACAGAATCTGAGGTCACCATGAGACGAGAGCTGCCAGGGCCACCGAATGAGAGACAATTCATTTGAATGCATGATGATCAGTGATACTGAGGATAGCATAATGATTCTGCTATGGAAATGCATGTGCCTCAAGACTACTTGAAAGGGCTGTACTCTATGCATTCTATCATAATATATATCCAGCATCAACCAGGCCTGAAAGATGCAGACATCTGCAGTGTTGGCTAGGTAATTTGAGCAACACTTTCACAATCGCACTCATAAAGTGGATGAAATTTGAATATCTGGTTCCAGTCTTCCCAATGAGCCCACAGCATACACACTATGGATAGGAGCCAGCCAGAGTCTGAAGAAATACCTATGACTTATCAGATTCAAACCTGTGACCTTCCAGTCTGTAACCGAAGGCGCCAACCACTGCGCAAAGGTGGCTGGTCATGTAGGTTATGTTTCTGCCTTCACTAAACAGTATCCAAATAAAGATGAGAAAGCACAGAACTTTTTTGGATCAATGTTTTAAAGTAGACAAAGCAGTGTATTAACAGTAAAGTGCTGAATAATCATTATAGAATTCTTTTCCCTTTGAACTTTATCTTTGCACAGGACAATCCCCTTAGTGAATAATAATAATGACTTTATGTGGAGCAGTTAATGCCTTTAATCACACATCATTTTTGCTTCTCTCTCTATGTCTCTTCGTCCCTCTGTCTCTCTCTGTCTCTCTGCCTCTGTCTGTCTGTCTGTCTGTCGGTCGGTCTGTCAGTTGGTCTATCTGTCTGTCTGTCTCTCTGTCTGTCTGTCTCTCTCTCTCTCTTCCTCTCTCTTCCTCTCTCTTCCTCTCTCTCTCTCTATTTTTATCTTAATTGCAGGAAAGACAGCACTACTCATTGAGCTGTCCTCTTGTTATGAAATATGCTATTTATCTTGAGCATTCAAACTTGATGTCAAACCTTGACCGGAAGGCAACGGGGTGGTGGTGTGGGTCACATGACCGGAAGAGGAAGTGTTGCGATTGTAGCAGCACTGAGACCGGAAGCTGCAGGCACTGTAGGTGTAATAGTTGAATCCTTGGGGACAGCCTGTGTAGATGCTGTGGCACTCCCCGTGGTAAAGCGTCTCACAGTCGGTAGCGTACACTGGTAAAAAAACAAACAAACGAAAAGCTGGCAGCTCGAGTTCGACATGTATTGTCATTTTTTTTTGGAAGTATAGGTAAGATTCGGATATAAATCCTGCCACAGTGGTTTTCTGTTGAAGTAAGTTTAGGATGCTTCTCTGTACATCTTTTTTATATGCAGATCATTTGGTCATGTTGCCAAGATTCTAGTACCTCTAAATGCTCTTACTTTTATTTTAGTTTACTGATTGCTTAGTATTTGTTTACTACTTGTGCCTCAAAGTTGAGGCCATGTGTCACATTTTGAGCTGTCACGTTCCACATTGAACTCTTTCATGTAGATGAAGCAGGGTTTTGATATCTTCATAGGGCCTGACAACTTGCCTGATTCAGCTTTTCGAATCTATGTGGATAATATGATCTTTGTAAAAGGTAATAAAAACTCAAAAGTCTTCTGGAACAGCTAAAATATCACCATCAGCTTCAAAATCACACTGTTGCATTTCCTGGTCATATTCATATGTGACGCTCCACCACATAATAAGTCGGAGTGCACCAGAGGTCAATTTTTAGTTATTGACATGTTATTAATGTACAATAATGTGGCTACCAAATACAAAAAAACGATAGAAAATCGGACAATTCTGTGCAAAGTTATTACAAATTGAAATGATAGACTGTAGCATGTGACAAAATGAGAAACGGGCAAGTTTATTTTCGTAACAGTTTGTCAGAATGAGGGCTGGGTATTTTGAAAACACATTTAAAAGCAAAAGGAATAAAAAATATGCCTTGATTATTTTATTATAAGGTAGATAAACGGATATTGCTTAATAATCAATCAAAATCTCAAAATTGACAACTTGACCCCAAACTGCCTTTAATTTTTCCTAGCGCAAAATTGGGTAATGTGCTAAGCGACTCATTTCGTGGTGGAGCGCCACATATTTTCGTATGGGTGTGAAACGTGAACAATAACAGCGGACATTGAAATAAAAATACAGGCAATGGAGATGAGATGCTTCAACAAACTTCTTAAAATCTTACACATAGATCATAATTATAACTAATGAGGAAGTGAAAAGCAGAATTGAAAATGCCACTGGGCCATATGGAGAGCTCCTGACTTCAGTAAAAATAAAAGCTAACTGAAGTGGTACTCATACAAACTTTCTAAATGGTCAAAGGAGAAAGGGTGGAAATTCTAGCATAGTGGTGCTAACACAAATAAGCAGTGGTCTGTTTGCTGAGACGGCTTGATCAAGAAAAAGGTGCATTTCTGGAAAGATACACCCGCCCCCCCCCCCCCCCAAAGTAGATTCCAGTCCAATAAGAAAGAAACAGGGGAGGAAAGAGATCTTCCTGCACCCCCCAAGATTAGCCACCAGTACAACCACATGGGTATTGACACCCTGTGCCGAAACCTGGAATACCTATCCTTGTTACAGGAATGGGTACCGTTCTGTGACTACCCTTGACATCCACACACCTGTGGGATTGTATATAAACAGTACCTGTTTTGGAGAAGACTCTTTGCTATCGCATGATGTTCAATGTTATTTAGCATTTTATTCATTTCCGTTCCCTGCCCCATCTGTCCCATGTGTATTGGTTGGAAATCTGACGAGAGAGAGAGAGAGAGAGAGAGAGAGAGAGAGAGAGAGAGAGAGAGAGAGAGAGAGAGAGAGAGAGAGAGAGAGAGAGCGACAGTCAGACTGAGAGAGAGCGATAGACAGTATGACAGACAGACAGACAGAGACAGACAGAGAGAGTCAGACTGACAGACAGATAGATGGACAGAAAGACAGAGGAACAGAGACAGAGACAGCAGTGTTACCAGAGTCCAAAGCCAGTCCCAGAGTAGCCCAGGCCAAAGCCCTGATGATCAGCATGATGCCAGATGTTGGTGTAGAACTGCGCTCCCTGTCTGCACACCCCCATATTTATCACTGCAGCCACCACTCTCCACTGACCCTCACCCGCAACATGAGTCGCTGTGGTAAATATAATAATTTCGTGTGATTTATGTATATCAATTCGTTTTTCTTTACTCACCAACAAAAATGATTTTTCTGGTTCCTCATCTGAAGCTCTAAGGTTCAACAATGGTGAGATTTCTGTGTAAGAAACTGCTTTTGCCCACCAATAAGGTAGCTGCATCCCATCTTCTGGGATGAATTATGAAGACATTTCTGTGATTTCTATGATTAATACAAACTGTTAATGAGTAGAAAGTAGTGGAGGAAAACAAGTGCAAATAACCACTTACAACTTCTCCATCATTTTGAAAATGATTTACCAAAAATTTAATTGAATAATATACAAAAAATCCCAGCACTCCAAAAATATATAATCTTGCAAAACAGCATTATAGGCTCATGTTAATACAATATGTCATATATTTCAGAGAGTTTAACCATTATTATTACTGTTGTCATTGTTTTTTGTGCCATGCTAGGGATGGATGACGACATTTCTAAAACACACGTTCACATGTGTCATGTTTAGACACCCTCTTTCGATAGGCCACCTAAATGTTGCGGTTGGGGGGGGGGGGGCGGGGGGGGGGGGGGGGGGGGGGGTAGGGGGGGGGGTGGTGGGGGGTGGTCACATAAGCCAAAATCTCATGATTGTTGACTCTCAGTGCTCTAGATAAGGAATGAAAAAAACATTCATGTTGATGATGATGGTGATGAGGTAAGTGATAATGATCTTCTTCTCTTGTTTGTGGTAACTGATATTGGTGGTAGCAGTGGCGATACAACTACTAATATTACTACTTTTGCTATTTCTACCACCACCACCACCACCACCACCACCACCACCACCACCACCACCACCACTACTACTACTACTACTACTACTACTACTACTACTACTACTACTACTACTACTACTACTACTAAATTGCTACTACTACTATTGCTACTACTACTATTGCACTACTACTACTACTACTACTACTACTACTACTACTACTACTACTACTACTACTACTACTACTACTACTACCACCATGATCCAAGCCATTACCACCAACTCCACTACCACTACTGTTGTCACCACCACCACTATTACGATCAGTACCACCACCACCACTACCACCAAGACCACCACCACCACCACCACTACTACTACTACTACTACTACTACTACTACTACTACTACTACTACTACTACTACTACTACTACTACTACCACAATCACCAACACCACTATTGCAGCAGCAGCAGCAACACCAGCAGCAACAGCGACAATAACAACAACTACAACAACAACTACAACAACAACAACTACTACTACTACTACTTCTGCTACTGCTGCTGCTGCTACCACTTCTACTG
>CM060328.1:28145265-28155265 GCA_030674155.1 Stramonita haemastoma
GGACATGAATAACAACACAGGTAGAGTGAGGGACATAAATATGAACAGAGGTAGAGAGAAGGGCAGGAATAACAACACAGGTAGAGAGAGAGAGAGGGGGGGACAGGAATAGCAACGCAGGTAGAGAGAAAGGAACAGGAACAACAACACAGGTAGAGAGAGAGGGACAGGAATAACAACAGAGGTAGAGAGAGAGGGACAGGAATAACAACAGAGGTAGATAGAGGGGCAGGAATAACAACAGAGAGAGGGACAGGTATATGAACAGAGATAGAGAGAGGGACAGGTATATGAACAGAGGTAAAGAGAGGGACAGAAATATGAACAGAGGTAAAGAGAGGGACAGGAATAACAACAGAGGTAGAGAGAGGGACAGGAATAACAACAGAGGTAGAGAGAGGGACAGGAATAACAACAGAGGTAGAGAGAGGGACAGGAATAACAACAGAGAGAGGGACAGGTATATGAACAGAGGTAGAGAGAGGGACATGAATAACAACACAGGTAGAGAGAGGGACAGGAATAACAACAGAGGTAGACAGAGAGGGACAGGAATAACAACAGAGAGAGGGACAGGTATATGAACAGAGGTAGAGAGAGGGACATGAATAACAACACAGGTAGAGAGAGGGACATGAATAACAACAGAGGTAGAGAGAGGGACAGGAATAACAACACAGGTAGAGAGAGGGACAGGAATAACAACACAGGTAGAGAGAGGGACAGGAATAACAACAGAGGTAGAGAGAGGGACAGGAATAACAACAGAGGTAGAGAGAGGGACGGAAATATGAACAGAGGTAGAGAGAGAGGGACAGGAATAACAACAGAGGTAGATAGAGGGGCAGGAATAACAACAGAGAGAGGGACAGGTATACGAACAGAGGTAGGGAGAGGGACAGGTATATGAACAGAGGTAAAGAGAGGGACGGAAATATGAACAGAGGTAGAGAGAGGGACATGAATAACAACAGAGGTAGAGAGAGGGACAGGAATAACAACACAGGTAGAGAGAGAGAGGGGGACAGGAATAACAACACAGGTAGAGAGAGGGACATGAATAACAACACAGGTAGAGAGAGGGACAGGAATAACAACACAGGTAGAGAGAGGGACATGAATAACAGCACAGGTAGAGAGAGAGGGACAGGAATAACAACACGGGTAGAGAGAGGGACAGGAATAACAACACAGTAGAGAGAGGGACAGGAATAACAACACAGGTAGAGAGAGGGACAGGAATAACAAACAACACAGGTAGAGAGAGAGGGACAGGAATAACAACACAGGTAGAGAGAGGGACAGGAATAACAAACAACACAGGTAGAGAGAGAGAGAGGAACATGAATATGAACAGAGGTAGAGGGAGGGACAGGACTATTAAAAGAGGTAGAGAGATAGACAGGAATATGAATAGAGGTAAAGAGAGGGACATGAATAACGACACAGGTAAAGAGAGAGACAGGAATATGAACAGAGGTAGGAAGAGGGTCAGGAATATGAACAGAGGTAGAGGGACAGGAATAACAACAGAGGAAGAGAGAAGGACAGGAATAACAACAGAGGCAGAGAGAAGGACAGGAATAACAACAGAGGCAGAGAGAAGGACAGGAATAACAACAGAGGCAGAGAGATTGACAGAATTATGATTTGATATACAATTGAACTGTTCTAGTGTTCTTTATGATACTATGTTTGTTCCAAAAAGGTCTCTTTTATACGTGATAATACAAAACCTAATTGTTGCCAAAGGTTGAACAATGAATTAAATACAAGTCCTAACTGGGATGCCATTTAAAAAATCGTCATATTAGAGAAATAAAACTCTGTTGGCTTCAGATAAAACTTATGCATAAGATATAAGAAACAAATACTGTCCTCATGCACAAGAATGTAAATCGTCGACTGCAGTTTCTGCAGAAGAGATAAGAATAGTATTTGTCTAATATTCTGGATTTGTGATTGTATAGTGCATTTTAAAGACTCATTTGAAAAGACTCATATATGAGAACTGTGAGAATTGCAAGATACTTTAATGTGAACTTTTTTTTTTTGATATGATGACGCAGTCATGTGCACAGTAAATTTTTAGTGTGCTTATGTATGATTATAAATATGTGGATGTCATGTGGAGACTGGCAAAAGTTTTTATTCAGGAATTACTAATGTTTCTTCTGAGTGAGAGCTGCGGTCTTTGGTCCTAATTGTGGAGTATAGTCACGGTGGTATCTGTAGATGGTTGAATATTACCATTTGCCAGTTTGAATAGCCTGTATCCTCAGTCCTCATTTGCTGTTGTTGTTTTTTTTAACGTGTACTCACCCAGCTTGATGTGTTGAGAATTAAGTTAAACTTTAACACGTTCTTCTGTGGCCAGGGCAGGTCTGGAACCTAAAGACTGAATCATCCAATCTTTTTAGGCTTTTGTGTCCAAGAGGTAATAAGAGATATTTACTAATTAGAAATGCAGTAAAACTCAAATTCGTTCAGTTAAAATCATGTTGGAAGATTAAGAAAAGACATAAAAAGTGAAACAAAAAATAAACAAAAATACTATATAACAGAAAGTGGAAAAATAGTATGACAGGAAGTAAAAACTATGAATGGAAATTAGATAAGATTGGGACTGAGAAAAGTGTTAAAATAATAAAACCATATGGCGACTTTCAAGGAATGAACCCTTATTGAAAATACAGGGTGAGTACAAAATAAATTTATATTTTAACTAAATATGACCCTGTTTTCTTGTAACAGGTATCTCACTCTCACTCAGTCAGTCCCATGTCCAAAGGACGTAGGGGGGACATGAGAGAAGACGCAACAGAGATCTTTTTCCATGCTTCACGATCCTGTGTGGCTAGTAGGAGGTGTTGCAGGGGTTGGGCGGTCCAGTCTTTGATGTTGTCAACCCATGATTTCTTTTGGCGGCCTCTTCTTCTCTTGCCCTCGACTGTTCCTTGCAGGATGGTTTTTGCTAGGGTGTTGTGACTTGTGGTGTGACCAAACCACATCAGCTTTCTCCTCTTTATGGTGGAGAGCAAAGGCTCTTGGGGGCCCACACGCTTTTTAATTTCTTCTTTCACATAGTTATTGGTCTTGTGTTCTTTGTATGATATTTTGAGGAGTCTTCTGTGGCACTTGTTCTCGAATGCTTGGATTCTCCTCTCTAACTCTGCTATCAGAGTCCATGATTCACAGCCATATAGGAGGATAGATATCACGAGGGATTTGTAAAGGTGGTATTTGGTGCAGAAGCTGATGTTGTTGCTTCTGATGATCTTCTCGAGTCTGACTAGAGCAGATGTTGCTGTTGCAATACGAGCTTTCACTTCATTGTTTGATGTGCCATCTTTTGTTAGGATGGAACCTAAGTATTTGAATTGGCTCACCTCTTCTAGTATTTCTCCATTCATCTTTATTTCCGTGATGTCATTACTCGCGCTGTTGACCATGATCTTTGATTTCTCTGTACTGACCTCCATGCCGTATGCGTTCGCTCGATCTGTTAAATTGTCTGTGAGGATTTGCAGTTCTTGTTTGCTGCTGCCCATGAGGTCAATGTCATCTGCAAATCTGAGGTTGCAAAGGGGTCTTCCACCAATGGAGATGGAAGTGTGGTGGTTTTGCAGTGTCTCTGTCATGATGTTTTCAAGGAAGAGGTTGAAGAGTAACAGGTATGCAGGCCATTTACTCCAATAAGCCAGTCCATTGACCCTGCAGCTGTGGCAGAGGGAAGAGGGAAGAGAATTTCTCGTGATTATGGAATTATGAAGTGAATCACAGAAAGTGTTCAGGCCATGTATCGACAGGATGGTGGGGGTCCTAAAAAGACTATAAGATAATTAATGTCTATGGCCATACTAAAGAATTTGTGGATTTGTGGATCTTTTGAAAAACAACGTGCATGTGATCTAAAGCTTAGTGTGTTGTGCGCATGCAAATATAACATATTGTCATATTATGCTGTTGTTGTGCGTTCCCCAGCATAATACTCTGGGGATTACCCAGAATGTGCACTCTGACTCCCCCATCCCACCTGGGAATCCCTGTGAGATTGACATTGCACACTGAATGAGAAGTTTGCGTGTATGACTGTATTTAGGGACCTTGATATACAGACAGCCATACTCCGACTTACAGGCCACCATACCCCGACGGATAATGTGTCGAGAAAACAGTATATGGAGCCAAGTGACATGTTGTATCCAGTGTCCAAACGTGTCAGTCTACACACTACCATTGTGATAGATATTTGTCTACAGAAAATAAGGGCAATGAAAACTTGAGACCCATGCATGGACCATTTCCATATTCACCGTGAAAGTTAATTTGAGTTAGTATTAATATGGGGTAAAGCTTATCATTGTAGGTACGTCATATGACCACCAAGAGTCTTGCATTAATATTCTAAAATAGAGAAGACTTGAATGTTTTAGTGATCAATGATTTGAACTCAAAACTTGTGTTCTCTTTGTGGATGCATGATCAACATAGTCAGAATTACTATGTACTTCTTATGTATGTATGTATGTATGTATGTATGTATGTATGTATGTATGTATGTATGTATGTATGTATGTATGTATGTATGTATGTATGTATGTATGTATGTATGTATGTATGTATGTATGTATGTATGTATGTATGCATGTATGTATTTATGTTTATGTCTGTCTTGACCTATACATCGCGAGGCCCTGTGTGTCCGACTTCTGTGTTTGTTAGCCTGCCTGGCCGCCTGTGTGCTGATTATTTGTGATTAGGGAATCGTTTCTTCATTACTTATTCCTCTTCAGAGATAACTTACAAATGCATGAACTGCTGTAGTCAGTTCTTGAAACTTAACATAACATGGTGTAGCTGTGTACTCGTTTGTAGCTATGCGTAAAATGGTTGAGGGAGGGGGGGGGGGGGGGGGGTGAGGGATGTTAAGTGTACAAAAGTGACATATGTGGTGTATAAGGTTATATTTATATCATGTGTATTATATATATAATAAAAAATAAAATACACATGATATAAATATATGACATATGATTTTATAATTATATATATATATATATATATCATATGTCAATATACATATGTCAATATATATATATATATATATATATATATATATATATATATATATATATATATATATATATATATATATATATATTAACAAGGGTTTGAGGGTTTCTTTTGTTTCTCGGCTAGAGCTTCGGGGTTTACCAATGGTAAGCCTTTTGCTTATGTGACCATTTTTGGCCAAAAATGTTGATTAAAAAATTGCAAATGTTCTTTCCAGAGCTCCGTTGAAAGTGCAGGTCTGTTCCTGATAGGTGAGACTGGGAGACAAGGCTTAACTGATCAGTCTCGCTCAGGTTTCTATGACTATGCCAGGGTGCTAAAGCAACTGTGCTCTTTGCTAGCTAAAGACGGTTTGCCTTCTGGGCTCTGCCTTCTGGGCTTTGTTATATAATTATTTAACACACAAAGAAACACAATGATAACATTTTTCTGCTGTCACATCTTATGAAACGTTCATACCCAGCTGTTCTGCTAAATGCTTGCTCAACACACAAAGAAACGTAGTGATAATACTTTTCTGCTGTCTCATCTTATGAAACGTTCATACCCAGCTGTTCTGCTAAATGCTTGCTCAACACACAAAGAAACGTAGTGATAATACTTTTCTGCTGTCTCATCTTATGAAACGTTCATACCCAGCTGTTCCCGCGCATCTCATTCCGAGCTTACCACCCCAGTCATGTCCAGGCTCTTCTTATCATATCATATACCCTTAGGGTCAGAAGTCCACGAGGAGATTACCAATATTAGACCGCTGAGAGGCCACCTACCAGTAGGGCCATGCACTGCTGCTGGGCTACTTTAGGGATGTTCAGCGGTGCGTGTTCTGAACTGACACAAACTCGGAACCTCTCCTGACATTTTCATGACATTTCATATTTTTTTAAAAGCTCCAACGACCACAAAGCCATGTCAGAACTGTCACCTTATCATAGTACAGCAGCTCCACTAACCTCACCTCGGGTTCAAATGCACACTATCTAATCCCTCCAAATATCTATTACGTCCATCTGAAAAAAAATCCATCCACACCATTAAATGAAAAAGTACATTAATTATTTCGATCCTTAGGCCCTTATAACTAGGCTGTGCTGAGGACGCCAGCCATTTCACTTAATCTATCACCCGCAGGTTACAAAAAAGCGTTTAAAAAGGGTATTGAGCTCTTCAATGTACAAAGAGATGCATGAGAAAAACGCCATATCAAGGGGAAATAACTGCAGAATGGACATCCGGTACTCAATGTTTACAATATCACTACCTGGTTGTCAGAACAAAACAACAACGGCAAAAAGTCGTGTTAAGTATAAAAAGAACAATTTGTAAGCCTTGCTTTAAAAAAACAGAGTAATGGACTTGGGAGACAAAAAAAATAAGCAAGAACCAGCCGCCATGGCGCAGTGGTTAGCGCCTTGGATTCCGGACTGGAAGGTCGCGGGTTCGAATCCCATAAGTCATAGGGATTTTTTCGGGCTCCGGCCGGCTCCTACCCAGAGTGAGTGTGCTGTGGACTCAGTGGGGAGACTGGGACCACACAGTCGAGCTTCATCCACTTTACGGATGCGAATTTGAGAGTGTTGCTCAAATTACCTGACCAACACTGCAGGTGTCTGTATCTCTCGGGCCTGGTTGACGCCGGGATATATTATGACAGTAAGCGTAGAGAACAACCCTGTCAAGTAGTCTCAAAGCGGATGCACCTCCACAGCAGCATCATTACATCATCCTCATCATCATTGATCATCATGCAATAATATAAAAAAAAATGCCTCTGATTCGGTGGCCTCCGTTGCTCTGGTCTCATGGTGACCTCAGATTCGGTTTCCCCATACGCTTCTGTGCCTGTGGTGAGTTTGTGTCAAAGCCATTGGGGTTGGGGTTCGCGGGGAGGCGATCGTTGGAGGGACGTTGTGGTGGTCGCCACCTCAGGTGGGTGACTCACTCAGTCTGGCTCCGCAACTGAGCTAATACTGTCGTTAGTAGGGGGCTTAGTAGGTGGTGTCCTGCGTATGTTAGTTCAGAACAGACACCACTGAACACCACCAAAGTGACCCAGCAGAAGTGCAGGGCCCCTCTGGCTGGTGGCCCCGCGGTGACCTAATATTGATGGGCTCCCTGTGGACTCCTGACCCCGGGGGTGAGACACAACGAATCTGGGTATGGCTGTGGCGGGGAGATTGAAATGAGCGGCGTGAGAACAGCAGTGCTGGAACGTCACAGAAGACGAGGCAGCAAAAAAAACAAAAACAAAAAAAACAAACCAAGAGAGATGATAGGTAGGTAAAGCAGAAGACAGAAACAATAAGAGTGTTAGAAAAAAGGAAAATTCTAGCTAGCACATTATTTTCAGATAGAAAGTACGCTATTTATACTGAAAGAGCCCCTGACATCACTGAAAGGGGGTTTGAGGACAATGACATATTAGTTGTGGAACCTGACCGAGAGAAACACCTAGATGGGATGGGGATTACCACCATGTCCTTTGGCCAACCTTCTATCATGAGCTCTGGACCCTGAAAACTTTAGTACCAATTCATGGCAGGCAGGTGTACAGTAAACCAAAGCTGATGTTACCACGAGACCAAAGCAACCAAGGCTACCGAATCAGAGACAATGTTCTTTTATTGCATGATGAGCCAATGGTGATGGGGATGATAACATGATGGCAACCCGAAAGGAGTCAGATAATTATCACTCACTCACTCAGTCAGTCCCATGTCCCAAAGGACGTAGGGGGGACATGAGAGAAGACGCAACAGAGATCTTTTTCCATGCTTCACGATCCTGTGTGGCTAGTAGGAGGTGTTGCAGGGGTTGGGCGGTCCAGTCTTTGATGTTGTCAACCCATGATTTCTTTTGGCGGCCTCTTCTTCTCTTGCCCTCGACTGTTCCTTGCAGGATGGTTTTTGCTAGGGTGTTGTGTCTTGTGGTGTGACCAAACCACATCAGCTTTCTCCTCTTTATGGTGGAGAGCAAAGGCTCTTGGGGGCCCACACGCTTTTTGATTTCTTCTTTCACATAGTTATTGGTCTTGTGTTCTTTGTATGATATTTTGAGGAGTCTTCTGTGGCACTTGTTCTCGAATGCTTGGATTCTCCTCTCTAACTCTGCTGTCAGAGTCCATGATTCACAGCCATATAGGAGGATAGATATCACGAGGGATTTGTAAAGGTGGTATTTGGTGCAGAAGCTGATGTTGTTGCTTCTGATGATCCTCTGGAGTCTGACTAGATAATTATGAGACTCTTTAATAGGGTTGTACCCTATTTATTCGATTCATTCATTTTATTTATTTATTTGTTCATTTATATATCTATCTGTTTATTCATTTACATCGAAGATAATGGAATAAGCACTCATGTGCTTTTTACATCCAGTACCAATATGTATGCAGTTTTGTAAATCTTGTCATCTGTTCCCACCAGCACACAATGGCCTACTCTTACGATAAGCGGAACAGGATTTAACATGTGCGCAAGATAATCTGTGTGCATCCGCACACGGGGCCTCGGTTTATAGTTTCATCCGAAGGACTTTTGGGGAGAGTAGAGTCAGCACTGGTGTTAACCCCAGAGGAAAAATCCCCTCGAACGGGAATCGAACCCGGGTCGTCAGATTGCGAGCGCAATGTTCTGACCACTAGGCTATCCCGTCCCCCATCACATCATAGTATATCCAAGCATGCACTGGGCACCGAGAGATACAGAAACCTGCATGTCTGTCAACTGGTTTGAGCGGAACTCAAAACTACATCCTTAAAGTGGATGAAGCTCGGTTGAGTGACCTCAGTCTTCCCAAGAATTTCACTGTGGGTATGGGGTGGCCGAATTCCGAAAACAACCGAACCAGATTTGAACCATCAACCTCTCAGCCAAGAATGGAACGTGATAACCGCTGTACCGTGGTAGCAGGTGCGCTAAGACTTTGCTTGTTTGTAAAATGGAAAATGATAAAATCACAGAAAATTCACTCAGCCCTAAGACTGTACCCCCCAACCAAAACATTCTTTGAAACCATGACAGACTGTTCAGGAGTATTCACTCACACACATTCACACACAAAAATTGTTCTTGGAAAGAAGACTTTATTTCAATGGAAAGACTAATTCAAACCATAATGAATTTGTTACAAAAATGATGTTAAAATCAATAATTATAAAGTTCTGAGCAAGAATAGTTAACTGCACTAGAAGGTTTCTTTTCAAGCCATAATGGATTACTAGCAAACGTTATACAAAAATTTTTTTTTTCAGCAGGAAGACTCCACCCTAATAAAACAAATCCAAAAACAAATGACAGAATCAACCCCAAAACTATATATACTACACAGAAAACCCTCAAGAAAAGTTCTCAGCCAGAAGACCTGAATTCAATGGACAGATTCTGTCCAGCAACAGCAACACGTTTTCAGCCGATCATTCCGTTACCACTCCTGGCGTTCTCAATCCAGTCAATGTACTCAGACACACTGGTGTACACTCCTGGCATGTGCCTCAGAGCACAGCCGTAGCCCCAGGACACAATACCCACAATCTTCCAGGCCTGGTTGACGTCATCAAAGCACACAAGGGGGCCTCCGCTGTCACCCTGCAAAACCGTAAGGTGACGTTATCAGCATCTTGACGTCATTGAGGGTGTAATCGGTCATTGAGGGATGTCGTGTGTGTGTGTGTGTGTGTGTGTGTGTGTGTGTGTGTGTGCGTGCGTGCGTGCGTGCGTGCGTGCGTGCGTGCGTGCGTGCGTGCGTGCGTGCGTGCGTGCGTGCGTGCGTGCGTGCGTGTGTGTGTGTGTTTGTGTGTGTGTGTGTGTGTGTGTGAAAGAGAGTCAAAGTTTAAAAAATTCTTTATTCCATAAAAAAAACCTTTTAGGGTACATGAAACTGCAGCCACATAACCATCTAAATGGTTTACGATCATATTGCCACA
>CM060328.1:28157765-28165009 GCA_030674155.1 Stramonita haemastoma
TCAGAGCTGCTACTTATATAGCTTCAAGAACGCATTGTGCAGTAGTGTACTCTTTGTAGATAGTGGAGATGTTGTACATGCCCCTAAGAAGTGACCTAAAAATGAAAGATAAGGATCTGTTCTGGGCTGAAGCCAGTTTAAAAAAAAAAACCCACAAGAAACAAAAAAACCCCACAAGAAACAAAAAAAAAAACCACAAGAAACAAACACGATAATGAATACAAAGAACTGAACATTAAAAGGGGATCAGGTCAAATCTTTTTCCTCTTTTCTGTAAAGAATGCCTCTCCTTTGTTGAATGCAGACCACACTCCACCATTAGACTGTGCTGCAGTGAAGGATCCTCTTATCTATTATGTACAGCTGCTTACCATTCCACTCCTCTTTTCATTTCTTTCTTTTCTTTTTTTTTGAAAAAGAAAACATTTTGATCTCTATCATGTGCTTTATTCGGTGGATCCATGATTGAGAGGTAGCACACATGTCTACAAAGCGAGGAGTGTAAGTTAAACCCCCGTTTGAATTTGAGCTTTTCCCCCACCCACTATATCTTGTGTAGTGGTCTGGGTACTAGCCTTTCAAATGAAAACAACAAATCAAGGTCCCTTGTGCAATGCACATATTTATTTATAGCATATATAAAACCCACGACAACAAGAGGCTTGGCTCTAGCAAAATTCTGTTCAAAACGCACCCTTATAGGGAAACGAAAAAAAAAATGCACTACTTACCACACCACCTAGATACTCGAACAACGGGATTTCTCCCCTTGAGTTAACATCAGCGCTGACTCCCCTAAATTCTTTCGGATGAGACTGTAAGCCACATTTCTATGCATGAACGCATGCACAACATCTTGTACACATGTTAAAACCTGTTTTGCCTTTCAGACGAGAAGCTAGACCATTTTGTCCAGGTGGGAACAGATGACAAAAATTTACACAATTGCATGCACACATAGACAGGATGTAAAAGCGAACCACATGAGAGCTTATTAAATTATCCTGGAGATAAAACAGAAATAAAAAGATAAGGCAGGAAAGAAAGCAATAGTAGTAAAAGAGATAGATACACAGATGGATAAACAAATAGATAGTTACCCCTCAAAGCAGTGCTGTGCCGTGAGAACGTGCTGGTTGTCAATCAGAGTACCACCACACATGTGGTTTTCCCCCCGTACCGCACTGATACCTGCACGACACACACAACACACACACACACACACACACACACACACACACCACACAACATGCATGCATGCATACACACACATACACGCACGCATGCACGAACGCACGCACGCACACGCACACACACACACTCACACATGCATACACACGCACGCACACACACACGCATGCACGCACACGCATGCACACGCACACACACACACACTCACACACACACACACACACACACACGCACGCATGCATGAACGCATGCACGCACGCGCGCACCACACACACACACACACACACACACACACACACACACACACATACATACACACACAAACGCTAGCAAGGACTCAATGTAAAGTAAATAAGTAAAGGTGTTCCCATGACCTCTGTGGTCGTTGGGGAGCAAGCCTGCATATTTAGAGCCGTGCCCATATCCTCTTCTTTGCTGATTAGGGGACGGGATAGCATAGTGGTCAAAACATTGGGCTCGCAATTTGACGGCCCGAGTTCGACTCCCGTTCGAGGGGATTTCCCCCCTGGAGTTAACATCGGTGCTGACTCCACTCTCCCAAAAAATCTTTCGGATGAGACTGTAAACCGAGGCCCCGTGTGCGAATGCACGCAGAACATCTTGCGCACACGTTAAATCCTGTTCCGCATTGCGTAAGAGCAGGCCATTGCGTGCCGGTGAGAACGAACGACAATATTTACAAAACTGCATTCACAAGGGGGACCGGATGAAAAAAAGCACATGATTGCTTATTTGTTATCCTCGATATAAAAGAATAAATAATGAAATAAAATAAATGATTTACCTCCCCTGTCTCTTAAGAGGGCATGTGTCACATTTACAGCTGGATGTACTGGGGGACTGTACCGAAGCCAAGATGCTCAGTCACCTATCCACTTGGTAACTATGCTTATACTGCTTAACTCACAAGGGATGGCCAGTTCTCTCCCTTGCTTTTCCCCACGATGGCCTATTTGTATTTATTAGTAAAAAAAACCATTAAAAAATGCAAAACAAGCAGTCATAAAATAAAATTTTCTGAACTTATAACTAACATGCTGGGTTAGTACATAGCAAAAGATTGAAGCTCTCACTTTAATACTTGAGCTTTGACAAGCATGAAGAAAATACTCCGAACTTTGTACTCATTGTGGGGTTACTCCCTGTCAGCTACTTTCTGCAACCACCAAAAAAAGAGTTGGGAAACACACGGAATCACCCAACAAAGGCTCTGCATTTGACTTTGGACAGGGTCACAAAGCTATGTTTAGCTGCACCAGTCATAGTATCAATGTGGCTGCCGGCTGAAAAATCTGACAAATAGCAAATCCCCTTTAGCAACTTCCAAAACCGATCGCTTTATACTGATCTGTTATAGCCGACTTTAGCTTGGGGAAAGCCAATGCACTAACCACTGAGCTATCCTGTCCCCTACAAAGAACACAGGCTCACCTTAGCTAAATGGATAAGATATCTATCCTAGGCTTGACCTCCTAGGCTCACCAATGATGGGATTTTGTGCATGTGACTGCTGACTTCAGGTATAATGTCTTTTTAAACATCTCAGGGCTGTACTAGGATGCTTTGTCATTGTAACATCAAGCAAGTGCAGTGTAGGCAAATCAGGTTCCAAAATAAAAGTTCTGTTAGAACAGGCAACATAGGATGTTTTGTTAAGTCTTTCTCTTTCTATAAAGCACTGTGCTGTATGGACTGAAGTTCTATCAACATTAGTTGTGTATTCATCAACGTGCAGGTTTGTTTGGATACAGTTGTGACATACCTTAACTTGGACACTCTTTACAGTTCAATGTAAGTTACTATAGAGCAGGCCAATCAATCAATCAATCAATCAATCAATCAATCAAACAACAAAGAAACTGACCTGCCAGGGCCATGCTCTGCGGTTAGCCAATCTGCCCCCCACAATCCTGTGGTTCTCTGTGTAGTCACGTGTTCCACATGCCGCTGCACACCACGTGATCACAATGTCACACTTTCCATTGGTGGATAAAAACAGAACATGCCAAATCTTGCTCTACCCAGCACTTGAACCCATGTATAAGGTTTCATTTATTTTTTTTATTTATTGCTATTGCTGTTCATATGTGGTTCTTGATTTTTTTTTATCTGTCTCTGTCTGTGTCAGTCTGTCAGTTTCTGCGTGTCAGTGTCTGCTTCTGTTTTTTTTTTAATCTCCATATACTGATGGTTTGTTTATTCATCATAAAGATATATACACAGTCTAGATAAACAAACGATGTAAATAATATGATCTGATGTTTGATAAAAGCGTAAAAAAGCATCACAATACAATCAATTCTTCCAAGTAGAAAGTTTTGACAGAAACACAGTACTGAATCATACTATGTAAGTATGTTTCTGCCCACACTAAGCAGGATCTGAATTACTAAAAAAAAAAAAAAAAGCACACAATTGCTTAGGTATCAATTTAGTAAGGTAAAAAAGCAGTGTTTTGACAGTCAAGTGTTACATAATCTTCATGGATTTTTTTCCCCCTTGAACATTACATTTGAACAGGTTAGTCACTTGAGTGAATAAAGATTGTGTTTGTACTTGGGATGGTAAATACCTTAATCACACACCTTTGGTTCTCTCTGTCTCCTCATTCGGATGAGACTATAAGCCCAGGCCCCCTGTGCCTACGCACGCAGAACATCTTGCACATGCGTTAAATCCCGTTCCACCTTTCAGAAGAGCAGGCCATTGTGTGCCGGTATGAGCCAATGACAAAATTATGAAAAAAAAACCCATCATGCACACAGGTGTCTGTTTACACACCATCCCTGAGAAAAAAATCGGGGAGTTGAAGTCCCCAGGGCGGATCGGGGCTGTACATGGCAACGTTCTGGCGGCTCCTGAGATGGTACTGGAACCATTCTATGGGTCATTGCCTTTCCAATGGATCATTCCAGTGGCGTGGAGAGAGAGAGAGAGAGAGAGGGGGGGGGGTCTGCTGCATGGGTAACAGCTTGCCCTCCACACTTACCCAGGCTTTGTGCTCTAAAGACTAGAGCGCAACTCCATAATTTTCCGATACTGATGGGTGCCTACTACTACTACTATCCTCTTGTTATAAAATCCTTTGTTACATTCATCCTTAGCATTCAAACTCATGTCAAACCTTGACCGGAAGGCGGACGGGTGGTGGCGTGGGTCACGTGACCGGAAGTGCCCAGGTTGTAGCAGCACTGAGACAGGAAGCTGCAGCCGCTGTAGGTGTAATAGTTGAATCCTTGAGGACAGCCTGTGTAGATGCTGTGGCACTGCCCCCGGTAAATCCTCTCACAGTCCGTATCAGCGTACACTGGTAAAAAAACAAACAAAATGCCAGCAGCTCGTTCAGTACAAAATCTAGACCCATCCTTTGGAAGTTTTGAGCGAGAAAATCTTTATTTTTTTTTGGTCAATTTCATTGCTTGTGCTTGCGTTTTCGTGGCTTTTTCTTGTTTATTTTGTACTCTAGCGGTACAGTGTTCCTGTTGTTGTTGTTGTTGTTGTTTTTGTTGTTTTTAAAGCAAGTTTGCAATTTTCTTGTGTTTGACTTTGAAAGTCGTTGATGTGTTCTTCATCTCTTTTCCTCCGTCATCAAGAAAGTGAGCTTCTGTAAACTCAGATGTGCACAGGATGTCCACTTTACGTTATTTTCAAGTATAAGAAACTACCTGTGACTTTACCGTGGAAAACTTTGCTCAATGCAGCAGTGTTTGCTTAAATTTTGTGAACTATTTCTTAAGAAAAGATGCCTACAAGAAAAGTGTTGTAATGAGGGGCAATGCAAAATGGAAGGATAATAATATAACCTGTGACGCAAGGGAGGGAATGTACCTGTTGACTCACTGTAATGAATGTTATCTCCCGTTACATTCTTATTGCCTTCCTTGGACCCTGAACTGTATGTAGACTGGTGTACTTAGATATATTCTGTTGGTGGGGGGGGGGGGGGAGGGTATGGGTGTAGTGAAGATTCATCTATAAATACTGCCACAGTCAGTTCTCTGTTAAAGTCAGCTTTGGATGCTTCTCTGTATATTTTAAATATCATCTGCTGTTTATTTGGGTCGTGTTGTCAAAATGATGGTACGTCTGTAATGGTCGCCCTGGTTTGGTTTACTTACCATTTTGTCGTTTTTTGGTTCGTTTTGCCCAAAAAGTTGAGTCATGTTTCACATTTTGGGCTAGTTAAAAGTAAGTGTGTGTGTGTGTGTGTGTGTGTGTGTGTGGCGCGCGCGCGCGCGCGCGCGCGCGCGCGCGCTGTGTGTGTGGGGTGTGTGGTGTGTGTGTGTGTGTGTGTGTGTGTCTGTGTGTCTGTGTGAAGTACACAGAGTAGTAGCAGAATGGACAACGATTATGTTGTGATAACTGACGGCACTGTATCGATGTACATTACTTTTAGCCAGGAGCACATTCAATATCTACTGGGTGATAGTAACATAAAAATACTGTCTCCATATCACAGATATTTTTTTTTTGAGAAACAGGACAAATCAAATCAAATCAAATTCTTTTAATTCGAGGATAAGGAATAAGCACTCTTGTGTTTTTTTGCTCTTTTTTTTTACATCCAGTTCCTTTGAGAGAGAGAGAGAGAGAGAGAGAGAGAGAGAGAGAGGAGAGAGAGAGAGAGAGAGAGAGAGAGAGAGAGAGAGAGAAGGAGAGAGAGAGAGAGAGAGAGAGAAAGAGAGGAGAGGAGAGGAGAGAGAGAGAGAGAGAGGAGAGAGAGAGAGAGAGAGAGAGAGAGAGAGAGGAGAGAGAGAGAGAGAGAGAAGAGAGAGGAGAGAGAGAAGAGAGAGAGGAGAGGAGAGAGACTACAGACAGACAGACAGATAGATGGACAGAAAGACATAGGAACAGAGACAGAGACAGCAGTGTTACCAGAGTCCAAAGCCAGTCCCAGAGCAGCCCAGGCCAAAGCCTTGATGATCAGCATGATGCCAGATGTTGGTGTAGAACTGCGCTCCCTGTCTGCACCCCCCCATATTTATCACTGCAGCCACCACTCTCCACTGACCCTCACCCACAACATGAGTCTTGTGGTGCTGTCTTCTTCACCGCTGTTAAGCTGATGAGTTGGTCTTCCTTTTTGTTTCTCCTTATCATCTGTTTTCCGTTCCTTGGCTAGAGCTCTGAGGTTTACCCCTGGAGAGATTTTTGTATGTGGGGACTATTCCCCCCCCCCCCCCCCAGCATTTAAGTAGCTGCATTCTGACTTCAGGGATAAAATAAGAGGACATTTCTACGATTTCTGTGATTAAAAAAAATATTTGTAATCCGTTTTTAGAGAGTATAACCATTATCATTACTGTTGTCATCATTTTTGTCATCACCATCACCACCATGCTCCTCCTCCTCCTCCTCCTCACCACCACTACCCCGCCACCACCACCACCACCACCACCATCATCATCATCATCATCATCATCATCATCATCATCATCATCATCATCATCATCGTCATCGTCGTTGTCGTCGTCATCGCCGTCATCATTGTTTTCTTGTTGTTGTTGTTGTTGTTGTTGTTGTTGTTGTTGTTGTTGTTCTTCTTCTTCTTCTTCTTCTTCTTCTTCTTCTTCTTCTTCTTCTTCTTCTTTCTTCTTCCTCTTTTGCTGCTGCTGCTGCTGCTGCTGCGCTGCTGCTGCAGCAGCAGCAGTTGCTGCGTTTTTTAGTGTTAGTGGTTTAGCTGATTGTAGTGGTGGTACTACTATTACTGCTATTGCTACAACCACAACCACCACCAGCGCCATCACTACAACCATCACCACACCACCACCACCACCACCACCACCACCACCAGCACTACTACTACGTCTACCATTACCACCACCACAATCGCCTCCACAACCACTACTACTACCACAACCACTTCTGCAACAAAAACAGCTACTACTACTACTGTTCTTGCCATCACCACCACTACCACACCACAACCATAACTTCTACCATTACCACTACCACCACCACCACCAAAACCACCAAAACCACCACCACCACGACCACGACCACCACCACCACCACACTACTACTACTACTAC
>CM060328.1:28174636-28177136 GCA_030674155.1 Stramonita haemastoma
GGCCATCAGAAGTATCGCTGCAAACCCTGACGGTCGTGAGAAAAAAATTACAAAGTCAGTATTTTCCCCTCACCTTACAATATAATGGACACACCAGCAAAAAGTGAACTCAAGATTCAACAGCATCTTTACAAAATGGACAGAACGACTTTCTATTGATCGAGCAGCATGACGAAACCAGTGAGTTTTTAATGGTGAAACACCTGACCTGAAAGACAACAACTGTTTTCTTACAGCAACATTAATTGCAAACACAGCTTGTGGAAGACCAGGAACAGATGTAAATGATGTGTGAAATGAAAACCGTTCTCCAGAGATATCACTATTCCAGTCTTGATGAAAACAATCTATAGGTCTCTGTCTAAATTCACGCACAAAGCCATCAACACATGTAACCCCTTGGTTTTCTCAAACATGACCAAACCCATGACGATACAACGTGAAACATATTTTGGACACCTAATTATTCTTATTGTTTCAATGAAGGTTGTACAACATTTTGTAAGCTTTTAGAGGAAATATCTGTGTTGATGCATTATCATCATCCTCAGCTAATATTTTATACATCTAGTGTAGATAATAATATAGAGTGGTTCTCTTCCAGTCTCTGCGTAAATTAGAGCATTAGGTATTCTGATGCTAACATTGAGTAGCCTTTTCACCGCAAATGTATGAACACGTTCAATAGTCTTGTGGTCTGCCATTACCGCCCAAACTTCAGAGCCATATGTTAACATTGGCTGAATTTGGCAGTCAAACAATTTTAAGAATACTGATAGGGACTGGTCACCAACTATTCATCACAGTTTCAAAATACAAACAGTTGCCTTTCTTGCTCTGAGAGCCATGTCATCTAATGTTTATGAAAAAGTTAATCCAGTGGAAAATATCACACCTAAATATTTGTAACAATTGACTATCCCCAAATTTGTGTCACCATAGAGCTATTTTTATTTCAAGGAAATATATCCACCTTTTTTTAATACTATGACCTTTGATTTGTCCAAATTCACACCGAGGTCAAGTCTGTTTGCAGTACCTTTTTAAAATGTTCAACTGTTGCTGAAGACCTGTTACTAAATAAGATAGGAGAATAATATGGTAGAATAGCATGGTGTCTATCTCCTATATCAAAAGCTTTTCTAAATCGATAAATGCTACATATAGCTTACAGTGTTTGTCAAGTTGCCTCTGTACCAAATCTAAAAGAGTAAATATGATATGATCAATAGCACTGTACTTCTGACGCAAACCTGCTTGAGATTCTTTTTTTTCTTCTGCCCATGTGGTAAGACGTTCAAGATATAGCTCTATATTTTGCTACACACATTCAACAAAGATATTCCTCTGTAACCAGCTGCCTTGGCACAGTGGTCAGCGTCTTGGATTTCGAACTGGAAGGTCGCAGATTCGATTCCCATAAGAGTCACAGGGATTTTTCAAATTCCAGTCGGCTCCTACCCAGAGTGTGCTGTGGGCTCAGTGGGGAGACTGGGACCACACAGTCGAACTTCATCCACTTTACGGATGCGAATTTAAGAGTGTTGCTCTAATTAAAAGCTGAGTTAAAAAGCTGAGTCAACCATGTGTTTTATTGACAACCTGTCGTCTGGCCTTGCTATCCGTTCCAACCGAAGACTCTGTAGTCAGTCACCAAGTTGTCATTCTTTTCAAGAAATACCGGAAGACCAGTAGCTAAGATTTTGAGACAGCTGTCATGAGTTAAACACAACACTATGAAATCATGTAACCCCAGTACACAGGGAGAGCAAAGCTAGCATGTTAGGACATACAGAAACAGACTCACACAGAGACATAATCATCATCATCATCATGGCTTGGCTTCGCGAACGAAGATTAAGGGCACTGTCCACGTCTGGTGCAGGCTCGCTGGTGGCTGTTCAGTCCAATGCGTGACAAACAAACCCGGCCGCAGCGGCTGCAGGGGAAAGTCGATTCTGGGGTTGATGTAGAGGGGACGCGGTTCTTCCTCCTCATTCGCCTCTCCTCAAGGGCCGCTCTGCGATTGTCCTCAAAGGAGGAGACCGACTGATGCACAGTGTGTCGCCAGGCCTGCCGGTCAGCAGCAAGGACTGACCACTGGTTATGGTCTATGAGGCAGGCTGACAGAGATTTCTTCAGAGAGTCTTTAAATCTCTTCTTTGGTGCACCACTGTAGCGGTGTCCGGTGGAAAGTTCACCGTAGAGAACCATCTTCGGTAGGCGATGGTCCTCCATTCTAGAGACATGCCCTGCCCAGCGTAGCTGCGTTTTCAGCAACATGGCCTCAATGCTGGTGATCCCTGCTTGCTCCAGCACCTCAGCATTCGTGGTGAAGTCGCTCCAGTGGATGTCGAGGATGGAGCGGAGACAGCGTTGGTGGAAGCGTTCCAGAATTTGCAGGTGGTGTCTGTATGTGACCCATGACTCAGAGCCGTACAGGAGGGTGGTCAGTACCACGGCTCTGTAGACACTGATCTTGGTGTCTTTCTTCAGGTGT
>CM060328.1:28184636-28197136 GCA_030674155.1 Stramonita haemastoma
TGGTCTCAAACTGGTCCTTCTGAAGAAAACAACCTTGCTAGAAGGGGATTATACTCAGTTAAATATCCTTCCCCTACACCAAAAACTAAAATATAACAAAGGCATCATGATGTTTAAGATACTGACAGGAAATGTCCCCACATCCTTAAAAGACAACTTCCCAATGAATCATTCCAGAAATACGGTAAAGCCAAGTGTCCCAATCCCAAGAATAGACTTGTTCAAAACTAGCTTACTATACTCAGGCTCTACGCTATGGAACTCCCTCCCTGACTCAATTAAACAGCATCAATCATTAACAACCTTCAAAAATCACCTTCTAATCTACTTGATGAATCAAGAATAACAAACGACACTTCTCCCCTCTCAAACTATCTGCCCTCTCCCTCCTCACTTCTCTCTTACTATGATGATCATATGACTATAATCATAAGACTAAGTGAGGTGTGTGTGTGTGTGTGTGTGTGTGTGTGTGTGTGTGTGTGTGTGTGTGTGTGTGTGTGTGTGTATGTGTGTGTGTGAGTGTGTGTGTGTGTGTGTGTGTGTGTGTGTGTGTGTGTGTGTGTGTGTGTGTGTGTGTGTGTGTGTGTGTGTGTGTGTAGTGTGAGTTGGGTTTTTTCTGTTCAAAAACCTGTGCTTTATGGGACTTATTTTGATAATAGATGGTGGGATTGATGTTTTCAGTCATTTAACCTCATCATATTCTCATGTTTGCTCTTTAATTATTGCGCCTTTTTTGTTGCTTTGATTGGTTTTTGTTTGGTTTTTTTGTACTCAAATCAAATTCTTCATTGATTCTTACTTCATATTTTCGTTTCTGAATAAGTGCCTTTTTATAACATTACCTTAATATTGTATCTCTGTCTTATTTCTTACCTGTTGTTGTTGTTCTTTCTCACCCTTTATGAAAATCTTATTTTTTATGGGACATATTTTGATGACAGATGGTGGTGGATTGATGTTTTCAGTCATCTAACCTCATCATATTCTCATGTTCGATCTATAATCATTGCGCCTTTTTTTTGGTTTTTTTTTTGTTTGTTTGTTTTTGGTTTTGTTTTGTTGTTGTTGTTGTTGTTGTTTGTTTGTTTCTTTGTTTGTTTGTTTGCTTGATTATTATTCAAATCAAAATCATCATTGATTCTTATTTCTTATTTTCGTTTCTGAATGAGTGCCTTTTTTTATAACATTGCCTTAATATTGTATCTCTGTCTTATTTCTTACCTGTTGTTTGATACTTGGTATGGTTTGCTCTTGGTAATTGGATCATTATAATTGTTCTTGTTTTAGTTGAGGCTGTCTTTTTATCTTGATGTTATCCCTGAAAGGGGCGGGGACTGGATGTAAAAAAGCACATGAGTGCTTATCTATTATCCTCGAATAAAAGGAGTTTGCCTTGCCTTGCCTTGCCTTGCCTTGACTCACTCATTCACTCACTCATTCACTCACTTACTCACTCACTCACTCATTCACACACCCATTCTTTCACTCACTTACTAGCTAGCTGACTAGCTAACTGATTTACTGACAATTTAACATCGATCAAACAAACTTCTTCCTCTTAGTGGTCGAACGATCAGACAGCAACTATTGTTGTTTGTTTTATGAGCAAAAATGCGCCACGCTGCCGTTAAGCGCCTGACAAGTCAGGCCCAGCGCATCCGACTTCGACATAAGAGAGAGCCTGTTATCTTTTAAGTCTTTCTGGTGAAAGGCAGGAGAATAGACCACCAAGGCATAAAATTGAGAAGGAGGTGACAGGAATAAATGGAACAAACAGAAACAAAAAGAGCGATAGACAAGAGGAAATTTCCAGCACCGTGTTTCCAGAAGGTGGGAATGCTGTTTATACTAACATACTCCCAGCATGGTACGGGCATGTCACAAGATCAAATGAACTTGCAAAAACAATACTACGAGGCACTGTCCAAGGAAGAAGAAAAAGAGGCAGACCAAGGAAGAGATGGGAGGACAACATCAGCGAATGGACAGGCCTAGAACTCAAGAAAACTTTGAGAAAGGCAGAACAGAGAGAGAAATGGAGAAAACTGGTTGTCAGGTCTTCAGGGGTGCCCACACGGTTGCCAGACTAGATAGATAGATAGATAGATAGATAGATAGATAGATAGATAGATAGATAGATAGATAGATAGATAGATAGATAGATAGATAGATAGATAGATAGATAGATAGATAGATAGATAGATAGATAGACTTCCAGCATCCCGCCGGGGGACAGCAAACAAATCAGCAAACCAACTAGTTACCAGTCAACCAAGTCACTAGTGTACCAACAAACTCACTGCCTTAACAGTTCATTAGCTCACCCAACCAACCAGCCAAGCAACCAACCAACCAAGCAACCAACCAACCAAGCAACCAACGAAACACCCAATCAAACAACCAACCAACCAACCAGCCAGCCAACCAAGCAACCAACCAACAAACTAACCAACCAAGCAACCAACCAAGCGGTGATGTTGAAGAAAAGTAAAGCCAGTCTCACAGGAGGAGAAGAGGAGCAGCATCACTGTATACATGGCTGGGACACTGGCCATGGCTGACAGCACAGAACAGACACCACACACACACACACTGACACACACACACTACTTCACAATACACACACGCCCTGTGCATCTAGTAGATACCACCACACACACATTATATATATGACAGATCGCTTCTCTCTCCGTACTATGGCAGGCACATGAAACGTGAACGTAGTTTTTTCTTCTTCTTTTTTTTACCAGTTGATATGATCGTCTGCGTCATTCATTCATTTCATTTCACTTCTGACTGTCAGTGCTGATATAATGGCAGACACACAAAGTGGGGACGGGATAGTTCAGTGGTCATAGCACTCGCTTTCCCCCAGCCAAGGTTAAGCAGCATCGAGCTTGGTTACCGTTTGCGCGCCTTGGTTTCAGTATAGTCCCCCAGTTCACCCAACTGTAAATGGGTACCTGCCCTCTTTTAGGGTCAGGGAAGGTAAACCAGCGAAGGAGAGGAGATGGGCCCCGCCCTCAATATACTGGCCCCTAGAGAAGCTGAGGTCTCTGACGCCTCGCTCCCCTACGACCACATAGGTTATGGGACACATTCACCTCTATTTTTTACATGAAGTATGGACAGGAGTTCTTAGAATAATGAATGTTTGTCTGCTTTATCTTATTTTATTTTGTTTTGTTTTGTTATTGTGTTTCTTTTCCAGTGATTTTTTGAGGGGGGTTGTTTTGTAGAAATTGTTTGCGTGCTTTTTATTGTTTGATGGGGTTGTTGTGTGTGTGTGTGGTGTGTGTGTGTGTGTGTGTGTGTGTGTGTGTGTGTGTATGTGTGTGTGTGTGTGTGTGTGTGTGTGTGTGTGTATGTGTGTGTGTGTGTGTGCGTGCGTGCGTGCGTGTGTGTGTATGTGCGTGCGTGCGTGCGTGTGTACGTGCGTGCGTGCGTGTGTATATGCGCATGCGGGCTTGAGTGTGTGTGTCTGTGTCTGTCTGTCTGTCTGTTTGTCTATTTGTCTGTCTGTCTGTATGTATGTATGTGTATCTGTGTCTGAGTCTGTCTGTGTCGTGCCCGTGTCAGTGTGATATTGTAGTTTTCCTAAAAGTCTAGCGCAATGTGTGTTATCTCACAAAACTGAAATGTGATTTTTTTATTTTGGTGGGGAAGGTATGGTTTTTGATCTCGGTGGAAATTGTAGAAAAGTTTGCATCATATTGTATCACATTGTACAATATTGCATGTGATTGTATTGCATTGCATTGAATTGAATTGCATTGTACTGTATGGTAGTGTGCTGTATTGTGTCGAATAATATTGTATTGTATTGCCTTGTCTTGTATTGTGTAGCATTGTATTGTGTTACGATACATTGCACTGTGCTACCCCACACTACCATGTATTGAATTATCTTGGCTTGTCTAGTCTTGTAACCCCAACAAACTTTTCTATGCAGAATTCAGGCTGCCCTCCCAGAGAAGGCAGATGTCGCCACATCCTGGCGCCACTACTTTTTCTCCTGTGCGTCCAAGCTGTTTATAAATCAGAAAGGGATTTTCTGCAGAATCCTGTCAAGAACAGCCACCACCACAACCTACTAACCAACTTTTGTGGCCGTGGGTTCTTTAATGTACTCTAGACGAACTCAGCTCTAGGTTTTGTTTCTGTGTTTGTTTTATGGGCTAGTTTGGGCTTGATTTTTTTTTTAAGTTTTGCTTGTCTGTTTGCTTGTTTGTTTGTGTAGCCATATTGAGTGAACATGCGTCGCGCTGCCGTTAAGCGCCTGACAAGTCAGGCCCAGCGCATCCAACTTTGTCGTGGGAGAAAATGTTTATCTTTGAGGTCTTTCTGGAAAGAGAATGCTGGAGAGTGGACCAAGAACGCAAAAAGCGAACAAAAAGGAGGTAGGTGACAGGAAGAAAACGAGCAAGACAGAAACAAAGAGAGGGATAGAAAAAAGGGAGTTCCTAGCACAACATTCTCAGAAGGCGAGGATGCTATTTATACTGACAGGGCCCCTAGAATCCCCACGGTGAGAACAACAAGATACTGACTCTAGAGCTCTGTAATCGCCCTTCGTGGGAGGATTCATTAAAGTGTTTTCTCTCTGACTCGACTTGACTTCACTTCACTTCACTTGACTTCACTTGTCTTCACTTGACTTAACTTGACCTGACTTCCCGGGGCTGGTGCATGAATGGGCTGTTGATGACCACTTTACTCCTGCGTGTTCCGTGACCTGATTATCATAAATTATCAGCGTTTAATGACACAGACAAGGATAACCGTGGTAGAGATATCAACTGCTATCTCTCAGCCAAGCCTCTCTAAATTCTTCAGTCCGTCAACACGTATGATTAACCTTCTTTGCTTTTGTGTGAAGGAAGGAAAGAAGGAAAACGAGAGGAAGGAAGGAAGGAAGGAAGGAAGGAAGGAAGGAAGGAAGGAAGGAAGGAAGGAAGGAAGGAAGGAAAGAAGGAAAGAAAGAAAGAAAGAAAGAAAGAAGAAAAGAAGGAAAGAAGGAAGGAAGGTCGGGGGAGAAGAAAGGTAAGAAAGAATGGAGGTAGAGAGAAAAGAAGGGAGGGGAAGGGAGAGGAAGACGGCAAAGAAGAGAAGGAAAGAGGGAGAGCGGGAGGAAAGATGGAAGGAGGGAGGGAGCGAGGGGAAAAGGAGGGATGATGGGAGAGAGGGAACCAGGAAAGGGAGGAAGGGAAAAGGATGGAAGAAAGGAGAGAGGGAAGGAAGGAAGTAAGGAGAGAGAGAAAAAAAGAAGGGAGAGAGAAGATGAAGAGAAAGAAGGAAGGAAAGGAAGAGAAAGGAAAGAAGGAAGGAATGGAGGGATTAAGAAGGGAGGAAGGAGCGAATGAAGGAAAGAACGAAGGAGGAGGGAGAAGGACAGGGGGGGGGGGAAGGATGAAGGAAGAAAAAGAGAAAAGAAGGGGGAAAAGCAGAGGGAAGGAAGAAAATGACAAGTAACAACAAACATAACAAACATGACAACAAAAAGTGCAAAACATTAAGAAAAAAAACCAGTGGACTAGATATCACTTCTTGTCAAAGAGGATAAAACTATGAGAGCAATCACGTGACACTCCTTGACAGAATTTCGTCTATCATCACTAATGATATCAGAAAAAAAAGTTTAAAGACATTAAATCAAAGAAATTCCCCGTTGGGATGCGGGGAGAAAGTCCTCATAAAAAGCATCTCCACCATCTGGAAATTCTGTGCTAGAAATTCCCTCTTTTCTATCCCTCTTTTTGTTTCTGCCTTGTTCCTTTTCTTCCTGTCACCTCCATCTTGTCTACTTTCTGCCTTCTCGGTCCATTCTCCGGCCTTTTCTTCCAGACAGACTTCAAAGATAACAATTTTCTCTCATGCCGAAGTCTGACGCGCTAGGCCTGATTTGTCAGGCGCTTTACAACATCACCACACATTTTGGCTTATATGACAGACACCAGTAGTTACTGTCTTGGCGTTCGACGAAAAAGAATAAAGAAAGAAACGAGGACTTGTCAGCATCAGGCATTGGTGCAATCACGTACCCTTTCAACCTAAATATTTTATAGGTTATTGGGACAACACTTAAAGGAGAATGACTTCGATAACGTCGCCAAAGCCCTTCTTCGGTGATAAGTTTATTCAGCTTCTTTTTTTTAATTATTATACTGCCACTGTTGGAAGTTCCTCAGCTCAACAGCCTGAGAGTCATGCAGAATACGTTTTCACTCATCCCACTAGGGAATCATTGTGAAACTATAAGTACACACTCGATGAGAAATTTGAATGAATTACTGTGGGGTTTTTTTTAAGTATCTCACCATATAGGCAGCCATATTCAAGCTTCAGAGGGTTTTTCTCTCATTTATGGGTGAGTGCGAGCTGTTAAGTTGCTAAAACAAAATTTTAAAGCACATAAGTGCTAATTCGTTGTCCTTGAAGTATGGCAATATAAATGAATAAAGAATGAAAGAATCAGGCTTAGAATCTGGCAAAAGTAGGTAGAATTTGAGACTTTTGTTTTAAAAGTGCTGAAGTTATTTCGGTTATGAGAACTTTTTTTTCTATTAGTTTAACGTCTAAATCATTTGCAATCCTTATGGACTTAACTTTTTTTTTGTCTGAAGCTGCAATTGGTATGTACCGAATTCTGTTTTGCACTGATTCAAAATCAGTATGAATGGAGAAGAATAAGGAATGATACTGTGTTTCAGATTAAATTATTGATACACTGCAGTGCAAGTACATGTATCATACTAACCTTTTGATTGGAATACCCTGGTTGATTTTATGGCAAAGCAAGGTGCCTGGGAATGCAGAACTGGAGTATTTAATTCCAATCTCGTCTTGCCATCGTACGAAATCAGTTCTAAGATAATGTTGTATATCAATTTTAAAATGAGGAAGAAATACTTTTAAAATAATTCTTGGTCATAGATATCAGACATTTCATACATAAACTGAGACGAAATATTTGGAACACTGAATATTGCAGTAATGTAGCATGATGTTTCAGTCAACCATTTCCTGTTTGATTGCCCAATTCTTCTTGGCATATGTACAAGGAGAGGACTAGATCTTCATAAGAATTATACTATTGTCCATTCAGATGAGAGTGTAAACCAGGCCCCGTGTGTAAACTCACGCAGAACAACTTGCGAACACGTTTAAAAATCCATTCCACCTTTCGGAAGACCAGGCCATTGTGTGCCGATAGAAGCGGATGACAACAAAATAAAAACCCAGCATGCACAGAGGTGTCGTGTTTAGACACCATCCCTGAGGAAAAATCAGGGAGTTTGGAGTCCCCAGAGCGGTTCGGGGCTGTATATGGCAACGTTCTGGCGGCTCCTGCGACGGCACTGGAACCATTAGTGTCGGCAATTGCCTTTCTAAAGGACCATTGCAGCGACGTGGAGAGAGGGGAACAGAGAGACACAATAAAAAGGAGGAAAAAGAAAATGATGGGAATAAAAGGAAAAATGATTGACAGACAGACATAAAGACAGACAAAGAAACAGATAGAGAAATAGAGAAACAGACAGACAAACGGATAGCTAGCTAGTTAGACAGACAGACAGACAGACAGACAGACAGACAGACAGACAGACAGACAGACAGACAGGCAAACATAATGTAGAAAAAAGTTCAGTTCAAGCCCCCTTAAAAAATACTTTAAAAAAACAACCCCCAAAACCAACCAACCAACCAACCAACCAACATACCTCCCAGCAATAATAAATAAAAAATAAAAAAACATCCGATAATGATAAACATAACGTCACAGTTCACACACAATAATAGAAGAGAGGAGGGTCATAGTCGACCATATATCAACCACATCGAACGATCTCTAACCTACAAATTCTCATTATCATCATTCTGTTGTTTTTTTCTTCATATAAACTCCAACCAATGAGTAAAAAAAAAAAAAAAACCAGTGAAAAAGAAAAAGAAAACAACGAAACTTCCCCATATCAAAAAGCTTTTATCAGTTTATGATGTAAGTTAACTGTCCTATATTATCATACTTTGAAATGTTATGTTATATAGCAAGATACAGCGCTAAATAAATTTCATGTATTATTATTATTATTATGATCCGATTAAGCCTATCTTTAGGCATGACCAGCTCTTTATTTTGTGTTTTGTGTTCTGTTTTGTTTTGTTTTGTTTTGTTTAGTGTCCTTTCAGTATTTGGTGATGCAGACACCCGCATACACACTGATGCACCTATGCGAAACTCTCTCTGTGTGAATATTTACACACACACACACACACACACACACACACACACACACACACACACACACACACACACACACACACACACACACACAAACACACATACATACATACACGCGCGCGCAGAGAGAGAGAGAGAGAGAGAGAGAGAGGGAGAGAGAGAGGGGGAGAGAGAGAGAGAGAGAGAGAGAGAGAGAGAGAGAGAGAGAGAGAGAGAGAGAGAGAGAGAGAGAGAGAGAGAGAGAGAGAGAGAGAGAGAGAGAGAGAACTGAACACTGAACATTGAAATTGTTTGATATACATCGGCTTTAGGCCACAATACACTTTGAGGGGAAAACAATGGAAAGATGCAAAAAAGTCGAACAATAATACAACTTCTCGTAAACTTTGGTAAGACTTTGTCATAATACCTTGGCGTGTACTCAGCACTGTACACCTCTTGAATACGTATATTCCAAAATCATGACTAAAAACAGGCTGGCACTTTCTAACACACAAAATATAAACATCAGGCACATCATACATTATGACAATTGAAATCATTTTCCTCACAGACTTCCATTTTCAAAATAGTTTACAATACTCACAAACTGTTACATTCTCAAAATATTCACCACGCCAGAAAAGTGTTCCTACCTTAATATAACTACGTCATTCTTAGACTCATGCAATGTAGACACAATGTTGATTGTGCGGAAATATTGTATTACACTGTACCCATTCATATCATGCAGTATTTCATGTCATAAAAAGAGAAAACTGGATGGTAATTAAAACCCTGAAAGACATCACTCCAGAAAGAATATTCGCTCATCCCTTGTCCTCTCAAGCAGATTATACACCAGTAAAATTTAATGATAGAGACAGAGAGAGGCAAAGAGAAACGAACACCGTGAGACAAACTTTTGATTTGGATTTGATAATTTATTGCATAGGTTTTTTTTTCAACATTGCAGTCGGAACGTTATATACACAGAGAAAGAGCGAGAGAGAAGGACAGAGAGAGAGATGGGGGAGGGGGGGGAAGAGAGGAGAGACAGACAGACAGACAGAGGGAGAGACAGAGAGAGACAGAGAGAGAAGAGGGAGAGATTTAAATTCTTTTATTCTAAGGATTATGAATAAAGAGTCGTATGCTTTTTATACATCTGGTCTCCGCGTGCATGTTGTTTTGTACACTTTTTTATTTTTTAACCACAGTACACTATGGCCTACTTTTTCAAACGGCGGAATAGGTTCTAACGTGTGTGCAAGACGTTCTACGTGCATTCGCACAAGGGATCTTGATTTAAAGTCTCATCCAAAGATATATATATTTATATTTATATCATTATTATTATTATTATTGTTGTTGTTGTTGTTGTTGTTGTTGTTGTTGTTGTTGTTGTTGTTATTATTATTATTATTATTATTATTTTATATATAGAGAGAGAGGGGGGAGAGGGGGAGGGAGGGAGAGACAGACAGACAAAATGACAGGCAGATAGACATACAGACAGACAGACAGGCTGACAGACAGACAGCCACACAGACAGACATATAGGCAGACAGACATACAGGCAGGCAGACAAAAACAAGTAGACTGGCTAAGAATCTTATCAGGAACAGTAAGCACAAGTGAAACAGTCACACCTACAGACAGACCAACATAGATTGATTTATTTAATGTCGAGAATAACTAATACGCACTGATGTCAATTTTTTTTTACATCCCGTCCCTGTGTGTGTGTGTGTGTACGTTGCGTGTGCGTGGTGTGTGTGTGTGTGTGTGTGTGTGGTGTGTGTGTGTGTGTGTGTGTGTGTGTGTGCGCGTGTTTGTGTGTGTATGTGTGAATGTGTGGTGTGATGTGTGAGTGTGTGAGTGTGTGTGTGTGTGTATGTGTGTGTGTGTGTGTGTGTGTGTGTGTGTGTGTGTGTGTGTGTGTGTGTGTGTGTGTGTGTGTGTGTTGTAAATCTTCTCACCCGTTTCCACCAGCACACAGTGACCTACTCTTCCGAAAAGCGGAACAGGTTTAACGTGTGTACAAGATGTTCTACCTTTGTTAGCACACAGGACCTCAGTTTTTAGTCTCATCCGAAGAACTTGTGGAGGCTAAGTCGGCACTGATGTTAACTTCAGGGAAAATAATTATCCCCTGAACGAGATTCGGACCGGGGTCAGGAGATCATGAGCGTATAAGCAATGCATTAACCAACCAGGTTATCCGGTCACCCACAGACAAACAGACAGACAGACATACAGTCAAACGACAAACACAGACAGACAGACAGACTGGTCAAGGTTCTGTGACAGGGGGTGAGGACAAGTTGAACAGTCATTGGTTTATCAAGGAACAGGCACACTTCACCGATAAACGCCCTCACCAAACACTGATTGCAGCAGGAAACTCTACTACTCTTGATAGCTCAATTACCTCACCTGTCCAATGTGATTAAAACTCTCTCTCTCTCTCTGTCTCTCTTCTCTTCTCGCTGTCTGTCTTCTGTCTTCTGTTTTGTCTCTGTCTCTGCTCTGTCCTCTCTCTCTTTGTCCTTTCTCTTCTCTTCTCTGTGTCTCTCTCTCTCTCTCTCTCTCTCTCCCTCTCTCTCTCTCTCCCCTCTTCTCCCTCTCCCTCTCTCTCTCCTCTCTCTCTTTTCCTCTCTCTCCCCTCTCTCCTCCTTCATTATCCTCGAATAAAATAATTTGCTTTGCCTTGCCTGCCTGCCTTGCCCTTTTCTCTCTCCTCCCCTTCTCTCTCCTCTCTCCTTCTCTCATCCCCCCTCTCTCTTTCTCTCTCCTCTCTCTCTTCTCTCTCTCTCTTCTCTCTTCTCTCTCTCTCTCTCTCTCTCTCTCTCTTTTCATGTATATTGTTGGGGTTTTGTTTGCTTGTTTATCTTTTGTTTTGGGTGTGTTGGGGGGGGAGGTGGGGGGGGGGTAGTCTTTTCCGAGGGCTGGATGTAAAAAAAGCAATCTTTGCTTATTCTATTACCCTCTTTGAATAAAGAAAGTTTTCAAAGTTTTCTCTCTCTCTCTCTCCTCTCTCTCTCCTCTCATCTCTCTCTCTCCTCTCTCTCTCTCCTCTCTCTCTCTCTCTCTCTTTGTCAAAATGTTATGATATATATACTTTGTCTGTTTGTCTGTTAGTTTGTTGATTGATGGTGGTGGTCTAGTGTTTTCCAGAGGCTAAAACCGTTTATGTTTTCTTGTTTGCTCTTTGGGACTTTTTTGTTGTTTCGTTTTTGTTTTGTTTTGTACCATTGTGATCAGTTTTTTCTCTTTGTATGTGAGCTCTTTTTTGTAATTGTTTTTCGGGGGCTGTTTCTTTTTTTGTTGTTGTTGTTGATTTTTAAAGGTTTTTTTTATTAGTTGCTTTTTTCTATCATGATGTCATCCCTGATAAGGGCGGGGTATCAATAAAAACCACATGAGTGCATTCGTTATCCACGAAATACTAGAATGTTGATTCCATTTGAGTTGAATTGATTCTCTCTCTCTCTCTCCTCTCTCTCTCTCTCTTTCTCTCTCTCTCTCTCTCTCTCTCTCTCTCTCTCTCCTCTCTCTCTCTCTCTCTCTCTTCTCTCTCTCTCTCTCTCTCTGTTCCCTGCCAATGGGTTCACAGTCACAGGCATTTTGGCACATTGGAACATGCAAGTAAGTACTCGGACCAAGGAAAACAAACCTGTACATATTTACACATACATAGCCATCAAAGTTAACTAACTGAACAGTAAAAAAACAACCTCCCTCATCCCTCCCCCCCACCCTCTTCCAAATTGATGCTTTTACAGCCCCCCAAAAAGAGAAAAGTGACAGAGAAAGAAAGCAGGTAAGAGAAAAATGACTAATACTTTATTTAGTACAATTAAGCAGGTGTTACCAGCTCAAACTCTTTTTTTTTCTCATAAATTTACGATAGTACTCAACATCCCCCCCCCTTTTTTTTTAAGGAGGGTAGGTCTTTTTTTACCAAATAATGGACTTTGTTTTCTTTAATAGTAGTTTCTTTCTTGGTGAACCCTATCGTTTATTTTACTCTTCACATTATACAAGTATCTGATGGTTTCGAGGTTTTCCTCTTTTTAAAAAAGATTTTCCTATGACATCCACAACTTTTTAATATCAATACTTACTAAATTCTGTCCATTTTGTAAGAACCAGATCGAAAATGAAAACCATTTTGTGTTTATTTGTGCCACTTATGAAGATTTAAGGATAAAATTTCTAAAAGAATCAAAAGAACTCTCTCTGCACTTGTTACTCAGAGCCTCTGATCCTG
>CM060328.1:28204636-28224636 GCA_030674155.1 Stramonita haemastoma
TACATACATACATACATACATACTACATACATACATACATACATACATACATACATACATACATTCATACAACATACATATCTGTATACTTCAATAGTATATAGTCGTAAGTCGTAGAAGTAGTAAGTAATATAGTGTTGTATATTAATAGTGTAGTAGTAGTAGTAGTAGCAGTAGATAGTAGTAGTAGTAGTAGTAGTAGTAGTAGTAGTAGTAGTAGTAGTAGTAGTAGTAGTAAGTAGTAGTAGTAGTAGCAGTAGTAGTAGTACTTCTTCTTCTTCTTCTTCTTCTTCTTTCTTCTTCTTCTTCTTCTTCTTCTTCTTCTTCTTCTTCCTCTTCTTCTTCTTCTTCCTCTCTTCTTCTTCTCCTCTACCTCTTCTTTTCGTTCTTCTTTTCTTATTCTTCTTCTTTCTTCTCTTATCTATTTTTCTTCATTTCTTCTTCTTCTTCATCGTTTCATTGTCATCATCATCATCATATCATCACCACCACAAAGACTATCACCAACGTGAAGACATCACACGCTGACCCGCCACATATCAAGGGGAGATAACGTTCAGTAGAAAGGCCCGTAAGTGACCTTTACCTTGAACCCAGCGTGTGCAGAGGTTGAGGTGGCGGGTAGATAACCTTGATATAATGATAAAGTCAGGTGAGGTTATTTCTGACTGCTTGAAGCTTTAAAGGGTGTGTTGTAGTAGTAGTAGTAGTAGTAGTAGTAGTAGTAGTAGTATATAGTAGTAGTAGAGTAGTAGTAGTAGTAGTAGTAGTAGTAGTAGTAGTAGTAGTAGTAGTAGTAGTAGTAGTAGTGTCAGGCCCCTGGCACCTCCGTGGGAGGAATATAAACAAAATGAAAACAAAAACAAAAATCATTGAGAGATAAAAAAAAAACTAAAAATAGAAAATGAGGCAAACTAATATATGAAGGTTAAACTACGAAAACAACAATCAAAATCATACAGGAAAAAGCATTTTTGAAAATGAGGTAAAGTGATGCTTTAATGTAAAACTAAATCGAAAAATTCATATGCATCACATTACTGATGATCCAAAGTAACAACAAACAAAAAAAAAAAAACAATCAATAAATATCTGCTGATGTTAAAAAATAAGTACAGAAATAAATAGGGAAAATGTGAGGCAGTCATAGGAGTTCCTGTAAACCTAAGTTTTAAAAAAAAATCATATGCATCACATTAGCATTGCTCCAAACAAAATATTTTATAAGAGAAAATAATGAATATCCGCTAGTTTATAAGAAAGAGAGAAAAGAAAAGAAAAAAAGAAAAGAAAGAAAGAAAAGAAAGAAAGAAAGAAAGAAAGAAAGAAAGAACAGAAGACAGAAAGACAGACAGACAGACAGAAAGACAGACAGACAGACAGACAGAAAGACAGACAGACAGAACAGAAAAAGACAGAAGAAGACAGACAGACAGACAGACAGACAGACAGAAAGAAAGACAGACAGACAGACAGACAGACAGAAGAAAGAAAGAAAGAAAGACAGAAAAAGAAAGAAAGAAAGAAAGAAAGACAGAAGAAAGAAAGACAGACAGACAGACAGACAGAAAGAAAGAAAGAAGACAGAACAGAAAGAACAGACAGACAGACAGACAGACAGACAGACAGCAGAAAACAGACAGACAGACAGACAGAGCAGTCAGTAAAAGAGAAGGAAGGAAGGAAGGGAGGGAGGAAGGAAGAGAAGGAAGGAAGGAAGGAAGGAGGAAGAGAGGAAGGAAGGAAGGAAGGAAGGAAGGAAGGAAGGAAGGAAGGAAGGAAGGAAGGAAGGAAGGAAGGAAGGAAGGAAGGAAAGCAGACAGACAAACAAACAAACAAAAAAACAAGCAAACAAAGAAGAAAAGAAAAGTTCCAGTTTCATGTGCCTGCCCTAGTCAGAAAAGACACGATCTATCAGAAAAAAACTTTTACCATAGTATCTGCTAGTTCACAGGACGTGTGTGTATTGTGAAGCAGTGTGTGTGTGTCTGTGTGTGTGTGGTCTGTTCTGTGCTGTCAGCCATGGCCAGTGTCTCAGCCATGTATACAGTGATGCTGCTCCTCTTCTCCTCCTGTGAGACTGGCTTTACTTTTCTTCAACATCACCGCTTGGTTGGTTGGCTGGTTGGCTGGTTGGTTGGTTGATTGCTTGCTTGCTTGCTTACTTGCTTGCTTGGCTGGTTGGCTGGTTGCTTGCTTGGTTGCGTGGTTGCTTGGCTGCTTGGTTGGTTGGTTGCTTGGTTGGTTAAATTGTACGCTCATTTATTTGTTCGTTTGGTTGTTTAGTAGCTAGTCATTCAGTCAACCAATCAGCTGGTCAGTCTATTAGATACTTGGCTAGTTTGTTCATTTATTTGTTTTATTTTTTATATAATTTTTTGACAGGAGGATAATGGAATAAGCACTCGTATGCTTTTTTTTTCAATTCAGTACCTGTGTCTATGCTTTTTTTAATTTTAAATTGTCAACCATTCCCACTGGCACACAATGGCCTACTTTTTCGAAAAGCGGAACAGGCTTTAAGGTGTACGCAAGATGTTCCGCATGCCTGAAGGACTTTGGGGGGAGGGGGGGGGGGGGGGTTAGGATGGAGTCAGCACTGTTGTAAACTCCAGGGAAAATAACCCCGTGAACAGGAGTCCAACCTGGGTCAGCAGATCATGAGGACAATGCTCAACACTCTAACCAGCCAGGCTATCCCATCTTGGTCTTGTTCACTCACTCACTCAGTCCCATGTCCCAAAGGACGTAGGGGGGACATGAGAGAAGACGCAACAGAGATCTTTTTCCATGCTTCACGATCCTGTGTGGCTAGTAGGAGGTGTTGTAGGGGTTGGGCGGTCCAGTCTTTGATGTTGTCAACCCATGATTTCTTTTGGCGGCGCGGCCTCTTCTTCTCTTGCCCTCGACTGTTCCTTGCAGGATGGTTTTTGCTAGGGTGTTGTGTCTTGTGGTGTGACCAAAACCACATCAGCTTTCTCCTCTTTATGGTGGAGAGCAAAGGCTCTTGGGGGCCCACACGCTTTTTGATTTCTTCTTTCACATAGTTATTGGTCTTGTGTTCTTTGTATGATATTTTGAGAAGTCTTCTGTGGCACTTGTTCTCGAATGCTTGGATTCTCCTCTCTAACTCTGCTGTCAGAGTCCATGATTCACAGCCATATAGGTCTTGTTAGCTGGCTAGTTATTCAGTGAGTTTGCTAGGTAGTTTGTTCATGCCTTCATTCGCTGGCTGGCTGGTTGGTTAGTTAGTTGGTTGGTTAGTTCCTTAGCTATTCAGCTAGTGAGCAAGCTAGCTAACTAGCCAAGTAGGTAGGTAGGTAGATAGATGGGTGAATAGGCAGACAGGTAGGTAGGTGACAGATGAACAGGTTGTTTGTTCATGTTGCCATCTGTTCAGAAGTTGGTTAAAGTTGTTGTTTTTTTCTGCCTGTCTGTCTGTCTGTCAGTCTTCCTGTCTTTCTATTTCTTTCTTTTCATCTATCTCTCTTTCTCATTTCCTTTCTTTGTTTTTTTGTTGTTACCTTTATTCTTTCTTTCTTTCTTCTATTTTTTCTCTCTTTTCTTTTTTCCCACTTTTTTTCTCTTGTTTGATCTTTCTTTTTTTTTTACCTTTTTTTTGTTCATCCTTATTTTTCTTTCTTCCTTTTTTCTTTCTTTTCTGTCTCTCTAGTTCCTTTCGTTCTTTCCTCCTGATTGCCTCTCTTCTTTTCTTTCCCTCTTTATTCTCTATGTTTGTTCAAAAACCTCCGTATGATAGATATGATGAAATCTTTTGCAGTTTACATCTCGGAAATTAATTTGCAAACCTTTTGCGTAATCTTGATTTTATATATGTGTGTGCACGTGTTTGTGTGTGCACGTGTTCGTGAATGCGTTCATGCATGCGTACAAGAGACAAACATAACCCTTTGTGAGGGATTTCGATGGTTTTTGAGTATGTATGGCATACCCCCCCCCCCCCCCCCCCCCCCCCTTCTTGAAACTTTGTCCCAGAAATTTCCTCTTTTCTATAACTCTCTTTGTTTCTATATTTTTCCTTACCTTTTTACAATTGTTCGTGCGTATATTCTGACTTTCCTGTCAGTTCTCTTGCCTTTTTTCAAGCCTTTAAAAAAAAGGAAACAATGTGTCTTCGTACGTTATGTGACATGTTGCCAGTATTGTTTTATTCAAGAGACCAGGTAGCGATATTGTAAACCCTGGGATGGGCACGTGATGTGCATTCTGAAGTGTTCTTTACGCGTATGGCATTTTCCTAGGTACATTTGATCACGTTGAACAATTCATCAACCCGTTTTTATTTTACACACTTTTGTAACCAGTTAAAGTTAAGTTAAAGTCTGTCCCGAGCCTAAGGCTCATCAGGCCGGTGCTTATCCCAGTTTCTGTGGCGTTAAGCGACTGAGAGTCTTAGACTCCCCCCTGGATAAGACGCCAGTCTATCGCAGGGTTAACCCCCAACACAAGGTTGGTACCCCTTTTACACCTGGGTGGGATGAGAAAATAGCCGTAAAGTGCCTTTTCCAATGGCACAACGCCATAGCCGAAAGATGGGATCGAACCCGCAACCTTTAGATTACGAGTCCAACGCCCTAAGCACTAGACTATAGCGGAGGCTCTTTTGTAACCAGGCGATGATAAATCAAGCAGAATGGCTGGCGTCCTCAGCACAGTCTGGATTTATGGACCTTAAGAAGGGAAGGATTAAATTAGATTGTCATTTAATAAGGTGGGGTTTTTGGGGTTAATTCAGATTGACTGTATTAGATATTTGAAGGGATTAGATGTGTTGATTTTGAACTTGGGGTGAATGTTATTGGAGTTGCTAAAATTGATTAGGATGACAGCCCTGTTGTGTGGCCTTCGTGGATCGGTGGTCTAGGAGGTAACGCGCCTGCCTAGAAAGCGAAAAGTCCGGGTCGGAGTGTGCGGTGGTTCGAATCCCGTTTAGGCCCAAAACTTTTTCCCCATTCATTAGACCATTAGTGGTGGTCTGGGTGCTAGTCTTTCGCATGAGACGATAAACCGAGGTCCCGTGTGTTACACATCATTATTTAGCGCACGTAAAAGAACCCACGGCAACAAGAGGGTTGTCCCTGGCAGAATTCTGTAGAAAAAGGCACTCTGATAGGGAAACAAATACAGTTGCAGACAGGAAAAAGAAAAAAATAATGGGTAGGCGCTGCACTTGTGGCGACGCGTTCTTCCCATGGAGAGCAGCCCGAATTTCACGCAGAGAAATGTGTTGTGACATAAAATGGTATAAATAAAGTAAATAAATAAATAAATAAATAAATAAATAAATAAATAAAAATAAGAAACATGAAATAAAAAGTAAATCAAAAGAATAAAATAAAAATGCATTCTGACTTAAGGGGAATGCCTTCAATATGTTATGTGCATGAGTGCATGCACTTACATACGTTTGCATATCATGGGTATGTGTGTTACTATGTACACATGTAAAACTACGCATGTATGGTCTTGTTTTATATATTTCTTATTTATTTATTTATTCTTTTATATCGAGGATAACGGAATAAGCACACATGTGCATTTTTACATCCACTCCCCGTGCGTATGCAGTTTTGACATTTTTGTCATCTGTTCCCACCGGCATACAATGACCTATCCTTTCGAAAAGCGGAACAGGATTTAAACGTGTGTGTGTGTGTGTGTGTGTGTGTGTGTGTGTGTGTGTGTGTGTGTGTGTGTGTGTGTGTGTGTGTGTGTGTGTGTGTGTGTGTGTGTGTGTGTGTGTGTGTACGTACGTACGTACGTACGTACGTACGTGTACGTGTACGTGTACGTGTACGATTACGTGTACGTGTGTGTGTGTGTACATGTGTGTGTGTGTGTGTGTGTGTGTGTGTGTGTGTGTGTGGTGTGTGTGTGTGTGTGTGTGTGTGTGTGTGTGTAGTGTAGTGTAGTGTAGTGTAGTGTGTAGTGTAGTGTAGTGTGTGTGTGTACTTGTGTGTGTACTTGTGTGTACGTGTGTGTGTGTGTGTGTCTGTCTGTCTGTCTGTGCGTGTGTCTATGTCTGTGTGTGTATTTCTGTGTGTGCAGACGCATATTATGCGTACGGATGCCAAAGCGGTAATAGTGTGCACTGTAACTTCAACACTGGAAACTGCAATCTGAACGTCAGCCTGCCTGGAACTAACAACATGTGGAAAAGAGATCACAATGCTAACTTTCCCAGCCGTCCAAACAAGGGTATTGGCACATCTCGCGGTTTTCCTGTTGGATTGTGTTGGATTGGATTGGATTGGATTGGATCGGTTGGATAAATTTGTGTTGTGTTGTTTTGTGTTGTGTTGTATTGAGCTGTTTTATGTTGTATTGCTTTGGTATTGTGATGTTTTGTTTGGTTTTGTATTGCGTTGTGCTGTACTGTATTGCATTGAATTGAACTGCGTTACATTGCAGTGTTGGGGGAGTGGAGTGGAGTGGAGGTGGAGTGGTAGGGTTAGGGTAGGGTAGGGTAGGGTAGGTACAATAGGGTAGGGTAGGGGAAGTCGGGTAGGGTAGGGTACGATAGGGTAGGGTAGAAAAAGGTAGGGTAGTGTACATTGGTTCATCACAACTTGTTAGTGTGTCGTAAATTTATAGTGTAGTGTGTAGTGTGTGTAGTGTAGTGTAGTGTAGTGTAGTGTAGTGTAGTGTAGTGTAGTGTAGTGTAGTGTAGTGTAGTGTAGTGTAGTGTAGTGTAGTGTAGCGTAGCATATCGTAGCGTAGCGTAGCGTAGTGCAGTGCGTGTGTGTGTAGTGTTTGTGTTGTGTTGTGTTGTGTTGTGTAGTTTACTGGAGTGCATTGTACTGTAGTGAAGTGGAGTGTGCCGTAGTGTAGTATGGTGTTGCAAAAGTATAAATATTCGAAAGTTGGATGCTATGGAAAGTTTATGCGTTGATTATTTGAAATTTTCCTGTTAGTCATTTTGACTGCATGTGGACTGAAAACTGTTCTCTCCTGAGCGTTCTCTTGGTAAAAAACCTGCCAAAATTAGATGGTTGAACGGGGGAAAAGGAAATGCATTACCTTTTTAATGTATGTACCACAGGGAAAATATTTTTTTTATTTATAAACACTGTCACTGTCAAAGTCAGACTTTGACTTTTCATGTACCCACATAGTTTGTTTGTTTGGGTGTGGAAGGGGGGGGGGTGTTTATGTTTTACAATGTAAACCTCTTCTTCCTGGTTGGTTTTTTTCTGTGGAAAAGGTGACTACATATTTGCTTTCCAAGGAAGCGATATATTTTACAATGTAAACCTCTTCTTCCTGGTTGGTTTTTTTCTGTGGGAAAGGTGACTACATATTTGCTTTCCAAGGAAGCGATATATTTTACAATGTAAACCTCTTCTTCTTGATTGTTTTTCTATGGGAAAGGTGACTACATATTTGCTTTCCAAGGAAGCGATATGTTTAACAATGTAAACCTCTCCTTCTTGGATGTTGTCTTTCTGTGGGAAAGGTGACTACAAATTCGCTTTTCAAGGAAGCGATATATTTTACAATGTAAACCTCTTCTTCTTGATTGTTTTTCTGTGGGAAAGGTGACTACATATTCGCGGTCCAAGGAAGCGGTGACCATTCCGGCCACAGAATGGTGGACACAGTGACCTGTCTCTTCAACACCACCCTGCCTCTCTGTGTCTCCTTCGATTACGCCATCACAGAGCCTGGCAGCTATCTTCAGGTCTTCAGACGTTGCCGAAAGCTGGACAGCAGTAGTTTTTCCTACCAAGGCACACCTGGTCAACAGTGGCGAAAGGCCAGCTTCATACTAAGACCTTGCAATAGCTCTGAGGCTGAGCATGACAGGGTATGTAGCGATGCTTTCGGTGTGTGGGGGCAAGAGGGGTAGGAGGTTGTGTGTGTTTGTTCGTTTATTTATTTAGTGATGGTTTCGGTATGGGGGGGAGGGGGTAGAAAGATGGGTGTGGGTGAGTGCGTGTTTGTTTGTGTTTGGGGGAATGGGGGAGAATGTGGGGGTGAGCATGTGTGTTTTAGTTAGTTAGTTAGTTAGTTAGTTAGTTAGTTAGTTAGTTAGTTAGTTAGTTAGTTAGTTAGTTAGTTAGTTAGTTAGTTAGTTGGTTGGTTAGTTGGTTAGTTGGTTTGGTTGGTTGGTTGGTTGGTTGGTTGGTTGGTTGGTTGGTGGTTGGTTATTAGGCAGCTAGGTAGCTAGGTTAGCTAGATAGCTAGTTAGCTAGTTAGTTAGTTTAGTAGTTAGTTAGTCTTTTATATCGACGATAATGAATAAGCACTCGTGTTTTTACATCAGCCTCGTGTGTATGCAGTTTTGGTATGTCTTGCCATCGGGTCATTTATCGTCTGTTCCCACTGGCACACATATGGCCTACTCTTACGAAAAGTGGTTAGTGAACAGGATTTAACATGTGTCGAAGATGTTCTGTGTGTGCGCTGCGCACGCCCGCCGTGGTTTGTGTGCGTGTTCTGTGTGTGTGTGTGGTGTAGGCGCTGTGTGTAGTGTGTGTGTGTTGTGTGTGATTTCTTCCTTCCTTTTTTTCGTTTCTTTCTTTATTCATGTGTCTATTTATATACTCTTTTATGTCGAGGATAATGGAATAAACAACTATTTGCCTTTTTACATCCAGTCCTCGTATGTATACAGTTTTGTAAATTTTGTCATCTGTTCCCATTGGTGTGTTGTGTGTGTGTGTGTGTGTGTGGTGTGTGTGTGTGTGTGTGTGTGTGTGTGTGTGTTGTGTGTGGTGTGTGTGTGTGTGTGTGTGTGTTTGTTGTTTGTGTTTGTGCGCGCGCGTAAGTTTATTTTTAATTTTATTTATTCATATATATATCGAGGATAATGGAATAAGCGGTTGTGCGATGTGCTTTTTTTATCTAGTCCCCTTCTAGTTCTTTTGGGGGGAAGGGGGGAAGGGGGATTATAACGCAAGTCTGCATTGCTCCTTTGCTTTCTTTCAAGAAGCTGACAATCTCTCTCTCTCTCTCTCTCTCTCTCTCTCTCTCTCTCTCTCTCTCTCTCTCTCTCTCTCTCTCTCTCTCTCTCTCTCTCTCTCTCTCTCTCTCCTCTCTCTCTCTCTCTCTCCTCTCTCTCTCTCTCTCTCTCTCTCTCTCTCTCTTCTCTCTGTCTGTCTGTCTGTCTGTCTGTCTGTCTTCCTGTCTTTCTCTGTCTCTGTCCTCTCTCTCTGTCTCTCTGTCTCTGTCTCTGTCTCTCTCTGTCTCTTCTCTCTCTCTGTCTCTCTGTCTCTTCTCTTCTCTCTTCTCGTCTCTTCTCTCTTTCTCTCTCTCTCCTCTCTCTCTCTCTCTTCTCTCTGTCTCTCTTCTTCTCTCTCTCTCTCTCTCTTCTCTTCTCTCTCTCTCTCTTCTCTCTCTCTCTCTCTCTCTCTCTCTCTCTCTCTCTCTCTCTCTCCTCTCCTCTCTCTCTCTCTCTTCTCTCTCTCTCTCTCTCTCTCTCTCTCTCTCTCTCTCTCTCTCTTCTCTTCTGTCTGTCTCTCTCTCTTTCTCTTCTGTCTTCTCTGTCTTTCTGCTCGTCTCCTCTGTCTGTCTGTCTCACTTCTGTTCTCTCTCTCTCTTTCTTCTCTCTTGTGTCTGTCTCTCTGTCTCGTCTGTCTCTCTGTCGTCTGTCTACGTCCTCTGTCTTTGTCTCTGTTCTTCTCTTCCTGTCTCACTTTTTCTTCTCAGTGTGGCTCTTTCGTTCGTCCCTGAAATCGTCGCTTTACAAAATCTTGCCTAACAGGACGATGGGACTGGATGTAAAAAAGCACAAGAGTGCTTATCCCATTATCCTCGATATAAAAGAATTAATCAAATCCAAAAAAAAAATCTCTCTGTGTTTGTGTGTGTGTGTGTGTGTGTGTGTGTGTGTGTGTGTGTGTGTGTGTTGTGTGTTGTGTGTGTGTGTGGTGTGTGTGTGTGTGTGTGTGTGTGTGTGTGTGTGTGTGTGTGTGTGTGTGTGTGTGTGTGTGTGTGTGTGTGTGTGTGTGTGTGTGTGTGTGTGTGTGTGCTCTGATGGTAACAATGTTCCAGGTGGTATTCAGAGGGACAGTAAACACAACATCGACTGTGGCCGTGGATGATCTGTCTATCACCCCTTGTGAGTGTGTCTCTTCTCTTATTTCGTACTACTTTATGTCACAGTAGATTTCTCTGCCTAAAATTCGGGCTGCTCTCCCCGAGGAGAGTGTGTCGCCACAAGTGCAGCGCCATCCATTATTTTTTTGTTTTGTTTTTTCCTGTCTGCAACCATATTTTGCTTCCCTATCAGTGTGGCTTTTTTTCTACAGAATTTTGCCAGGAACAACCCTCTTGTTGCCGTGGGTTCTTTTACGTGCGCTAAAGAATGATGAGTAATACACGGGACCTCAGTTTATTGTCTTATCCGAAAGACTAGCGCCCAGACCACTACTCATGGTCTAATGGATGGGGAAAAGTTTCGGGCCCAAAAGGGATTCAAACCACCGCACAATCCGACCCGGACTTTTCGCTTCTAGACAGGCGCGTTACCTCTAGACCACCCGATCCACCTGCCCAAATTGATATTAGGTGACAGCCCAGATGGGGCCTTTGTGATTGTTAGGGATATAAACAACGCGAAGTGAAATGAAAGCTAGGTAGCGTGTGTATCTATCCATCTATCTATCTATTTACCTATCTATCTCTCTATCTGTCTTTCTATCTATCTCTATCTCTTTATCTACCTTTCTCTAAATCTTCTTCTTCTATCTATCCATCTATTTTCTATTTACCTATCTATCCTATCTCTCAATCTATCTTTGTATCTATATATCTCTGTCTCTCTATCTACCTTTCAATATATCTATCTATCTATCCATCTATACATCTATCTATATCTACTTTTATATCTTTCTATCTATCTCTTTCTTTCTATCTGTCCGTCCATGATCTATCTATCCTATTAAGCTGTTTATAATATATATATATATATATATATATATATATATATATATATAAAATATATAACACTATATATATAACACTATATAAAAATATATATATGTATATATAGAGAGAGAGATCTATCCATTTAGCTTTCTGCCCATCTAATCTTCTGTTTATGTACTTATCTAGTTATGTTTCTGCCTGCCTGCCTGCCTGCCTGCCTACCTACCTACCTGCCTATCTACCTGCCTACCTACATACCTGCCTACCTACCTACCTACCTGCCTATCTATCTGCCTGCCTACCTACCTACCTACCTACCTACCTACTTATCTACCTACTTACCCACCTACTTACTACCTACCTACCTACCTACCTACCTACCCTGCCTTGCCTACCTACCTACCTACCTACACCTGCCTGCATGCATGCATGCATGCCTGCTTATCAGTTTTGTTTTAAAAAATGATCACTATGTTTCAGGTGTCCCCACTGCAGCCTCCGATGTATCATCATCATCACCATCCACTCAGCTGTCCAGTCTGTCCTTTTCTCCCCATCTCCCAACCTCTACCCCTCCTACTCTCCCTCCCCATACCCATCTCCCTCCCCCTCCCACTCCACCTCGCCCTCCCCATCCTTTTCTCCCTCCCTATCCTCATCTCCCTCCCCCTCCCACTACCCCTCCCCCTCCCACTCCACCTCTCTATCTCCCTCCCCCTCCCCACTCCACCTCTCCATCCCCATTCCCCTCCCACTCCCCCTCTCCATCTCCCTCCCTCTCCCCCTCTCCATCTCCCTCCCACTCCCCCTCTCCATCTCCCTCCCACTCCCCCTCTCCATCTCCCTCCCCTCCCCCCTCTCCATTCCTCCCCCTCCCAATCCCCTCCTCCCCACTCCCATCTCCCACTCCCCCTCTCCATCTCCCTCCCTCTCCCCTCTCCATCTCCCTCCCACTCCCCCCTCATCCATCTCTCTCCCCTCCCCCTCTCCATCTCCCTCCCACTCCCCCTCTCCATCTCCCTCCCACTCCCCCTCTCCATCTCCCTCCCACTCCCCCTCTCCTTCCCCCTCCCCTCCACATCCCCCTCCCCCTCTCCCTCCCCCGGCAAGGTCAGCACCCTGTCCCATGCAGAGGTCACGGTGACCTCCAGGACGGTGAGGACTTCCCCCCCTCCCGTGCAGCCAGCCTCCCCACCCGCCTCTTCCCGCCCCTCCCCTGCCAGCAACAGTCAGCAAACCACCACCACCATCATCATCATCGGCACCAGCGTCGGAGCCGTCCTCGTTGTCCTCGTCCTCGTCGTCATCGCTGTCACCCTTCACACAAGCACGCGGCAAAGGCAGAGCCAGCTTGGTGTCTGAGACAGTTTGGGTCATGGTGACCTCAAGTCTCCGCCATCCCCGTTTTTTTAGCAGCGCTCAGAGTCAGGTCAGCTCTCGGTTGACAACAGACAGCCAGGGTGGGCAAGGTCATGGCCGGATGGTCCCCCCTCCACCCCCCCCAGGGTCAGATGCTGGAGATGCTGCCCACGACGCTGGGTCAGCACCACGTGTTCCCGGGTGGTCAAGACAACCCAGCCACCAGCGTCAGAAAAGTCACACGGGATGGAAGAAGGTGGAGAGAGGAGGAGGAGGGCCAACAAGCCCCTGCATCCACAGAAGACCCCAACACACACCTTCCCCACCTCAGCCTGATCCAGGAGTCGGGTGCAAGCCATGGAGGAGGTCATGGCCGGACCAGAGGCCTAAAGAAAAACAAGGTGACTCCCGCCTCAGTGAACGATTTACACTAAAGGAGCCTCTTCTGAGAGCCCCCGCAACGAGTTATGACATTGCCACTACTTTGACCACCCAAATCTACCCCCCCCCTCGACCATTGCCAAAACATGGACCAACCCAAATCTGAAACCCCCTCGACCATTGCCAAACATGGACCAACCCAAATCTGAAACCCCCTCGACCATTGCCAAAACATGGACCAGCCCAAATCTGAAACCACCCCTCGACCATTGCCAAAACATGGACCACCCAATCTGAACCCCCCCTCGACCATTTGCCAAAACATGGACCAGCCCAAATCTGAAACCCCCCCCTCGACCATTGCCAAAAACATGGAGCAAATTCCCCTGTACATTCTGTACCAGGCTTTGCTGCATTCCAAAACTGTGTGTCAAATGTTTCAACTTTCGCTTTGTCAAGGAAAGAGCTTGCAGTTCTCTTTCCATACACAGAGAGGTGGGATAAGGAGCTATATGTTGTTACCGTTGCCGTTGGACGTTCCCACCTCAACACCCTTGGAGTCACCCAGAATGATAATGTACTTTTGTCTTCCTCATCCCACCTGGGAATCACTGTTAGGACATAGTGCACACTTGGGTGAAACTAAACGTAGATGGCTTTTTCAAGTACTCTCTTCGTTCAGGCAGGCAGTCGTACTCCGACTTCAAGGACTTTTAATCCTTTAATGGAGAGTGTTAAGGTGTGATGCTAGGAGACTGACAGGAAGGAAGGCGGCCTCTACATAACATTTCAAAGCATAAAGACATTTTGATGTAGGTCTAAACACTTTGCTTACATCAACAACTGACACAGGTTTTGACCTGAGGTAAAGATAGGATCAAAATGACTGACGTCAAAGGCAAAGAGACAGAGATGCAGGTAAAGATTCAGTGACGAGGAGGGACCCAAGGTCAGTCTTTATCAGTGAAGACCAGCCCTTAACTGAACACTGACCTCGTTCACACGATGATCGGAACAGGTCCTTGATTGTCCTATCTCAGTCCCCTTACCAACGTCCTTTAGTGTAAATCAGAGCTATCACGGCACACATATTTGTCCTGCATACTTATAGCAACACGACGGACGCTGTAGCCGAGTGGTTAAGACCGTTTTGACTTCAACCCTGTGGTATCCATGAAGTCATGGAGTTCGAATCTCGGTGACGGCGTCTAGCCTAATTATGGGTGGGAATTGTTATGATCTCCTAGGTTTATAGATTATGCTGTTATCCAATATCTACTCAATAGATAGATCATGTATATAAGATTTCGTACATATGAAAATTCCTTGAGACTTCTTCTTGCCCACCCCCCCTCCCCCCTCCGCAATCCTTTCTTTTAACTTGAATGTTTTTTATCTCTAACCTTCAAACTCGATTTGTATTGTCGTTCTAGGAAGCTACTAAAGTTATTGTCCCTAAATTTCATGCAGATTTTAGCTTCTTGTTTTTGCTGCCTCATATTCTGTGACAATTCTGTCCTCCTGTTCCCACGCAACTCTTTTCAATCTCGCGGCCACAATTCATTATGTCGCATCCTCAGGGTCGGAAGTCCACAGAGAGCCCGCTTTTAGCTACAAATTTTTACTAATCTTTTAGCAGTGACAAACAAGCCCATTCATTCTTGACAAGTTGCAGTAGATGATTTCTGCATGTGGTGAAATTTCCTTGAAACTCTTGACATCTAGGCAAAATGAAGACAGTGCCCCTGTAAAAACATTTGAAAAACCCACGACTGAAAAAGTCTGTTCCTCAGAGTTGACCCAGACAGACACTAACCAAGCACACTGACTCACACAATGGCTCTAAGACTCCACTTAGCAGAAGAAAAACGGATTTCTCCTGTTACTAAAAATGTATTGACCCCTCAGTCCCTCCCACAAATTTTCAAGTAATGAAAATATGACCTTTTCCCTAACTGGCAGAAGATCGGTGAATATTTGTAACTAAAAATTACTGACATTCGTGGGAAACGTGTATCAGGCCATGTTATCTCCCTTCTGTCGCCATGTTTTTCTGCAACATGAGTGGCCAGGACAATAACCAAGTCTATAAAAAAAAGCTACATTTTGATAAAATCAGATTTTTTTTCTGTCTTACGTTGACAAAGTTAGAACCCAATCAGCCGCTATGACGTTTATCGTGCATTGTGTCCTGGCCGGGAAGGTTTGGGTTCGAACCCAAGAGTCGGTGGGTAGGGGACTCTAGCCGGCTCCTACACAGATGAGTTCGTTTATGGGTTTTTTGGGAGCCAACAGTCAAGCTTCATCACTTCATGGTTGCGATTTGGGGAGTCAATTTTACCAATGTTACAGTGTTTTTTCTTCAAACTGGGAAAATTATGATAGGAAGTTCATCAACTTGTCAAGGGTCATTAAAGTTGGTTAAAACCCCCCCCAAGCATCATCCGCCCCCAAAACCCCCCAGAAAAAACATTGAAAAAAAGAAAAAGCATCCCAGAAAGCACCCCCCCACATCCACAGACATCCCAGCAAACCACCCCAAAACCCCCCCCGCATAAAAAACACCCCGCAAAACCGCCCAGCCCCCAAACATCTCCCCTTAAAATCCCCCAAAATTAAAAAAACCCCCCCAAAAAACCCCCCCAAAAAAAAAAAAAATTTTCCCCCATTGTTGGCCCCGTTACTCGGGGCCCCTTTGGGTTTTAATTTTGGGGTTTCCCATACATTTTTATCCCCGTGTGAGTTGATATCGAAGCCCCCCCAAGGGACCCAACAGGGGCAGGGCTCTTTTTTGGGGGGTCCCAGGGGGCCTAACACTGTAATCTTTGGGATTTTTGGCCTTAAAAAAACACCCACGACTATGTATGACAGGGGGGGTAGTAACGAGGGGCCCCTGAGAACCTGTACAAACGTCACAGAAGATAAGGCAGGGGGGGAGAAAAAGAAAATTTTTTTTTATCCCCACAATTGTGAAACATTATCATTAAAGACAAAGGTTCCAAAAGTTTTTTAAAAAAAATGTTGTTCTTCTTTTTTTAAAATTTGATTATTCAAAAGTGTTCCTGGTGTGGGGGTTTTTTCATTTTTTCTACATTTATAAACAGAATTTTGGCAAAAAAAATTCATAAAGGGTTTTTGTCGTGTGTGTAAAAAAAAAAATGTACCATTAATTTCCTGAATTTTGTTGTTTTTAAAAATTCTCTGATTAAACATGCACGAAAAAAAAACATTTTTAAAAAAGGGGGGGGGCAATGTACACAACAAGACTCCCCTCTGGGTAAGTCCTAATTTTTTCTTGGAATTTTTTTTTGTTTTAAAAAACACTACACTACACTACCTAACACTACACTACCCTACACACACTACCTAACTACCTACACACACTACCTACACTACCTACACAACACTACACTAAAAACCACCTACACACACACTACACTCACTACATACGTAAAAATAAACACTAACTACATATGGTGATATATTAAATACTACACTAATTACAAACAAAAACACAAAAACACACTACACTACACTAACTACACACACACCTAACTACACTAAAAACACTCACTACCACACTACACAACTTCACATTATTTATTGATTTATTATTCTTTTTATTTCGGGGGTAAGGAATAAACCCTGTCTTTTTTACATCCAGTCCCGGGGTTTGCTTTTGAAATCTTTTATTTTTTTCCCCTTTCCCCCACACTATATTACACTGCACAATTAACTACACTTCAATTTTTTACACTACACAAAAACACTACATACACAAATAAAATCAACTACACTACTTACAATTTATAGAATATAAACGAACAAAGTCCTGGTGCTTACAAAAAGCACTCCAACCGAAAAACAATGAAAAGTTTAAATTCTAAATATAGACATATGCCACAGTTAGACAACAATGTTATCTATACAATTATACAATTGATAAAGGACACAAAACAAAACAAGAACACAAAAAAAACACGAAAAACCCAACTAATCACAGTACAAAAAAAAAAAGCAACAAAACCAATACAATATGAAACACCGCCCTTAGTGCGGGTTTAAACCTTGGTTACGGACGGAAATCACAGGTTTGAACCCATAATTTTTATGGATTTGGGGGTCTAGGGCCCCCCTACCTGGAATGAATGCTGTGGCTCAGTGGGAAGACAGGACCACACATCGAGCTTCACCACTTTCGGAGCAAGTTTCGGTGTTGCTCGAATTACCTACCAACACGCCGGGGTCTGACTCTCGGGGCCCGGTTTGCCTGGGTGATCATGATAGAAAGCGTACAAACAGCCCTGACAAGTATCTGAAAAACAAGCACTTTATAGCAAAACCCTTCAGCATCATCCTCAAAGTCACTGATCCCCCAAGCAATAAAAAAAAAAAAAGTCTCTATTCGGGGGTCCCCCGGGGCTCTGGCCATGGGACCTCACTTTCGTTTTTTCCATCCACTTCTGTGCCCGTGACCTTAAAAAAGAGGAGGAAAAAGATAACTGATAACTCTTCAGTTTAAACCCAAGTTCAAAATATATATCTATCATGACATTAATACTGATTTAAAAAAAAAAAACGACAACAAGATAAAGAAACAGGTGATAGATATCTCCAAGTTTAAGAAAAAGAGAAAACAGGTTCAAGTTCCATGTGACTTGTACAACTTTTTTTTTTAAGAAAAGGAGGAAGTGATCTATGATGTAATATATATAATGTGTGTGGTGTTATCTTCTAGGTGCACAGGGCGTGTATGTATTGTGAAGTAGTGTGTGTGTGTGGTCTGTTCTGTGCTGTCAGCCATGGCCAGTGTCCCAGCCATGTATACAGTGATGCTGCTCCTCTTCTCCTCCTGTGAGACTGGCTTTACTTTTCTTCAACATCACCGCTTGGTTGGTTGGTTGGTTGGTTGGTTGGTTGGTTGGTTTGGTTGGTTGGATGGTTGGTTGGTTGGTTGGTTGGTTGGTTTGGATGGTTGGATGGTTGGTTGGTTGGTTGGTTGGTCGGTTGGCTGGTTGGTTGCCTGGTTGGCTGGCTGGTTCGCTGGCTGGTTGCTTGGTTGGCTGGTTGGTTGGTTGCTTGGTTGGCTGGTTTGCTTGGTTGTTTGCTTGCTTGGCTTGCTGGATGGCTGGTTGATCATTAACTCATATGCTGGCTTGTTCGTTAGTCAGTCAGAGAGCAGGTCGGACAGACAGCCTGCCAGTTTGTCTATCAGTCATTCTTCGAGTGAGTTAGTGAGTGAGTTGGTGAGCGAGTTAGTGAGTGAGTTTGTTTGTTCGTTGGGCATCAGTTAGTCTGTTAGTCAGTTGGTCTGTCAGCTATTTTTCGATTTAGCCTGTAAGTCAGTCAATCAGTGAGTCATTTTAGTCAGTCAGTCAAAAAATTAGTCAGCTGGTTAATTAGTCAGTTAGTCAAATGCTTGGTTCGCTGTTTGGTTTGGTTGGTTGGTTAGTTGGTTAGTTGGTTAGTTGGTTGTCTACTGACCTAACTTGTGAGCTAGCTAGTCAAAGAATTACGTACGTTGATAGGTATGTAGATAGATAGGTAGGCAGATAGGTAGGTAGGTAGGTTACTGATTAACAAACTGTTTTTTGTAGTTCTTCATTAGAATACTGACCAGTCGGTTTCTTTCTGTTTGTCTGCCTGCTTGTCCTTTCTTTCTATTCTTTCTTCCTTCCTTTCCTTTTTCTTTTCTCTCTTTCTTTCTTCTTGTCTGTCTATCTTTCCTTATTTTTCTCTCTTTCTTGTTTCTTTCTTTCCGTTGTGCTTTATTTTCTTTATTTCTTTCATTCCTTTTCATTCACTCATTCATTCATTCATTTATTTGTTCTTTCTTCCCTTTTTGTCTCCCCCCCCCCTCTCTCTCTCTCTCTCTCTCTCTCTCTCTCTCCTCTCTCTCTCTCTCTCTCTCTCTCTCTCTATCTATCTATCTATCTATCTATCTATCTATCTATCTTTCTTTTTTTTTCTATATTTCATTACTCTTTTTTTACTAAAGAAAAAAGAAAAGAAATGAAAACTAAACATGAAAGAGTTCATTCTTTTTTTTGCAGTTAGCAAATCTTGGATACCTTTGCATAACAAAACGTGTTGCTATGCATGTGTGTGATTGTATGCATATTATGTAAATTCAGGCAATCGTACAGGAGCGACAAAACACGTGTATATTATACATGTGCATATTAATTTTGTGTTTGTGTGCGTGCGTACGTGCATGTGGCGTGTGTGTGTGTATGTAAGTGTGTGTGTGTGCACACGCGCGCGCGCGCGTGCGCGTGCATGTGGCGTGTGTGTTTCTATTTGTGAGCGTGCGTGCGTGCATGTGGCGTGTGTGTTTGTGTGTGTGCGTGCGTGCGTGCATGTGTGTGTGTCTGTATGTATGTGTGTATATGTGTGTATGTGTATGTGTTTGTGTGTGTGTCTCTGTGTGTGTGTGTGTGTGTGTGTGTGTGTGTGTGTGTGTGTGTGTGTGTGTGTGTGTGTGTGTGTGTGTGTGTGTGTGCAGACGCATTCGCATGCCAAAGTGGTGATCACTTCCACTGTGATTTCAACATGTGGGACTGCAACATGATTGGAAGCCTGCCGGGAACAAAGAACACGTGGCTGAGGCAGCAGAATGCTAACTTTCTGAAGCGTCCTGATGGAGGTATTCATGTGCCGCTTTTTGTGGTGTATTATTTAGATGTCTTGTGTCGGGCTGTGTGGTCTTGTAATGTGTTGTACTGTATTGTGTAGCCTTGTATTACATTGGAGTGTAATGTGTTGTGTTGTGTCGTATTGTACTGTATGTATTGGAATGCAATGTGTTGTATTGTGTCGTGTTGTAAAACATGTGCGTTGTATTGTCATTTTGTGTTGTATTTTGATTATGTGTTTTTGTAAATGTTTTATATTCCGTTGTGGGGTTTCCATTGTAATCACTTTTGTGATTGCTGCTGTTGTTGCTATTGCTGTTGTTGTTGCTATTGCTGTTGTTGTTGTTTGCTATTGCTGTTGTTGTTGCTATTGCTGTTGTTGTTGCTATTGCTGTTGTTGCTGTTGTTGTTGCTATTGCCGTTGTTGTTGCTATTGCTGTTGTTGTTGCTATTGCTGCTGTTGCTGTTGTTGCAATTGCTGTTGTTGTTGCTATTGCTGTTGTTGTTGCTATTGCTGTTGTTGTTGCTATTGCTGTTGTTGTTGCTATTGCTGTTGTTGCTATTGCTGTTGTTGCTGTTGTTGTTGCTGTTGTTGCTGTTGTTGTTGCTGTTGTTGTTGCTGTTGTTGTTGCTATTGCTGTTCTTGTTGCTATTGCTGTTCTTGTTGCTATTGCTGTTCTTGTTGCTATTGCTGTTCTTGATGCTATTGCTGTTCTTGTTGCTATTGCTGTT
>CM060328.1:28229636-28242136 GCA_030674155.1 Stramonita haemastoma
CAACGTGACTCTAGTCAACCAACTCTGCACCTGACAAATACCTTACCCTAGCTACACGAACTCCCCAATGAAGACTTGCATCATTGAATGTACCTTTTTCCGGAGTAACACTAGATCCGCAAGAAAAACAAGTACCATGTAAGAAAACGAATTTCTGTGCAGCAGGTTTTTCTGTGACTGCTTTCCCCTCACCATGTCAGTCCCAAAAGAAGTAAGATATAAAAAAAATAATAAAGCGAAAGGAGAATAATTCAGATATGTGACAATGACCCACACCACTGGAGACAGACAGAAAAGTATATAAATAACCATAACTAAAACTATTTCTGTTTCATGACCATCAAAGGAGATTACATATACACACACCAAGGCAGTGGTGACCATTCTGGCCACAGAGTGGTGGATGCAGTGACCTGTTCCTTTGACCCCACCCTGCCTCTCTGTGTCTCCTTTGATTACGCCATCGTAGAACCTGCCAGCTATCTTCAGGTCTTCAGACCTTGCCAAACATCGGATGTGAAGACGTTTGTTTACAAAGGCGCTGTTGAAAAACAATGGAAAAAAGCCAACTTCACATTAAAACCCTGCAGCTCTGGTGCTGCTGATGGCAAGGTATGTAACCACCCTTAGTGTGTATATGAGAGAGAGAGAGACAGAGACAGAGAGAGAGAGGGGGGGGGAAGGCGGGGGGAGGGGGAGAAAGACGGACAGACAGACACAGAGGGAGATCTCTCTCTCTCTCTCTCTCTCTCTCTCTCTCTCTCTCTCTCTCTCTCTCTCTCTCTCTCTCTCTCTCTCTCTCTCTCTCTCTCTCTCTGTCTGTCTGTCTGTCTGTCTGTCTGTCTGTCTGTCTGTCTGTCTGTCTGTCTGTATCTAGCTTACAAAAGAACTGTTTAATTATGTGATACAAGCAGTCAATTTTATAGATTTGTTATCTATTGTAGATTCATTCCAGTTCCAATTCCACTCTTTCATATCAATACAGAGAAAGCTATGCAGGTTACGAGCAGAGGATTACACTCTGAAGGATAGAAGAATGAATCATGTACATGTCATCACAGAGCTTACAGCTTACATTACCATCCAAAACCAACACATTATGCTCTATGTACAAACAACTCAAATCTGACATATTCCCACACATGGTTGTGCATCATAGTTCAGCTGAAATGGATCAGACACTCTGACATAGCAGATGAACATCAAGGGTTTAAGAAAGGGTATTCAGCAATTGGGTACTCTATCAGTTTGCTGGCTGCAGTCTTTAAAAAGAGCGTACAAAAAGGAGGGACCTGTGTAATGTTTATGTAGACTTGGAAAAAGCATTTTATTCTATTTCTAGGGAATTATCATGGACCATGCTATTCAACAGTGGAATAAAAGGCAAGTTGCATAGATGTATTAACAGTATGTACAGAGAAGTGAAAGCAAGACAAAGGTGTGGAGTAACATTATCTTATGTATATTTAAGTGTACACGGTGTCAAACAGGGAGATGTATGTAGCCCTGTACTATTATTGCTCTTTACTAAAACAAGCTTGCGATAGAAATTATACGACATGGGCGTCAATGAGTGACTGTTGATCTGACAGAACTATAAATCGCACATTTTCCTGATATTATATTAATGTCAAAAACACTATTTGGTCTTCAGAGGCAACTAACAGATCAGGTTATGTTTAGCTTCTAATAGATTAGAGTTAAAAGTAAACATGAAAAACATTAATGTCATTGTATTTTGCAAAGGGTATTACACATCCATCTAAGGATCCTACCTTAGCAAGATATGACACATGGAATCACGGAAATGAAAAAATTGGTATCGTTAATGTTGGACTGTGCATATAGATAACATTTTTTTCTTAACCAATGTATGGAGGTAGCGTTCCTTTAACTGGCTGTAATTTTTTTTTAATTCTTTTGTGTTTGGTATTTCTGAAAAAAAGAACTTAGGGTGTTAGTGGCCCACTTTTCCATGTCACAAATGGAAGGGAAAGACCATTTGGTTCCTGGATTAAGATGTTTAACCCAAAAGGGATGAGTTGCTTTTATGGTTTTAGATTCCTACTTTCCATCATCTCTGAGAGGACTTAATCCAAATATAACAATGCTGTATCTAAAATATGATATCACGATATGGCAATTCTTTTGATTTTAGGGTGACTGTGCTCATGTCTTCAAGACAAGGCTTCTTTTCACAATGTAGAACATTTACTCATGTGGCATTGAAAAGGTTTGTACTGTGCTTTCATAACCTTTCTTTGCTGTTTCTTCTGTTTCATTGTTTCTTGTTTGTAGACCTGCATTGTGTTTATTAATACTCCAAACAGTATTCAGATTATGTAAATAGTAACAAGGATTCGGCTTTTAACTGAAAAAAAATGTAAGTGGTAACTGACTGACTAAGCAAACTGTTCTTTTTCAGGTTGTGTTCAGAGGCACAGTAAAATCGTCACCAGGTGTTGCTGTGGATGATCTGTCTATCAGAACTTGTAAGTGTTTCCTCACACTGTAGTGCAGTGGAGTGGAGTGTAGTGGAGTGGAGTGGAGTGGAGTGCAGTGCAGTGCAGTGCAGTGCAGTGCAGTGCAGTGCAGTGCAGTGCTGTGCAGTGCAGTGCAGTGCTGTGCAGTGCAGTGCAGTGCAGTGTAGTGTAGTGTAGTGTAGTGTAGTGTAGTTTTAGTGTAGTGTAGTGCAATGTAATGTAGAGTACTGTACTGTACTGTGCTCTACTGCAGTGTGATGGAGTGTAGCGCACTGTACTGTAGTGTACTGCATCGTGCTGGAATGTACTGTAGTGTGGATTGGAGGGGAGGGGAGTGAAGTGGAGTGGAGTGGAGTGGAGTGGAGTGGAGTGAAGTGGACTGGAGTAGAGTGGAGTGTTGTGTTGTGTAGTGTAGTATAGTGATGATCTGTCAATCAAAACTTGTGAGTGTGTCTTCTCAATGTAGTGTAGTGTAGTGTAGTGTAGTGTAGTGTAGTGTAGTGTAGTGTAGTGTAGTGTAGTGTAGTGTAGTGTAGCGTAGCGTAGTGTAGTGTAGCGTAGTGTAGTGTAGTGTAGCGTAGCGTAGTGTAGCGTAGTGTAGTGTAGCGTCATGTAGTGTAGTGTAGTGTAGTGTAGTGTAGCGTAGTAAAATGTAGTGTAGTGTAGTGTAGTGCAGTGCAGTGCAGTGTAGTGCATTGCAGTGCAGTGCAGTGCAGTGCAGTGCAGTGCAGTGCAGTGCAGTGCAGTGCAGTGCAGTGTAGTGTAGTGTAGTGTAGTGTAGTGTAGTGTAGTGTAGTGTAGTGTAGTGATGATCTATCACCACTTGTGAATGTGTCTTTCCACTGTAGTGTAATGTAGTGTGTTGTATGTAGTGTAGTGTAGTGTAGTGTAGTGTAGTGTAGTGTAGTGTAGTGTAGTGTAGTGTAGTGTAATGTAGTGTGTTGTATGTAGTGTAGTGTAGTGTAGTGTAGTGTAGTGTAGTGTAGTGTAGTGTAGTGTAGTGTAGTGTAGTGTAGTGTAGTGTAGTGTTGTGTTGTGTTGTGTTGTGTTGTGTTGTGTTGTGTTGTGTTGTGTAGTGTAGTATAGTGTAGTGTAGTGCAGTGTAGTGTATGGAATGCAGTGTAGTGTAGTGTAGTGTAGTGTAGTGTAGTGTAGTGTAGTGTAGTGTAGTGTAGTGTAGTGTAGTGTAGTGTAGTGTAGTGTAGTGTAGTGCAGTGCAGTGCAGTGCTATGTAGTGTAGTGTTGTGTAGCGTAACGTATTGACTGCTACGGTCTTTTCTCTCTCATTCCTAGGGTTCTTTGGTGTGTTTTTTTCTTGCCTTGTCTTTCCTTTTTCTGACCTTAGTCCTCTCTTTTTCCTTTGCCTAGTCTTGCCTTTTTTCCCCTTGCCTACACTTGTCTTGCTTTCTTGCCAAGTCTTGTATTTTCTGTGGCTAACTGGATGGTTGGTTGGTTGCTTGGCTGGTTGGTTGGTTGGTTGGTTGGTTGGTTGGTTGGTTGGTTGGTTGGTTGGTTGGTTGGTTGGTTGGTTGGTTGGTTGGTTGGTGTTGGTTCGTTCTTTCGTTCGTTCGTTTGTTCATTCGTTTGTTAGTTCGTTCGTTTGTTCGTTCATTCGTTCGTTCGTTCGCTGGTCATTTTCTTTTTTTTGTTTGTTTCCTTCTTTGTTTGTTTGCTTATTTGTGTGGATTGGTTGTCTAGAGGTAACGCACCTGCCTATAAAGCAAAAAGTCCGGGTTTGAAGAGTATGTTGGTTAGATCTCTGTATGGACCAGAAACTTTTACCCGTCCACCAGACCGTGAGTAGGGGTCTGGGTGCTAGTCTTTTGGATGAGACGCTAAGCTGAGGTCCAATATGTTACACATAGTGTTTATCGCACATAAAAGGACCCACGGCAACAAGGGAATTATCCCTGACAATATTATGTAGAAAAAAGCCACTCTGATAGGGAAACAAATACAGTTGTAGACAGGAAAAGAAAAAAAGTAATCAGTGGCGCTGCTCTCGTGGCGACGCGCTCTCCTAGCTCGGGGGAAGCATCCCGAATTTCACGCAGATAATTTTGCGGTGACTTAAAGTGCTATACAATACTTCGTGTACCTGTCAAATCAATGCAGCGCCAGTGCAACAGCAGTGAATGAATGAATGATGACTACACCTGGCCAGAAAGAGAGACACTATGATTGTTTAACCATTCTCTACTTTCATTTCTCCAGGTCCCACACCAACAACAACAACAACAACAGCAATATCAACGGAGACAATATTTACAGTAACACCAGCAGCGACATCAACGGCCATTACCATTGGCCCAACAGCAACATCAGCAACAACAGTGGATTCAACACCCACAGCAGTAACAACAACGACAGCAACAACAGCAACAGCAACAGCCACACCAACACCAGCAACAACAACCACACCAACACCCTCCTGGTCCTCTACCACGCAGTTAACATCACCACCAGTGACTCCAACCTTGCAGACGTCTGTCTCCCTTTCTGCCCTGTCTGTACACACCACCACAGAGCCACAAACACTGTCTGTACACACCACCACAGAGCCACAAACACTGTCTGTACACACCACCACAAAGCCACAAACACTGTCCGTACACACCACCACTAGCTTTTCTAGCTTTATTTCTTTAATGGTTGGATGGGGAAAAAAGTATTTGTACTTATTCTATCACCTTCTAAAAATATAATTTTGTTTTCCTCTTTGTCTCTCTCTTTCTCTCTCTCTTTCTCTCTCTCTCTCCCTCTCTCTCTCCCTCTCTCTCTCTCTCTCTCCCTCTCTCTCTCCCTCTCTCTCTCTCTCTCTCTCTCTCTCTCTCTCTCTCTCTTCTCTCCTCTCTCTCGCTCTTTCTAAATATGCATAAATGTGAATAACTATTACAGAAATACAACCTATGATAACAACTCCATCTGCTTATCTGTCATCCTCAGATTAAAGATGTAAAAGAATAAATCAAAAACTCTCTCTCTCTAAATATGCATAAATGTGAATAACTATTACAGAAATACAACCTATGATAACGATTCCATCTGCTTATCTATCATCTTCAGATTAAAGAGATACGTATTCTTTTGTCTCTCCACTGCCTGTCTGTCAATCTGTCACTCTGTGCGTCTATCTGTCTATCTTGCTAGCTAGCCAGCTATCTGTTTCTCTGTTTTTTGTCTATCTTACCAACTGCTTTTCATTGTGTTTTTTTCTTCAATTTTGTAACTTATTTTGAGGATAATGGACCAAGAACTCGTGTGCTTGTTTATTTCCAATCCCTGTGTGTACATGGTTTATAACTATTAGTATCTGTTCTCACAGACGCAAATGGGCTTCTCGTCCAAAAGGTAATAATACATGGAATTTATATAGCGCTATGTCTTGCAAAGACAAATAAAAGCGCTTCCATTCGACCTATACAACATACAAGCAACCAATAACAATTATGTTTTTAGCAAATTCGAATGTACACACACGCGCACACGCACCACACACACACACACACACACACACACACACACACACACACACACACACACACACACACACACACACACACACACACACAGCACACGCACCGCCGCACCGCCAAATGCTTATACACTTTGGAAGGTAGATGTTGAAGGCAGGGACAGACAGATAAGACCTCAGCAGTAAAAACAAAGATGTACCCAGGAGGACCATCCCCTCAAAAACAATAGGAAACTACCCCCAGCACACATTTCCTGCGAGGCTTAATTGAACCTGTGATGGAAAATTGCCCACCGCAACCTTCACCCGCTCACCTCACATGACCCCTCACAAGATGCAACTTGTTTCCAAACATACCCAGGGCGTCTAAGTCATAATGGCTGTGACATGTTTATTATCTGTCTGCATCTGTATGTTGTGTTTTCTCAATTTCACTGATATTTTTTCAGGTGTTCTCTCTCAATTCCCCTGCTGTTTCATCATCATCATCATCCCCTCAGCTGTCCAGCCTCTCCCCTCCTTCCCCCTCCCCCTCCACATCCCCCTCCCCCTCTCCCTCCCCCGGCAAGGTCAGCACCCTGTCCCATGCAGAGGTCACGGTGACCTCCAGGACGGTGAGGACTTCCCCCCCTCCCGTGCAGCCAGCCTCCCCACCCGCCTCTTCCCGCCCCTCCCCTGCCAGCAACAGTCAGCAAACCACCACCATCATCATCTGGCAGCCAGGTCGGAGCCGTTCGTCCTCGTCGTCCTCGTCCTCGTCGTCATCGCTGTCACCCTTCACAGCAAGCCACGCGGCGAAGGCAGAGCCAGCTTGGTGTCTGAAGACAGTTTGGGTCATGGTGACCTCAAGTCTCCGCCATCCCCGTTTTTCAGCAGCGCTCAGAGTCAGGTCAGCTCTCGGTTGACAGCGACAGCCAGGGTGGGCAAGGTCATGGCCGGATGGTCCCCCCTCCACACCCCCAGGGTCAGATGCTGGAGATGCTGCCCACGACGCTGCTGTCAGCACCACGTGGTTCCCGGGTGGTCAAGATGACCCAGCCACCAGCGGTCAGAAAAGTCACACGGGGATGGAAGAAGGTGGAGAGGAGGAGGAGGAGGGCCAACAAGCCCCTGCATCCACAGAAGACCCCAACACACACCTTCCCCACCTCAGCCTGATCCAGGAGTCGGGTGCAAGCCGTGGAGGAGGTCATGGCCTGACCAGAGGCCTGAAAAAAACAAGGTGACTCCCGCCTCAGTGAACGATTTAACTAAAGGAGCCTCTTCTGAGAGCCCCCGCAACGAGTTATGACATTGCCACTAACATGGACCATCCCAAAATTGAACCCCCCTCGACCATTGCCAAAATATGGACCAGCCCAAATCTGAACCCCCCTCGACCATTGCCAAAACATGGACCACCCAAATCTGAAACCCCCCACTCGACCATTGTCAAACATGGATTAAACCTACAAATTCTGGGAAACCACACCTCGACCATTGCCAAAACATGGACCAACCCAAATCTGAAACCCCCCTCGACCATTGCCAAAACATGGACCAGCCCAAATCTGAAACCCCCCTCGACCATTGCCAAAACATGGAGCAGAATTCCTGTTACATTCTGCCAGGCTTTGGCTGGATTCCAGAAACTGTGTGTCAAATGTTTCAACTTTCGCTTTGTCAAGGAATAGCTTGCAGTTCTCTTTCCATACACAGAGAGGTGGGATAAGGAGCTATATGTTGTTACCGTTGCTGTTGGACGTTCCCCACCTCAACACCCTTGGAGTCACCCAGAATGATAATGTACTTTTGTCTTCCTCATCCCACCTGGGAATCACTGTTAGGACATAGTGCACACTGGTGAGAACTAAACATAGATGGCTGCTTTAAGTACTCTCTTCGTTCAGGCAGGTAGTCGTACTCCGACTTCAGAGGACTTTTATCCTTTAATGGAGAGTGTCTAAGGTGTGATGCTAGGAGACTGACAGGAGGAAGGCGCCACTACATAACATATCAAAGCATAACGACATTTTGATGTAGGTCTAAACACTTTGCTTACATCAGTAACTGACACACGGTTTTGACCTGAGTTAAAGATAGGGATCAAATGACTGAAGTCAAAGGCAGAGAGACAGTTTGATTTTGATTTGATTTATTCTTTTATATCGTGGATAATGGAAAAGCACAGGGTAAAGACTCTGGTGACGAGGAGGGACACAGGTCAGTCTTTATCAGTGAAGACCAGCCCTTAACTGATCACTGACCTCGTTCACACGATGATCGGAAACAGGCCATTGATTGTCCTGTCTCATCCCCTTACCAACGTCCTTTAGTGTACTCAGAGCTATCACGGCACACATATTGTCCTTTCATACTTATAGCAACACGACAGGACGCTTAGCCGAGTGGTTAAGACCGTTTGACTTCAACCCTGTGGGATCCATGAAGCCATGGGTTTGAATCTCGGTGACGGCCGTCTAGCTAATTATGGGTGGGAATTTTTATGATCTTCTAGGTTTATGGATTATGCTGTTATCCAATTCTAGTCAAAGATAGATCATGTGTATAAGATTTCCGTACATAGAGAATATTGCTTTGAGACTTCTTCTTGCCCCCCCCCCCCCTCCCCTACCCCAATCCTTTCTTTTAACTTTGAATGTTTTTTATCTCAAACCTTCAAAAATGATTTGTACTATGTTCTAGGAAGTAGTAAGTTATTTTCCCTAATTTTATACAGCTTTTAGCTTCTTGTTTTTTGCTTGCCTCATATTCTGTGGCAATCCTGTCCTGCCTGTTTCCACGCAGCTCTTTTCAATCTCCGGCCACAGATTCATTATGTGCATCCTCAGGGTCGGAAGTCCACAGAGAGCCCGCTTTTAGCTACAAATTTTCACTAATCTTTTAGCAGTGACAAAAAGTCCATTCATTCTTGACAACTGCAGTATATGATTTCTGCATGTGATGAAATTTCCTTGAAATTCTCTTGACATCAAGGCAGAAATGAAGACAGTGCCCCTGAAAAATATTTCAAAAACCCACGACTGAAAAAGTCTGTCCCTCAGAGTTGACCCAGCAGACACTAAACCAAGCACACTGACTCACACATGGCTCTAAACTCCACTTAGGGCAGAAGAAAAACGGATTTCTCCGTGTTAGCTGTAAAAATGTATTGACCCCTCAGTCCCTCCCACAGATTGTCAAGAATGAAAATATGACCTTTTCCCTAACTGGCAGAAGATCGGTGAATATTTGTAACTAAATGTTATCTGACATGTCGTGATGGATCGTGTTATCAGGCCATGTTATCTCCCTTCTGTCGCCATGTTTATCTGCAACATGAGTGGCCAGGACTAATAACCAAGTCTATAATAAAGCTACATCATTCTGATAACTCAGATTTTTTTTCTGGTCGTCACGTTGACAAAGATAGGTAACCCTACTCAGCCGCTATGACGTTGTGATCGTGCATTGTATTCCATGGCCGGAAGGTTGTGGGTTCGAATCCCATCAGAGTCATGGTGGGTATGGGGACTCTAGCCGGCTCCTACACAGAGTGAGTTCGTTATGGATTTATTGGGAAGACTGGGGCCATACAGTCGAGCTTCATCTACTTCATGGTTGCGATTTGGGAGATCATTTTACCAATGTTACAGTGTTTGTTTCTTTCAAGCTCGGGATAGATTATGATAGGAAGTGTACAGTCAACTCTGTCAAGCGTCATTAAAGTTGGTGAATCGCCCAAGCATCATTACAGCACCATCACAGCATCATCACAGCAGCATCGCAGCAGCATCGCAGCAGCATCACAGCAGCATCGCAGCAGCATCGCAGCAGCATCACAGCAGCATCGCAGCAGCATCACAGCAGCATCGTACAGCATCACGCATAGCATCATCACAGCACCACACTGCAGCCTCCACAATCACGCACATACAAGCAGCATAAGATTCTCCCTATTCGGTGGTCCATGTTACTCTGGTCTCGTTGTGACTTTTCAGTTTTGGTTTCCCATACACCTCCATGCCTGTGGTGAGTTGATATCGAAGCCCACGAAGTAACCAACAGCAGTGCAGGGCTCTTTTGGTTGGGTCTCCAGGCGGCCTAACACTGGTAACCTCTTCGTGGATTTCTGGCCTTGAAAATACGACTCAATGAGCCTATGTATGACAAGGGTGGATAGATCAACTGAGCGGCATGAGAACAGCTGTACAGAATCGTCACAGAAGATAAGGCAGCGACAGAAAAAGAAAATAACTTCTTTTTAGTCCCACAATTCGTTGATACAGATATCACTTATAGACAAAGTTCCAGAAGTCTTTTTCAACAGAATGTTTAGTATTCTTCTATTTTATAAACATTGTGATTATTCATAAAGTGTTCCTGGTGTGTTTTTTCATTTATTCAACATCTATGAACAGAATATTTGGCATAAAAAACATTCCTAATCAAAGGTTTGATCTGTGTGTGTAGAAAAAAAAACATGTAGCCATTAATTTGCCTTGAATGTTGTATTGATTTTCAAATTCTCTGAGCTATAGACATGCACGAAGGAAAAACACTTTTTAAAAAAAAAGGGGGGGGGGGGCAATGTACAGCAACAAGACCCCCTCTAGGTGAAGTGCCTGAATTTTACATTGGAATGTCAGTTGTGATTAGAAAACACTACACTACACTACACTACACTACACTACACTACACTACACTACACTACACTACACTACACTACACTACACTACACTGTATTAACATTACATTACATTACACTAAACTACACTACACTACACTTCACTATCATTTTTTTACTCATTGTTTGATTTCGAGGATAATGGAATAAACACTCATGTGCTTTTTTACATCCAGTCCCCGTGTGTATACAGTTTTGAAAATCTTGTCATCTGTTCCTTTCACTACACTACAGTACACCACATTACACTACATTACACTACATAACACCACACTCACTACACTATATTACACTACACAACACTACACTATACTACTACTACACTACACTACACTACACTATTATTTATTTATTTATTTATTTATTTATTTTTTGTTTTATTGTTTTATTGTTTTATTGTTTTATTTCGAGGATAATGGAATAAACAGTCATGTGCTTTTTTACATCCAGTCTCCGTGTGTGTGCGTTTTGTAAAGCTTGTCATCTGTTCCCTTCACCACACTATATTGCTCTGCACTATATTAACTACACTACACTACATTACACTACACTATCCAACACTACACTACACTACATACACTACAATACAATACAATACAATACAATACAATACAATACAATACAATACATACAATGTTATAGAATATAATACAGAACAGAAGTCCTAGGTGCATTACAGTACAGCACATCACAACTCGAAAAACACAATGCAAAGCAATACAATGTACTATAATATAGTACAGTATGCCACAGTTTAGTACAACACACTGTTATCTGATACAATGTGATACAATTAATAAAAGGCACTACAAAACTACACAACAAGAACACAAAGCAATGCACGACAATACAACATAATTCACACGATACAAAAGAACGGAATGCAACATAACGCAATACAATATGAAACACCAGCTGCCTTAGTGCAATGGTTAAAGCCTTGGGTTACGGACTGGAAAGTCACAGGTTCGAATCCCATAAGAGTCATGGGATTTGGGGGGTCTACGTCCTGGCTCCTACCTGGAATGAGAGTGCTGTGGGCTCAGTGGGAAGACAGGGACCACACAGTCGAGCTTCATCCACTTAACGGATGCAAGTTTCAGAGTGTTGCTCGAATTACCAGACCAACACTGCAGGTGTCTGTATCTCTCGGGCCTGGTTGATGCCTGGATCGATCATGATAGAAAGCATACAGAACAGTCCTAACAAGTAGTCTGAAAGTACAAGCACTTCCATAGCAGCCTCATTGCAGCCATCATCCTCATCGTCACTGATCATCATGCAATAAAAACAAAAAAAAGTCTCTGATTCAGTGATCCGGGTTGCTCTGGTCTCATGATGACCTCACTTTCAGTTTCTCCATCCACTTCTGTGCCTGTGACCTTAACTTCTCTAGGGGCCAGCATGTTGAGAGCGGCTCCCATCTCCTCTCCCTCGCTGCTTTACGTACTTCCCTGACCCTAAAGAGGGCAGGTACCCATTTACAACTGGGTGAACTGGAGAAACTGTACTGAAGCCAAGGCGTGAAAACGGTCACCCATCCCATTGGTAACCACGCTCGACGCTGCTGAACAGAATTGCAGGGTGACCTTCTCTACAACAGGGGCGTCTCATGATGGCTTGATCCCGGGCCGTCACATCACGAGCATCAGGCTCTGACCATTCCGTTATCTCCCTCTCTGTGTGGGAGAGGTTAAAAAGAGTGACGTGGAAACAGCGAGACATAAACATCACAGAAGACGAGGCAGCAAAAAAAAAAACCATGTAAAACAATACAATGTACAACAGAGCAGTACAACACAACACAATACAGAGAGTAACACAGTGCGATACACCGATCGGTGGTCTAGCGGGAACGCACCTGCCTAGGAAGCGA
>CM060328.1:28247136-28284636 GCA_030674155.1 Stramonita haemastoma
CATACTCTTGTTTTGTTGACATGTGCATTTGTGCGAGACAACCAACACACTTTTGTTGTTGTTGCTGTTGTGGTTGTTGTTGTTGCTGCTGCTGTTGTTCAATTACCCCAGGCTTTGCCACACACCATACATAAGTGGGCGTGTTCGCACGGACAAATGCACACATGCATGTCTCAACACTCACACAGAGCACACATGCTTCAGCTTGTGAGCGCATACACATGCCTACATGTAAGCTTGCAAACACACACGCACACCAAAACACACACACACAACACACATACACACACACACACACACAACACACACATACACACATAATTATACACACTCATACAAGTACACACACATACACACACAACACAATACACACATATCATACACACATAAACACACACAACAAAACACAACCCACCACATCATCCCACACACACCACACATACACACATCGCGCGCGCCTCGCATACACACACATAACAACAAAACTTGCTGTGACATGCGCACACCCACAACATATCAAAGGAGAGGACAAATACAGACAGAGACAGGACCGACAGACCGACAGACATATGAAAGGAGAGAGAGACGAAAAAAGTAGGAGGAGGAGAGAAACGAGAGAGAGGAGAGAGAGAGAGAGAGAGAGAGAGAGAGAGAGAGAGAGAAGAGGAGAGGGGGGGGGGGGGAAGGTAGAGAGATGAGGAAGGTAGAGAGAGAGAGAGACAGACAAACAGAAAGGTAGAGAGACAGACAAACAGAATTGTAGACAGGCAGACACACTACGAAGGTAGAGAGACAGACAGGAGGTTAGAGAGACTATAAATACAGACAGGAAGGTAGAGAGAGAGTCAGACATAAAGTGTTGTAAAAGTAAAAGTAAAAGTAAACACACACGACAAGAAGAGAGATAATTAGACAGAGAGGACGGTAGAAGAAGCAGTAGACAGAGAGACAGACAGACAGACAGAGGGCATACAAACAGACATAAAGATGGAAAAGACAGATAAATAGACAGACAAGAAGGGTAGACAAACAGACAGATAGACAGACAGGAAGATGAAAAAGATAGAGAAATAGGCAGATGGAAGGGTAGACAAACAGAGAGACAGACAGAAAGATGGAAAAAAGAAGACAGAAAGGAAGAGAGAGGGAGACAGACAAGACAGACAGCAGAGAGACTCAGAGAGAGGGGGTGGTAGAGAGACAGTCAGGCAGACAGGAAGCTAGAGACAGACAGATACACAAAGATACATGTAGATGACAAGACACACAAACATACAGAAAAATGACAATCACCAACAGAGACAGACAATGAAATAAGCACACAAACAAAATAATGCAAACATGACTAAAGATATTTCTGTTTCATGACCATCACAGGAGATTACATATACACACACCAAGGCAGTGATGACCATTCTGGCCACAGAATAGTGGACGCATTGACCTGTTCCTTCAACACCACCCTGCCTCTCTGTGTCTCCTTTGATTACGCCATCGTAAAGCCTGCCAGCTATCTTCAGGTCTTCAGACGTTGCCAGCTACAGGAGGGACAGATATTTCCATACAATGGCACTGTTGAAAAACAATGGAGAAAAGCCAACTTCACATTGAAACCCTGCAGCTCTGGTGCTGCTGATGACATGGTATGTAACCACCCTCGGTGTGAGTAAATGAGAGAGAGAGACAGAGAGAGAAAGAGAGAGAGAAAGATAGAGAAAGGGTGGGAGAGAAAGACAGACAGACAGACAGACAGACACAGAGGGAGAGAGAGATAGATACATCTCTCTCACTCTCTCTCTCTCTCTCTCTCTCTCTTCTCTCTCTCCCCTCTCTCTCTCTCTCTCTCTCTCCTCTCTCTCTCTCTCTCTCTCTCCTCTCTCTCTCTTGACAAAAGAGCTGTTTTATTATGTGATACAAGCAGCAAGATTTATAGATTCGTTATCCATTGTAGATTCATTCTAGTCCCAATTCCACTCTTTCATCTCAATACAGAGAAAGCTATGCAGGTTACGAGCAGAGGATTACATCTCTAAAGGATAGAAGAATGAATCATGTACATGTCACCAAAGAGCTTACAGCTTACATTACCATCCAAAATCAACACATTATGCTCTGTGTGCAAACAACATATATCTGACATATTCCCACACATGGTTTTGCATCATAGTAAGGTGTTAGTGGCCCACTTTTCCATGTCACAAATGGAAGGGAAAGACCATTTCATTCCAGGATTAAGATATTTAACCCAAAAGGGATGAGTTGCTTTTATGGTTTTAGATTCCTACTTTCCATCATCTCTGAGAGGACTTAAAAGAGATATCCAAATAATCCAATTAATCCAAATATAACAATGCTGTATCTAAAATATGATATCATGATATGGCCATTCTTTTGATTTTAGGGTGACTGTGCTCATGTCTTCAAGACATAAGCCTACTTTACACAATGTAGAACATTTACTCATGTAGCATTGAAAAGGTTTGTACTGTGCTTTCATAACCTTTCTTTGCTGTTTCTTCTGTTTCATTGTTTCTTGTTTGTAGACCTGCATTGTGTTTATTAATACTCCAAACAGTATTCAGATTATGTAAATAGCAACAGGGATTTGGCTTTTGACTGAAAAAAAAATGTAAGTGGTAACTGACTGACTAAGCAAACTGTTCTTTTTCAGGTTGTGTTCCAGAGGCACAGTAAAATCGTCATCAGCTGTTGCTGTGGATGATCTGTCTATCAGAACTTGTAAGTGTTTCCTCACACTGTAGTGTAGTGTAGTGGAGTGGAGTGGAGTGGAGTTTTGTGTAGTGTTGTGTAGTTTTATGCTGTGTTGTGCACTGTTGTGTTGTGTAGGTTGTTGTGTGTGTCGTGTAGTGTTGTGTAGTGTTGTGTAGTGTTGTGTTGTGTGTGTAGTGTTGTGTAGTGTTGTGTAGTGTTGTGTTGTGTCGTGTTGTGTTGTGTATGTGTGCTGTGTTGTAGTGTTGTGTAGTGTTGTGTGGTGGTGAGTGTTGTGTAGTGTTGTGTAGTGTTGTGTAGTGTGTGTAGTGACGTCGTGTTGTGACTAAACTGTATTGTGCTGCACTGTAATTTACTGTCAATTGTGATGGGTAGTGGATTGGAGGGAGTAGGATGGAGTGAATGTGTGTAGTGTAGTGATGACCTGTCAATTACAACTTGTGAGTGTGTCTTCTCACTGTAGTGTAGTGTAGTGTAGTGTAGTGTAGTGTAGTGTAGTGTAGTGTAGTGTAGTGTAGTGTAGTGTAGTGTAGTGTAGTGCAGTGCAGTGCAGTGCAGTGCAGTGCAGTGTAGTGTAGTGTAGTGTAGTGCAGTGCAGTGCAGTGCAGTGCAGTGCAGTGCAGTGCAGTGCAGTGCAGTGCAGTGCAGTGCAGTGTAGTGTAGTGTAGTGTAGTGTAGTGTAGTGTAGTGTAGTGTAGTGCAGTGCAGTGCAGTGCAGTGCAGTGCAGTGCAGTGCAGTGATTGCGTAAATAGTAGTGGTTATATGCTTTTTCTGATGCACTGGAACACCATAAAGGATCAGTCAGCGTTGGTGGCAGAATAATCACATACCTCCGCTTAGCAGATGACATTGACGGACTAGCAGGATCAGAACAAGAGCTTGCCATCCTAACAGAACACCTGAACAAGGCCTCTAAGACATACGGCATGGAAATCAGTGCAGAGAAGACCACACTGATGACCAATAACATCAAAGGCATCAGCACTGATATCAGGGTCAATGACCAGAAGCTGGAAACAGTTCACAGCTTCAAGTACTTGGGAGCTGTCGTATCAAAGGGTCCAAGCCAGAGGTAGTATGCAGGATTGCACAGACAATAACAGCACTGTCAAAACTGAACACCATCTGGAAAGATAAAAATCTCACTCAAGTCCAAAATCAGACTAATGCGCTCCCTTGTCATATCCACATTTCTGTATGCCTGTGAGTCGTGGACCCTGGCTGCTGATTTGGAGAGAAGAGTACAGGCAGTAGAGATGAGATGCTTCCGGATACTCCTTGGCATCTCCTACAGAGACCACATAAGCAACTAAGACGTGCATAACAGAATCCAGCAAACCATTGGTCCCTATGACAATCTTCTATCAATCGTGAAGAAGCGTAAACTTAAATGGTATGGGCATGTCATAAGATCAAAAACAATACCGCAAGGCACTGTCCCAGGAGGAAGAAAAAGAGGCAGACCAAAGAAGAGATGGGAGGACAACACCAGCAAATGGACAGTCCTAGAACTCAACAAAACCCTGAGGAAAGCAGAACAGAGAGAGGAATGGATGGAACTGGTTGTCAAGTCTTCATAGGTGCCCCCACGGTCGCCAGACTAAGGGATAGATAGATAGATATGTCTTTTCTAGACAATGGTTTTAATAACATTTTGTTCATACATTGGTGTGTGTATGTGTATGTGTATGTGTGTGTGTGTGTGTGCGCGCGCGCGCGCGTTGTGTGTGTGTGTGTGTGTCTGTCTGTCTGTCTGTCTGTCCTGTGTACGAGTGTGAGAATTGTGATATTTTAATTTGAAGCATATAATGCTTGAACAGATATGAAATGTAGCTCTCTTCTGTCTTTTGATTATGATCAGTATCAATATACCTGTCAGTATTGTAATTGCCCATCAGGGATGATTAAAGTGCTTTTGACATGACTTGACTTGACTTGACATTAGCTGTAAAAAGATATGTACCCAGGGACGGACCGTCCCCTCAAAAAACAAGAGAAACTACCCCCCAGCAACCTTTGCCTGCTAGGCCTAAATTGACCTGTGATGGAAAATTGCTCACTGCAACCTTCACCCGCTCACCTCACATTGACCCGTCACAAGATGCAACTCTTTTCCAAACATACCAAGGGCGTCATAAGTCATAATGGCTGTGACATGTTTATTTATCTATCTGTCTATCTGTCTGTATGTATGTTTTCCTCAAATTCACTGATATTTTTTCAGGTGTTCTCTCTCCATTCCCTGCTGTATATCATCACATCATCATCATCCCCTCAGCTGTCCAGCCTCTCCCCTCCTTCCCCCTCCCCCTCCACATCCCCCTCCCCCTCTCCCTCCCCCGGCAAGGTCAGCACCCTGTCCCATGCAGAGGTCACGGTGACCTCCAGGACGGTGAGGACTTCCCCCCCTCCCGTGCAGCCAACCTCCCCACCCGCCTCTTCCCGCCCCTCCCCTGCCAGCAACAGTCAGCAAACCACCACCACCATCATCGGCAGCAGCGTCGGAGCCGTCCTCGTCGTCCTCGTCCTCGTCGTCATCGCTGTCACCCTTCACCAGCAAGGCACGCGGCAAAGGCAGAGCCAGCTTGGTGTCTGAAGACAGTTTGGGTCATGGTGACCTCAAGTCTCCGCCATCCCCGTTTTTCAGCAGCGCTCAGAGTCAGGTCAGCTCTCGGTTGACAGCAGACAGCCAGGGTGGGCAAGGTCATGGCCGGATGGTCCCCCCTCCACACCCCCAGGGTCAGATGCTGGAGATGCTGCCCACGACGCTGCTGTCAGCACCACGTGGTTCCCGGGTGGTCAGAGACGACCCAGCCACCAGCGGTCAGAAAAGTCACACGGGGATGGAAGAAGGTGGAGAGGAGGAGGAGGAGGGCCAACAAGCCCCTGCATCCACAGAAGACCCCAACACACACCTTCCCCACCTCAGCCTGATCCAGGAGTCGGGTGCAAGCCGTGGAGGAGGTCATGGCCTGACTAGAGGCCTGAAGAAAAACAAGGTGACTCCCGCCTCAGTGAACGATTTAACTAAAGGAGCCTCTTCTGAGAGCCCCCGCAACGAGTTATGACATTGCCACAACATGGACCATCCCAAATCTGAAACCCCCTCGACCATTGCCAAAACATGGACCAGCCCAAATCTGAAACCCCTCGACCATTGCAAACATGGACCAGCCCAAATCTGAAACTCCCTCGACCATTGCCAAAACATGGACCAGCCCAAATCTGAAACCCCCTCGACCATTGCCAAAACATGGACCAGCCCAAATCTGAACCCCCTCGACCATTGCCAAAACATGGACCAGCCCAAATCTGAACCCCCTCGACCATTGCCAAAACATGGACCAACCCAAATCTGAAACCCCCTCGACCATTCCCAAAACATGGAGCAGAATTCCTGTTACATTCTGGCCAGGCTTTGGCTGGATTCCAGAAACTGTGTGTCAAATGTTTCAACTTTCGCTTTGTCAAGGAATAGCTTGCTGTTCTCTTTCCATACACAGAGAGGTGGGATAAGGAGCTATATGTTGTTACCGTTGCCGTTGGACGTTCCCCACCTCAACACCCTTGGAGTCACCCAGAATGATAATGTACTTTTGTCTTCCTCATCCCACCTGGGAATCACTGTTAGGACATAGTGCACACTTGGGTGAGAACTGAACGTAGATGGCTTCTTTAAGTACTCTCTTCGTTCAGGCAGGCAGTCGTACTCCGACTTCAGAGGACTTTTAATCCTTTAATGGAGAGTGTTAAGGTGTGATGCTAGGAGACTGACAGGAAGGAAGGCGGCCTCTACATAACATTTCAAAGCATAACGACATTTTGATGTAGGTCTAAACACTTTGCTTACATCATTAACTGACACAGGTTTTGACCTGAGTTAAAGATAGGGATCAAAATGACTGACGTCAAAGGCAGAGAGACAGGTTTGATTTTGATTTGATTTATTCTTTTATATCGAGGATAATGGAAAGAGACACAGGGTAAAGACTCGGTGATGAGAAGGGACACAGGTCAGTCTTTATCAGTGAAGACCAGCCCTTAACTGATCACTGACCTCGTTCACACGATGATCGGAACAGGTCCGTTGATTGTCTTATCTCAGTCCCCTTACCAACGTCCTTTAGTGTAATCAAGTTATCACGGCACACATATTGTCCTGCATACTTATAGCAACACGACGGACGCTAAAGCCGAGTGGTTAAGACCGTTTGAATTCAACCCTGTCGGTTAATAAAGTCATGGGTTTGAATCTCGGTGACGCCGTCTAGCTAATTATGGGTGGGAATTTTTACGATCTTCTAGGTTTATGGATTATGCTGTTAATCCAATGTCTAGTCAATAGATAGATAATGTGTATAAGATTTCCGTACACAGGGAATATTCTTTGAGACTCCTTCTTGCCCCCCCCCCCCCCCTTTCCCCTACCCCAATCCTTTCTTTTAACTTTGAATGTTTTTATCTATAACCTTCAAAAATTGATTTGTACTATCGTTCTAGGAAGATAGTACAGTTATTTTCCCTCACTTTTATACAGCTTTTAGTTTCTGTTTTTTTTTTAGTTTCTTTTTTTGCTGCCTCATATTCTGTGGCAATCCTGTCCTGCTGTTCCCACGCAGCTCTTTTCAATCTTCCGGCCACAGATTCATTATGTTGCATCCTCAGGGTCGGAAGCCCACAGAGAGCCCGCTTTTAGCTACAAATTTTCACTAATCTTTTAGCAGTGACAAAAAGTCCATTCATTCTTGACAAGCTGCAGTATATGATTTCTGCATGTGGTGAAATTTCCTTGAAATCTCCTCTTGACATCAAGGCAGAAATGAAGACAGTGCCCCTGAAAAACATTTGAAAAACCCACGACTGAAAAAGTCTGTCCCTCAGAGTTGACCCAGCAGACACTAAACCAAGCACACTGACTCACACATATGGCTCTAGACTCCACTTGGGCAGAAGAAAAACGGATTTCTCCGTGTTAGCTGTAAAAATGTATTGACCCCTCAGTCCCTCCCACAGATTGTCAAGAATGAAAATATGACCTTTTCCCTAACTGGCAGAAGATCGGTAAATATTTGTAACTAAATGTTATCTGACATGTCGTGATGGATCGTGTTATCAGGCCATGTTATCTCCCTTCTGTCGCCATGTTTATCTGCAACATGAGTGGCCAGGACTAATAACAAGTCTCAATAAAAGCTACATCATTCTGATAACTCAGATTTTTTTCTGGTCGTCACGTTGACAAAGATAGGTAAACTCTATCAGCCGCTATGACGTTGTGATCAGTGCATTGTATTCCATGGCCGGAAGGTTGTGGGTTCGAATCCCATCAGAGTCATGGTGGGTATGGGGACTCTAGCCGGCTCCTACACAGATGAGTCGTTATGGATTTATTGGGAAGACTGGGGCCATACAGTCGAGCTTCATCTACTTCATGGTTGCGATTTGGGGAGTGTCATTTTTACCAATGTTCAGTGTTTGTTTCTTTCAAGCTCGGGAGATTAGAACGAGTGTATAACTGAGTGTAGGATAAGCTTCGATTACAGCATCACGCAACATCATCGATCTCACAGCAGTCATAGTCATACAGCATTAGCGTACGACATCAGCCATCACAGCATCACGCATTCACAGCACCCTTCACAGCATCATCACAGCACCATCACAGCATCCCATCACAGCATCATCACAACAGCATCTCAGCATGCAGCACATCACAGCAGCATGCATTACAGCAGCATCGCAGCAGCATCGCTAGCAGCATCCAATAGCATCAATCCGCTCCATCACCACTGACCCATCATACAATACAAAGAATAGATCTCTCCTATTCGGTGGTCCATGTTACTTGGTCTCGTTGTGACTTCAGTTTTGGTTTCCCATACACTTCCATGCCTGTGGTGAGTTGATATCGAAGCCCACCGAAGTGACCCAACAGCAGTGCAGGGCTCTTTTGGTTGGTGGTCTCCAAGCGGCCTAACACTGGTAACCTTCGTGGATTTCTGGCCTTGAAAATTACGACTCAATGAGCTATGTATGACAGGGGTGGATAGATCAACTGAGCGCATGAGAACAGCTGTGCAGAATCGTCACAGAAGATAAGGCAGCGACAGAAAAAGAAAATAACTTCTTTTCAGTCCCGACAATTCGTTGATACAATATCACTTATTGACAAAGTTCCAGAAGTCTTTTTCAACAGAATGTTAGTATCTTCTATTTTATAAATCTTGTGATTATTCAAAAGTGTTCCTGGTGTGTGTTTTTTTATTTATTCAACATTTATAAACAGAATATTTGGCATAAAAAATTCTATCAAAGGTTTGATCTGTGTGTGTAGAAAAAAAAACATGTACCATTAATTTGCCTTGAATGTTGTATTGATTTTCAAATCTCTGAGCTATAGACATGCACAAGGAAAAACACTTTAAAAAAAGGGGGGGGGAATGTACAGCAACAAGACTCCCCTCTAGGTGAAGTGCCTGAATTTTACATTGGAATGTCAGTTGTGATTAGAAAAACACTAATACACTACACTACACTACACTACACTACACTACGCTACACTACACTACACTACACTACACTACACTACACTACTACTACACTACTTCACTACTACACTACTACACTTACACTACACTACACTACACTACACTACACTACACTACATGCACTCACTACACTACTACTGATGCACTCATGCACTTTTACTACGCTACATTTACACTTACACTACACTACACTACTCTCACTATACTCACACTACACTACACTACACTACACTACACTACACTACACTATACTACACTACACTATACTTCACTAATCTATTTATTGTACTATTATTCATTGTTTTATTTCGAGGGTAATGGAATAAACACTCTGTACTTTTTACATCCAGTCTCCGTGTGTTGCGGTTTTGTAAATCTATATATCTGTTCCCTTCACCACACTATTTTACACTGCACTATATTAACTACACTACACTAACTTTACACTACACTACACATACACTACACACTACACTACAATACAATACAATGACATACACTACATTACAATTAATAAATATAATACAGAACAGAATCTAAGTGATTACAGAGGCAGTCATTACAACAGCACATCACAACACGAAAAACACAATGCAAAGCAATACAATGTACTATAATATAGCACATTATGCCACAGTATAGTACAACACACTGTTATCTGATACAATGTGATACAATTAATAAAAGGCACTACAAAACTACACAACAAGAACACAAAGCAATGCACGACAATACAACATAATTTCACACGATACAAAAGAACGGAATGCAACATAACGCAATGCAATATGAAACATCAGCTGCCTTAGTGCAATGGTTAAGCCTTGGTACAGTTACGGACTGGAAAGTCACAGGTTCGAATCCCATAAGAGTCATGGGATTGGGGGTCTACGCCTGGCCCTACCTGGAATGAGAGTGCTGTGGGCTCAGTGGGAAGACAGGGACCACACAGTCGAGCTTCATCCACTTTACGGATGCAAGTTTCAGAGTGTTGCTCGAATTACCTGACCAACACTGCAGGTGTCTGTATCTCTCTGGCCTGGTTGATGCCTGGATGATCATGATAGAAAGCGTACAGAACAGTCCTGACAAGTAGTCTGAAAGTATAAGCACTTCCATAGCAGCCTCATTGCAGCTATCATCTCATCGTCCTGATCATCATGCAATATAAACAAAACAAGGCCTCTGATTCGGTGGTCCGGGTTGCTCTGGTCCATTATGACCTCACTTTCAGTTTCTCCATCCACTTCTGTGCCTGTGACCTTAACTTCTCTAGGAGCCAGCATGTTGAGGGCGGCTCCCATCTCCTCTCCCTCGCTGCTTTACCTTCCCTGACCTAAAGAGGCAGGTACCCATTTACAACTGGGTGAACAGAGAAACTGTACTGAAGCCAAGGCGTAGGCTAACGGTCACCCATCCCATTGGTAACCACGCTCGACGCTGCTGAACAGAATTGCAGGGTGACCTTCTCTACAACAGGGGCGTCTCATGATGGCTTGATCCCGGGCCGTCACATCACGAGCATCAGGCTCTGACCATTCCGTTACCTCCCTCTCTGTGTGGGAGAGGTTAAAAAGAGTGGCGTGGAAACAGCGAGACATAAACATTAGAGAACAAGGCGAGGCGGCAAAAAAAAAAAAAAACATGTAAAACAATACAATGTACAACAGAGCAGTACAACACAACACAATACAGAGAGTAACACAGTGCGATACACCGATCGGTGGTCTAGCGGGAACCCACCTGCCTAGGAAGCGAAAGGTCCGCATTTGAAGTGTGTGGTGGTTTGATTCCCCTTTGTGCCCGAAATTTTCCTCCCGTCTACTACACCGTGAGTTGTGGTCTGGGTGCTAGTCTTTCGGATGACACGATAAACTGAGGTCTCGTGTGCAACACGCATTTCGCACACGGAAAAGAACCCACGGCGACGAGAGAGTTGTCCCTGCAAAATTGTGTAGAAAGGGGCCACTCTGATAGGGAGACAGACACACATGCAGACAGGAAAAGCAAAAAATAATGGAGGAGGAGGAGAAGGAGGAGGATATGGAATATAAAAAGGGCAATATCTTAAGGGGGAAAAAATATAAAAGAATTTGCATTCAAATCATCCATACACACAATTAGCCATAATTACAAAGAGGATCAATTTGTTTAAATCTCACTCACCCAATCACTCACCCAGCCGCGCATTGCGCACACGACCCAAACCATCCACATCACAATCAACGCACCACACATACGCACACATGTACATACACACATACTACAATACACTAAAACCCAACACAACGCAGCACAAAGCAATGGAATACAATACAACACAACATAACAACCATAACCTTACTTTTCTATGAGAAACAAAATGATACATACTTAAATAAAAAATGTGAATCGTCTATTTTACTTCACAAGAAAGCACACACTGTGCTTTATTACAATTACAATTTCCCATGCACCTGAAATTCATACACAAGCGTTCATACGTATACACCCCCACCATGATCCCAAACAACAACAAATAGAAGCAAAAACTCCCCTCAAACAGATACCCCAAAATTTCATGTAAAACAGCAACCCCTAACAATATCAAAACAAATACAAAATCAGAGGGTGTTTTTTTTTTTTTAAAAACGATAAAAATATAGCTCTCATGATGAAGATGCCGGGGTCGTGTCGGTATTTATAGCATCCCCACCTTCTGGGACTTCTGGGTCAGATATTCCTTCTTTTCTATCCCTCTCTTAGTTTCTGTCTTCTTCCTTTCCTTCTTGTCATCACCTCCTTGTCTATTTTCTGCATTCTTGGTCCTTTATCCTGCCGTTTCTCCAGAAAGACCCTTTTTCTAAATCTCTCCCAGGCTGAAGTCGGATGCACTGGGCCCCACTTACCCGACGCTTAACGTAGCGCAACACTTTTTCGCTTATATGACAGATAGGCCTAATAGTAGTTGCTGTCTGAGCATTCGACGAAAAAGAGGAGGAAGAAGATAACTGATAACTCTTCAGTTTAAACCCAAGTTCAAAATATTATCTATCATGACATTAATACATATCTATCAACATGCCTGTATCATGACATTAATACTGATTTTTTTAAAAAAAAACGATAACAAAATAAAGAAACAGGTGGTAGATATCTCAATTTTAAGAAGAAGACAAAACAGGTTCAAGTTTCATGTGACTTGTACAACATTTTTTTAAAGAAAAGAAAGAAGTGATCTATAATTATTATATATAGATGATAATGTGTGTTTGTGGTATCTTCTAGGTGCACAGGGCTTGTTGTATTGTGAAGTAGTGTGTCAGTGTGTGTGTGTGGTCTGTTCTGTGCTGTCAGCCATGGCCAGTGTCCCAGCCATGTATACAGTGATGCTGCTCCTCTTCTCCTCCTGTGAGACTGCTTTACTTTTCTTCAACATCACCGCTTGGTTGGTTGGTTGGTTGGTTGTGGTTGGTTGGTTGGTTGGTTGGTTGGCTTGGTTGCTTGGTGCTTGGTGCTTGTTGTTGGTTACTTGGTTGCTTGTTGGCTGTTGGTTGCTTGGTAGGTTGGCTGGCTGGTTGGTTGTTGTTGGTTGCTTGGTTGGCTGTTGGTTGCTTCGTTGCTGGTTGGTGCTTGGTTGGTTGATTGGTTGGTTGGTTGGTTGGTTGGTTGCTTGGTCGGTTGGCTGGTTGGTTGGTTTGTTGGTTGCTTGTCGGTTGGCTGGTTGGTTGGTTGGTTGGTTGGTTGCTTGCTGTTGTCGGTTGGCTGGTTGGTGCTTGGTTGGCTGCTGGTTGCTGACTGGTTGGTTGGCTGTTGGTTGGTTGATTGCTGATTGGCTGATGGTTGCTGCTGCTCTGATTGATTGATGATGCTTGGCTGCTGCTTGGTTGGTTGGTTGGCTGCTGGATGGCTGGTTGATCAGTTAACTCGTATGCTGGCTTGTTCGTTTTCAGTCAGAGAGCAGGTCAGACAGACAGCCTGCCAGTTTGTCTATCAGTCATTCTTCGAGTGAGTTAGTGAGTGAGTTGGTGAGCGAGTTAGTGAGTGAGTTTGTTTGTTCGTTGGGCATCAGTCAGTCTGTTAGTCAGTTGGTCTGTCAGCTATGTTGCGACTTAGCCAGTAAGTCAGTCAACCAGTTAGTCATTTTAGTCAGTCAGTCAATATATTAGTCAGCTGGTTAGTTAGTTAGTCAAATGCTTGGTTCGCTGTTTGGTTTGGTTGGTTGGTTAGTTGGTTGTCTACTGACCTAACTTGCGAGCTAGCTAGTCAAAGAGTTGCGTACGTTGATAGGTAGGCAGATAGGTAGGTAGGTAGGTAGGTAGGTAGGTAGGTAGGTAGGTAGGTAGGTAGGTAGGTAGGTAGGTAGGTAGGTAGGTAGGTAGGTAGGTAGGTAGGTAACTGATTAACAGATTGTTTGTTGGAGTTCTTTATTAGAAAATGGACCAGTCGGTTTCTTTCCGTTTGTCTGCTTGCCTGTCCTTTCTTTCTAATCTTTCTTCCTTCCTTTCCTTTTTCTTTTCTCTCTTTCTTTCTTCTTGTCTGTCTATTCGTCTGTCTGTCTGTCTTTCCTTATTTTTCTCTCTTTCTTGTTTCTTTCTTTCCGTTGTGCTTTATTTTCTTTATTTCTTTCTTTCCTTTTCATTCATTAATTCATTCATTTATTTGTTCTTTCTTCCTTTTGTCTCCCCCCCTCTCTCTCTCTCTCTCTCTCTCTCTCTCTCTCTCTCTCTCTCTCTCTCTCTCTCTCTCTCTCTCTCTCTCTCTCTCTCCTCTCTCTCTCTGTTTATCGTTTTCTTTCCATCACTCTTTTATACTAAAGAAAGAAAAGAAAAGAAAAGACAACTGAACATTGAAAGAGATCATTCTATTTTTGCAGGTAGCAAATCTTGGATACCTTTGCATAACAAAACATGTTGCTATGCATGTGTGTGATTGTATGCATATGTACATTCAGGCAATAGTACAGGAGCGACGAAACACGTGTACATTATACATGTGCATATCAATTTTGTGTGTGTGCGTGTGTGCGTGCGTACATGTGGCGTGTGTGTTTGTGTTTGTGTGCTTGCGTGCGTGCATGTGGCGTGTATGTGTGTATGCGTGCGTACGTGCGTGCGTGCATGTGGTGTGTGTGTTTGTGTTTGTGTGTGTTTGTGCTTGCGTGTATGTGGCGTGTAAATGTGTGTGCGTGCGTGCGTGCATGTGGCGTGTGTGTGTGTGTGTTTGTGTGTGTGTGCGTCTGCGTATGTGCATGTGGCGTGTGTTTGTGTGTGTGTATATGTTTGTGTGTGTGTATGTGTGTGTATAAGTGCGTGCGTGCATGTGGCGTGTGTGTGTATGTATGTGTGCGTATATGTGTGTATGTGTATGTGTTTGTGTGTATGTGTTTTTTTGTTGTTGTTGTTTGTTTGTTTGTGTGTGTGTGTGTGTGTGTGTGTGTGTGTGTGTGTGTGTGTGTGTGTGTGTGTGTGTGTGTGTGTGTGTGTGTGTGTGTGTGTGTGTGTGTGTGTGTGTGTGTGTGTGTGTTTGCAGACACATACGCATGCCAAAACTTTGACTGTGATTTCAACACGTGGGACTGCAACATGATTGGAAACTGGCCAGGAACAAAGAACACGTGGCTGAGGCAGCAGAACGCTAACTTTCCGAAGCGTCCTGATGGAGGTATTCATGTGCCGCTTTTTGTGGTGTATTTTGATGTCTTGTGTCGGGCTGTGTGGTCTTGGGCTCATGCTGTATTGTACTGTATTGTGTAGCCTTGTATTACATTGGAATGTAATGTGTTGTGTTGTGTCGTATTGTACTGTATGTATTGGAATGCAAGTGTTGTATTGTGTCGTGTTGTAAAAAAAATGCGCGTTGTATTGTCATTTTGTGTTGTATTTTGATTATGTTGTTTTTGTAAATGTTTTATATTGCGTTGTGGGGTGTTGCATTGTAATCACTTTTGTGGTTGCTATTGCTGTTGTTGCTGTTGTTGTTGCTATTGCTGTTGTTGTTGCTATTGCTGTTGTTGTTGCTATTGCTGCTGTTGTTGCTATTGCTGTAGTTGTTGCTATAGCTGCTGTTGTTGCTATTGCTATTGTTGTTGCTATTGTTGTTGTTGTTGCTATTGCTGTTGTTGTTGCTATTGCTGTTGTTGTTGCTATTGCTGTTCTTGTTGCTATTGCTGTTGTTGTTGCTATTGCTGTTGTTGTTGCTATTGCTGTTGTTGTTGCTGTTCTTGTTGCTATTGTTGTTCTTGTTGCTATTGCTGTTCTTGTTGCTATTGCTGTTCTTGTTGCTATTGTTGTTGCTATTACTGTTGTTGTTGCTATTGCTGTTGTTGTTGCTATTGCTGTTGTTGTTGCTATTGCTGTTGTTGTTGCTATTGCTGTTGTTGTTGCTATTGCTGTTGTTTCTTTTCTGTTGCTGTTGTACATTTTCCCCAGACCTTGCTCAGACCATGCAGAGGCAGGCATGTTTGCATAGACGAATGAACACACACAGACATACACACACGCGCGCGTGCGCGCATGCACACACACACACAGACGTGTGTGTGGCTGTGTATGTCTGTGCGTGTGTGCGCGCGTGCTTGTGTATGTGTGTGTTTGTGTGTGCGTGCGTGTGTAATTGTATGTGTTTGTATGAGTGTGTTTGTGCGTGCGTATGTGTGTGTGCGTGGTTCTGTTTGTGTGTGCGCGTGCGTGTGTAATTGTGTGTTTGTGTGTGTTTGTAGGTGGGTGGGTGGGTGTGCATGCGTGCGTGCGTGCGTGCATGCGTGTGTATGTGTGCGTGTGTGATTGTGTGTGTATGTCTGTGTGTAATTGTGTACGTGTGCGTTTGTAATTGTGTGGGGTGGGTGGGTGTATGTGTGTGTGTGTGCGTGTGCGTGTGTGTGTGTGTGTGTGCGTGCGTGCGTGCATTTGTGTGTATTTCTGTGTGCATTTGTAAGTGTGCGTGCATGTGTATTATGTGTGTTCGTGTGTGTGTGTGTGTGTGTGTGGGTGTGGGTGTGGGTGTGGGTGGGTGGATGGGTAGGTGGTTGTTCGAGTGTTTGTGTGTGTGTGCGTGCGTTTATTTTATGTATGTATTCTTTTATATCGAGGATTACAAAATAAGCAATCATGTGCTTTTTTTCATCCAGTCCCCGTGTATATGCAGTTTTGTAAATATTGTCATCTGTTCCCACCGGCACACAATGGCCTGCTCTTACGAAAGGCGGAACAGGATTTAACGTGTGCGCAAGATACTCTGCGTGCGTTCGCACACGGGGCGTGTGTGTGTGCGTGCGTGCGTGCGTGTGTGTTTGTGTGTGTATGTGTGTGTGTGTGTGTGTGTGTGTGTGTGTGTGTGTGTGTGTGTGTGTGTGTGTGTGTACAGATACATGCACTACAGACAGGCAGGTATGCAGGTAAACACTCTGTCTCTCTCTCTCTCTCTCTCTCTCTCTCTCTCTCTCTCTCTCTCTCTCTCTCTCTCTCTCTCTCTCTCTCTCTCTCTCTCTTTCTCTCTCTCACTCACTCACTCACTCACTTACTCACACACACAGATACACACACGCACACACATATCCACACACGCGCACGCGCACACACGCACACATATGTATATATGCACACACACTCACACACACACTCCTAACCGTACACGCAGTGAAAAGCATTACACGCAAAGACAAATACAAACATGGGAATACAGAGAGACAAAAACAGACAGATAACAAGACACTAACAAACACACAAACAGACCACTCTCACAGGATGGTGGTGTGTGTATCTGCGTGGATGTGTGCAAAGGCGTATGCACATACACCCACGCACCATGGTAACATCACAGAACGCTTCAGGCGGAAAAAGATTATTTTGGTTTATTTTTACGCCAATTCCCCCCCCCCCCCCCCCTCCAATATTCTGTAACACAACTGACGCATTTGACTTTTTCTTATTCAGTTTCCAGCAAAAATACTGTTCTGGAACCAGATCTATTTTTGCTGTTTTCTCGGTGCTTATCCAATCAACATGCATACAGTTTTTTTCTCACCCAATCACATGAATAGCCACAAACAAAAAATCCATTTTTCATCCGTTTCTTGACCCGTCCTAAGTTGATAGTGGGCTACGGATGGTCTTGCCGTGGTTCAATTTTGCTTGAAGATCCCAGTGAAGGGGCAGTGCCCCAGCCCGTAGATACTCTGGCATGTGATTATACTGCTCTTCCCCATGAGCAGAAAACTGTGGAGAGTCACAGTGGCACAGCTGACCCTAAAGGCAAAGTCGAGTCACGCCTTATTACACAGCTCCTGGCTGCGAAACCTCCAATCTTGTGGGAAAAAATGGAATTTTGTCTTTAAAAATCTTTCTTTCGGTACATCTTTGTTACTCTTATACTCATTCTTTTCCGGTATATTTTCCCATTCAAAAACTTATTCTTATTAATCTCTTCTTTCCATTATATTATTATTATTATTCCATTATATTATTATTATTATTTCCCTTCTGCGGGCATGATTTTCTCTCACTATTTTGATCACAACACCTATTTTCGAACGTTCAGCACATTTTTTTCAATTATTTATATTTATTTTCATAAGAGTGATTTCTCCTCTGTCTATCTGTCAATTTATTTCCCTTAAAATTATTTTCAAGAGTTATTCGCACACTTCATTTCTGAACTACTGTCTTTTATTTAACTTATAAGACCTACCACTCAATATTTTTAACCAATACCTATTTAACTGAAGAAATGTCGTCAACAAACATTCAAAGGACAAGCACAACACTTTACCACTGAATCCTTCCTAGTGCAATACCAGGTTATACTTGTGACTAAAACCTGACAGGAATCTAACATAAGATTCCACAACTCCAACTATTGCCTGAAGAAGCATCCCTTTGGTAAAGAATATAGCATGTTTCTCGAAAGCAGCTGAAGAAAATACCACAACCAACGTGACTCTAGTCAAACAACTCTTTGCACCTGACAAATACCTTACCCTAGCTACACGAACTCCCCAATGAAGACTTGCATCATTGAATGTACCTTTTTTCCGGAGTAACACTAGATCCGCAAGAAAAACAAGTACCATGTAAGAAAATTAATTCCTATGCAGCAGGGTTTTCTGTGACTGTTGTCCCCTCACCATGTCAGTCCCAAAAGAAGTAAGATAGAAAAAAAAAGCGAAAGGAGAATGATTCAGATCTGTGACAATGACCCACACCACTGGCGACAGACAGAAAAGTATATAAACAAATATAACCATAACTAAAACTATTTCTGTTTCATGGATATCAAAGGAAATTACATATACACACACCAAGGCAGTGGTGACCTTTCTGGCCTTAGAATAGTGGATGCAGTGACCTGTTCCTTCAACACCACCCTGCCTCTCTGTGTCTCCTTTGATTACGCCATCGTAAAGCCTGCCAGCTATCTTCAGGTCTTCAGACGTTGCCAAACACCGGTTATAAAGACGTTTGTTTACAAAGGCGCTAATCAAAAACAGTGGAGAAAAGCCAACTTCGAATTGAAACCCTGCAGCTCTGGTGCTGCTGATGGCAAGGTATGTAACCACCCTTAGTGTGTATATGAGAGAGAGAGACCGAGACAGAGAGAGAGAGAGGGGGGGGGGGGAAGGCGGGGGGAGGGGGAGAAAGAGAGACGGACAGACAGACACAGAGGGAGATCTCTCTCTCTCTCTCTCTCTCTCTCTCTCTCTCTCTCTCTCTCTCTCTCTCTCTCTCTCTCTCTCTCTCTCTCTCTCTCTCTCTCTCTCTCTCTCTCTCTCTCTCTCTCTCTCTCTCTCTCTCTCTCTCTCTCTCTCTCTCTGTCTGTCTAGCTTACAAAAGAACTGTTTAATTATGTGATACAAGCAGTCAATTTTATAAGATTTGTTATCTAATTGTAGATTCATTCCAGTTCCAATTCCACTCTATCATCTCAATACAGAGAAAGCTATGCAGGTTACGAGCAGAGGATTACACCTCTGAAGGATCGAAGAATGAATCATGTACATGCCATCACAAAGCTTACAGCTTACATTACCATCCAAAACCAACACATTATGCTCTTTATACAAACAACTCATATCTGACATATTCTTACACATGGTTTTGCATCATATTTCAGCTGAAATGGATCAAACACTCTGACATAGCAGATGAACATCAAGGGTTTAAGAAAGGGTATTCAGCAATTGGATACTCTATCAGTTTGCTGGCTGCAGTCTTTAAAAAGAGCGTACAAAAAAGAGAGACCCGTGTAATGTGTATGTAGACTTGGAAAAAGCATTTTATTCTATTTCTAGGGAATTATCATGGACCATGCTATTCAACAATGGAATAAAAGGCAAGTTGCATAGATGTATTAACAGTATGTACAGAGAAGTAAAAGCAAGAGAAAGGTGTGGAGTCACATTATCTGATGTATATTTAAGTGTGCACGGTGTCAAACAGGGAGATGTATGTAGCCCCGTACTATTATTGCTCTTTACTATAAAAAAAAAAAAAAGCTTCCGATAAAAACTCTACGAAATGGGCGTCAATGAGTGACTTTCGATCTGACAGAACTGTAAATCGCACATTTTACTGATATTATATTAATGTCAAAAACACTATTTGGTCTTCAAAGGCAACTAACAGATCCGGTTATGTTTAGCTTCTAATAGATTAGAGTTAAAAGTAAACATGAAAAAGATGAATGTCATTGTATTTTGCAAAGGATGACTACCTTAGCAAGATATTACACATGGAATCACGGAAATGAAAAAATTGGTATTGTTAATGTTGGACTGTGCACATAGATAACACTTTTTTTCTTAACCACAGTATGGAGGTAGCGTTCCTTTAACTGGCTGTAAAATATTTTTATTCTTTTGTGTTTGGTATTTCTGAATAAAAACGTAAGGTGTTAGTGGCCACTTTTCCATGTCACAAATGGAAGGGAAAGACCATCTGATTCCAGGATTAAGATGTTTAACCCAAAAGGGATGAGTTGCTTTTATGGTTTTAGATTCCTACTTTCCATCATCTCTGAGAGAAATTAATCCAAATATAACAATGCTGTATCTAAAATATGATATCACGATATGGCAATTCTTTTGATTTTAGGGTGACTGTGCTCATGTCTTCAAGACATAAGGCTACTTTACACTATGTAGAACATTTACTCATGTGGCATTGAAAAGGTTTGTACTGTGCTTTCATAACCTTTCTTTGCTGTTTCTTCTGTTTCATTGTTTCCTGTTTGTAGACCTGCATTGTGTTTATTAATACTCCAAACAGTATTCAGATTATGTAAATAGTAACAAGGATTCGGCTTTTAACTGAAAAAAAATGTAAGTGGTAACTGACTGACTAAGCAAACTGTTCTTTTTCAGGTTGTGTTCAGAGGCACAGTAAAATCGTCACCAGCTGTTGCTGTGGATGATCTGTCTATCAGAACTTGTAAGTGTTTCCTCACACTGTAGTGTAGTGTAGTGTAGTGTAGTGTAGTGTAGTGTAGAGTAGTGGAGTGGAGTGGAGTGGAGTGGAGTGGAGTGGAGTGGAGTGGAGTACAGTGCAGTGCAGTGCAGTGCAGTGGAGTGCAGTGGAGTGCAGTGCAAATCAGTGCAGTGCAGTGCAGTGCAGTGCAGTGCAGTGCAGTGCAGTGCAGTGTAGTGTAGTGTAGTGTAGTGTAGTGTAGTTTTAGTGTAGTGTAGTGTAATGTAATGTAGAGTACTGTACTGTGCTGTGCTGTGCTGTACTGTAGTGTGATGAAGTGTAGCGCACTGTACTGTAGTGTACTGCATCGTGCTGGAATGTACTGTAGTGTGGATTGGAGGGGAGTGAAGTGGAGTGGAGTGGAGTGGAGTGGAGTGGAGTGGAGTGAAGTGGACTGGAGTAGAGTGGAGTGTTGTGTTGTGTAGTGTAGTGTAGTGATGATCTGTCAATCAAAACTTGTCAGTATGTCTTCTCAATGTAGTGTAGTGTAGTGTAGTGTAGTGTAGTGTAGTGTAGTGTAGTGTAGTGTAGTGTAGTGTAGTGTAGTGTAGTGTAGTGTAGCGTAGTGTAGTGTTAGTGTAGCGTAGTGCAGTGTAGTGTAGCGTAGCGTAGTGTAGCGTAGTGTAGTGTAGCGTCACGTAGTGTAGTGTAGTGTAGCGTCACGTAGTGTAGTGTAGTGTAGTGTAGTGCAGTGCAGTGCAGTGCATTGCAGTGCAGTGCAGTGCAGTGCAGTGCAGTGCAGTGCTGTGCAGTGTAGTGTAGTGTAGTGTAGTGTAGTGTAGTGTAGTGTAGTGTAGTGTAGTGTAGTGTAGTGTAGTGTAGTGTAGTGTAGTGTAGTGTAGTGATGATCTATCACCACTTGTGAATGTGTCTTTCCACTGTAGTGTAGTGTAGTGTAGTGTAGTGTAGTGTAGTGTAGTGTAGTGTAGTGTAGTGTAGTGTAGTGTAGTGTAGCGTAGTGTAGTGTAGTGTAGCGTAGTGTAGCGTAGTGTAGTGTAGTGTAGCGTAGCGTAGTGTAGTGTAGCGTTAGCGTAGTGTAGCGTAGCGTAGTGTAGCGTAGTGTAGTATAGTGTAGTGTAGTGTAGTGTAGTGTAGTGTAGTGTAGTGTAGTGTAGTGTAGTGTAGCGTAGTTGTGTTGTGTTGTGTTGTGTTGTGTTGTGTTGTGTTGTGTTGTGTTGTGTAGTGCAGTGTAGTGTATGGAATGCAGTGTAGTGTAGTGTAGTGTAGTGTAGTGTAGTGTAGTGCAGTGCAGTGCAGTGCAGTGCATTGCATTGCAGTGCAGTGCAGTGCAGTGCAGTGCAGTGCAGTGCAGTGCAGTGTAGTGTAGTGTAGTGTAGTGTAGTGTAGTGTAGTGTAGTGTAGTGTAGTGTAGTGTAGTGTAGTGTAGTGTAGTGTAGTGTAGTGATGATCTATCACCACTTGTGAATGTGTCTTTCCACTGTAGTGTAATGTAGTGTGTTGTATGTAGTGTAGTGTAGTGTAGTGTAGTGTAGTGTAGTGTAGTGTAGTGTAGTGTAGTGTAGTGTAGTGTAGTGTAGTGTAGTGTTGTGTTGTGTTGTGTTGTGTTGTGTAGTGTAGTATAGTGTAGTGTAGTGCAGTGTAGTGTATGGAATGCAGTGTAGTGTAGTGTAGTGTAGTGTAGTGTAGTGTAGTGTAGTGTAGTGTAGTGCAGTGCAGTGCTATGTAGTGTAGTGTTGTGTTGTGTAGCGTAACGTATTGACTGCTATGGTCTTTTCTCTCTCATTCCTAGGGTTTTTTGGTGTGTTTTTTTCTTGCCTTGTCTTTCCTTTTGCTGACCTTTATCCTCTCTTTTTCCCTTGCCTAGTCTTGCCTTTTTTCCCCTTGCCTACACTTGTCTTGCTTTCTTGCCAAGTCTTGTATTTTCCGTGACTAACTGGATGGTTGGTTGGTTGCTTGGCTGGTTGGTTGGATGGTTGGTTTGTTGAAGGGTTGGTTGGTTGGTTGGTTGGTTGGTTGGTTGGTTGGTTGGTTGGTTGGTTGGTTGGTTGGTTGGTTGGTTGGTTGGTTGGTTGGTTGGTTGGTTGGTTGGTTGGTTGGTTGGTTGGTTGTTTCGTTCTTTCGTTCGTTCGTTTGTTCATTCGTTTGTTAGTTCGTTCGTTTGTTCGTTCATTCGTTCGTTCGTTCGTTGGTCATTTTCTTTTTTTTGTTTGTTTCCTACTTTGTTTGTTTGCTTATTTGTGTGGATTGGTTGTCTAGAGGTAACGCACCTGCCTATAAAGCAAAAAGTCCGGGTTTGAAGAGTATGTTGGTTAGATCCCTGTATGGACCAGAAACTTTTACCCATCCACTAGACCGTGAGTAGGGGTCTGGGTGCTAGTCTTTTGGATGAGACGCTAAGCTGAGGTCCAATATGTTACACATAGTGTTTATCGCACATAAAAGGACCCACGGCAACAAGGGAATTATCCCTGACAATATTATGTAGAAAAAAGCCACTCTGATAAGGAAACAAATATAGTTGTAGACAGGAAAAGAAAAAAAGTAATGAGTGGCGCTGCTCTCGTGGCGACGCGCTCTCCTAGCTCGGGGGAAGCATCCCGAATTTCACGCAGATAATTTTGCGGTGACTTAAAGTGCTATACAATTCTTCGTGTACCTGTCTGATCAATGCAGCGCCAGTGCAACAGCAGTGAATGAATGAATGATGACCACACCTGGCCAGAAAGAGAGACACTATGATTGTTTAACCATTCTCTACTTTCATTTCTCCAGGTCCCACACCAACAACAACAACAACAACAATATCAACGGAGACAATATTTACAGTAACACCAGCAGCGACATCAACGGCCATTACCATTGGCTCAACAGCAACATCAGCAACAACAGTGGATTCAACACCCACAGCAACAACAATGACAGCAACAACAACGACAGCAACAACAACAACATTAACCACACCAACACCCTCTTGGTCCTCTACCACGCAGTCAACATCACCACCAGTGACTCCAATCTTGCAGACGTCTGTCTCCCTTTCTGCCCTGTCTGTACACACCACCACAGAGCCACAAACACTGTCTGTACACACCACCACAGAGCCACAAACACTGTCTGTACACACCACCACAGAGCCACAAACACTGTCTGTACACACCACCCCAAAGCCACAAACACTGTCTGTACACCTCACCACAGAGCCACAAACACTGTCTGTACACACCACCACAGAGCCACAAACACTGTCTGTACACACCACACAGAGCCACAAACACTGTCTGTACACACCACCCCAAAGCCACAAACACTGTCTGCAAAAACCACCACAAAGCCACAAACACTGTCTGCAAAAACCACCCCAAAGCCACAAACACTGTCTGCAAAAACCACCCCAAAGCCACAAACACTGTCTGCAAAAACCACCACAAAGCCACAAGCACTGTCTGTACAAACCACCACGGAGCCAGAAACGCTGTCTGTACACACCATCACTAATGGTAAGCACTACCCTCTCCCCTACCATCTGTCTGTCTGTTTGTCTGTCTGCCTATCATACTGGCCAGTTGTGTATCTGTCTGCCTAAGTCTAACTATCTATCTCTCTGTATATCTATCATTTTGTCGCTTTGTGTATGTCTGTCTGTCTGTCTGTCTGTCTGTCTGTCTGTCTGTCTCTCTCTCTCTCTCTCTCTCTCTCTCTCTCTCTCTCTCTCAATTTTTTGATTGTTGTTTTTTGTATTTATTAGAGCGTTGTTGTCCTTGTGCGATTTTTGTTTTTGTTTTGTTTTTTTGTTTTTGTTTTTGTTTTTATACTTTTTGTTGTTGGGGGGGGGGGGTTGTTTCTGCTTCTTGATTGTGTGTGTGTGTGTGTGTGTGTGTGTGTGTGTGTGTGTGTGTGTGTGTGTGTGTGTGTGTGTGTGTGTGTGTGTGTGTGTGTGTGTGTGTGTGTGTGTGTGTTTTGTTTTCGGTTTGGTTTGGTTGGTTTGGGTGTGTTTTTTGTTGTTGTTTTTTGTTGTTTGTTTGTTTGTTTGTTTTTTTGTTGTTGTTGTTGTTTTGTTTTTGTTTTGTTTGTGTGTGTGGGGGGGGTTGTTTGTTTGTTTGTTTGGTTGGTTGATTTGTGTGTGTGTGTGTGTGTGTGTGTGTGTGTGTGTGTGTGTGTGTGTGTGTGTGTGTGTGTGTGTGTGTGTGTGTGTGTGTGTGTGTGTGTGTGTGCGCGTTGTGTGTGTGTTTGTTTTTTCTTTTGTTTTGTTTCTTTGTTGTTGTTTTTTGTTTTTGTTTGTTTGTTTGTTTGTTGCTGTTTTTTCTTGCTTAAGTAGTTTTTTTGCTGTTGTTTGTTTGTTTAATTTTTTCCTGGGGGGGAAGGCTCTTGCTTTCATTTGTCTTGTGGTATCTCCTGAAATTGTTGTATGGTTTACTGTACATCCTGTTAATTCTTGTTACTGTTTTATTTATCCGGGCCTCTTGTGAAATTTCTGTTCCTCTGTTATCTGGGCCTCTTGTGAAAACTCTGCTCAGCTAATTGTTCCCCCTTGAGTGTGTGCGTATGTGAGTGTGGGTGGGTGGGTGTTCCTTCTGAGAGTTGATTTAATGTTAGCCTATTGATTAATGTGGGGTTTTTTGTTTTGTTTTTGACTTATAATGGTGAAGGATGCCTGTCAAGGACATTGCAATCTCCATCCCAGGAGGGATCAGACCGTCTGGTTTATGTGTGCTGTGCCAGTTACTACTGATCAATCGCTGTTTTCAGGTTGTGACATTGAACAGACTTGTGTGCATACACACCTGTGTATGAATCACTCTCCCAGTGCTCCAAATTATCTTCGTTCTTGCAAAGACATTCATTCGTGTGCAACAACGCAAGCAGAAACATTGTGAATGTGAGCACTAGGAGGAATTCTCCCTGATTGTTGCTGAGGGACCTTGACAGTCACTGGACAAAGTGTGTTCAACTTGGTGATTGGGCATCGGTGATTCACCCAACTGTGGAGTGCGTGATAATCGACATCTTGTGACATTTATCACCAAATCACCAGTGAAACGAATAAGTCACCTTCAGAAGTGTGTGTATTATTGGACCACCCACAGCTCATATACATTTTCTTTTTGTTTTTGTCTTGTTTTGTTTGTTTTTGTCTCTTATATTGGCCATTTTATATTGTTGTTAGTTTGATTGTGTCTGTGTGTCTCTGAGTAACTATTGAATTTTTTTTTTCTTCTTACATTACATCATACCCCTAATTGAGTGCCCCACTCCCATCCCTTTATTCCATATAAAATAGATTTTTCACCCTTCCTGTTGCTACATTACATTGTTGTTGGTTGGATTGGGTTATAGATCTATATTTATATACACTGTTGGTGTATTTTTCTGAGCAACTTGAAAGCAGTCTTTTGTCTTTTTCCCCCTTTCTTTCCTACATTTCATCCTTCCTCCTATTGAGTGCCCACTCCCCTTTATTCCTAATTATCTCTCATTGATTGTCACCTTCCAGTTTTTACACACATTATCACATCGAGCAACTAAAATCAGTCTAGTTTTTTCACTTTTTTTCTTACTTTCATCCTTACCCCTATTGAGTGCCCACTACCCTTTATTCCTATTCATCTCTAATTGATTTTCACCTTTTCTTGTCTTAGGACACATTATCACATCTCCAGCAAAAACCAACACAACTGATGCATTCAAGACACAACACGTGGCCCTCTAAGGAAGGCCTACGAATTTGTCACTTAAATATAAATCATGCAGTCAATAAAATTGAAGACATATCAACACTTATTAGAAACCATGGCAAACCATTTCACATACTAGGGCTATCTGAATCAAGACTCTCGAAGCACATAGTAGACACTGATTTATATATCCCAGGATATAAAATCATACGAAAGGATCCACAAAGGCAAAAAGAAACAGGAATCATCATATACATTAGTGAATCTATAACATTCAAGCGTCTCATTCATCTTGAACATTGTGATGTAGAATCTGTCTGGTTTGAAATCTCCATGAAAGGTTCACCACCTATTGCAATGGGATTCTGCTATAGGAATCCAGCAGAAAGAAAAAATTGGATAGACAAGTTTGACGAAATGATGAATGTAGTTCTATTAGAATCCAGGGAAGTAATACTACTAGGTGATTTTAATATTGATTTAACAAAAGTAAATAATATATGGACGCAAATTACTAATTCATTCAACCTTCACCAACTAGTTAGTTTACCCACGAGAGTCACACCAAATTCAAGCACAATAATTGATCACATCTACGTATCAAATCCAAAAACATCATAGAAACATGTGTCCCTGTCTATAACTGCAGCGATCACTACCCAGTCTGTACTACATGGTCAAAAAAAGGAGCAAAAATTCCCAAACCTGGACATTAAAACCATAAACATATCGTTCTTTTGCAAAATTTAATGAACAGCTTTTCCTTCTTGATCTAAGTAACTCTATGCTCTCAGAAACATTAAACATTACTGATCCAGACAGGGCCATTGAATTCTGGATAAAAACCTTCACTGAAATCTACAACAAACATGCTCCACTTAAAACCATAAGGGTCAAACATGTCCCCAAACCGCCTTGGATTACAAAAGAACTAGAAGAAGCATGTTATCTTAGAGATTTATTAAAAAAACATAAATATCATGAAGAGTCAAATAGATTACGAAACGCCATAAACTCACAGAAACGTCAAGAAAAAAAGAAATATTTCCAAGATTTACTGTCTTCCAAACAAAACTCAAAAATTATTTGGAGGGCCATAAATCAAATAACAAATAAACAATCATCTTCCAAATCAAATGTAATAAAGATGTTACTGCTGAACAACTCAACAATCATTTCATAAACGTCTCTACTAACGTTGTTAACAATGATGATTCAAAATCCAATAACCTCAACACATTAAGACAATACTGCCAAGACAAGCATATTCCGTCAAAACTTCACATACCATTCATTTCAGTTTTTGAGCTCTATAATTATTTAATTCACCTCAAACAATCAAGGACACGAGGTCTTGATGGAATAGACAGCAGAATTCTGAAACTGTCAGCTCCAGTTATCACAGACACCCTAACATATGTATATAACCAATGTCTTGAAAAGAACTATTTCCCAATGCCTTCAAAACTGCTAAAGTAATCCCCATCCACAAATCTGGTGACACTTCAGATCCTCAAATTATAGGCCAATCTCTATTATATCCCTCCTTTCAAAACCCTGGAAAAACATATAAACAAACACTTAGTCCGTCATATAGACACTAACGACCTTCTTCACCCTAATCAATCAGGATTCAGACAAAATCACTCATGTCATACTGCACTGACTAGTTCATAGACAATTGGCTATCAAACATTAATGAAAACAAATTTTGTGGAGTATTATTTGTAGATTTCAAAAAAGCATTTGATACAATTGACCACACACTCCTCATCAGAAAGCTAGAACTGTACAATCTATCATCAGATAGTCTAGAACTACTTGCTTCTTATCTTAAAAACAGACAACAGTGTGTCTCAACACTACATCCACATCCAATCTAAACCCATTCATTATGGAGTACCACAGGGATCTATACTAGGACCTATTCTCTTTTCCTTATACATAAATGACCTTCCTCTACTTATCAAATCTAAATGTGAACTATTTGCTGATGATACAACCATACATACAAGCCATAACGACATTAACTCTCTTGCAACCATATTACAACAAAGCTGCAATGATCTTGTCAAATGGACAGAACTGAACCATATGTCTATTCACCCCCAAAAAACAAAATGCATGCTTATCACCACCAGACAAAAGCGAAAAAATTTACCTCATAAACAGTTTTCCAATCCATATAAGAAAGGAAGCAATTGAACAAACCTCTCATCACAAAGTTCTAGGAGTAACAATCGATGAAAATCTCAGCTGGTTCTACCACATATTCTCATCTATGCAAATATTTGTCCCAAAGAGTATACCAGTTGACTAAAATTAAACATTTCCTTGACCACAATTCAAGGAAATTATTCTTCCAAGCTTACATACAATCCTCAATAGACTATGCCTCAACCCTATGGGATTCTGCCAGTGCAAACACTATGAAACCGTTACTAAGTCTGTATAAACGTGCTCTCAAACTTATCCTCCTGAGAAAACAACTTTATTTGAAGTGGATTATACCAGTTAAATATTCTCCCCCTACAACAAAGACTAAAATAAACAAAGACATTTTTATGTTTAAGATAATGGCAGGAGCTGTCCCACATCCTTAAGAGATAAGTTCGCAATGAATCATTCCAGAAATACTGAAAAGCCAAGTGTCCCAATCCAAGAATAGACTTGTTTAAATCTAGTTTACTATACTCAGGCCTGTGCTGTGGAACTCCCTTCCGATTCAATTAAAGAGCATCAATCATTGACAACCTTCAAAATTCACCTTCTAATCCACTTGATGCACCAAAAATAATAAACCAATTATATCCCTTCTCCTTCTCCCCTTCTCCTCCTCCCTCCCTCTGTGTGGTGTGTGTGTGTGTGTGTGTGTGTGTGTGTGTGTGTGTGGGTGTGTGTGTGTGTGTGTTGTTGTGTGTGTGTGTGTGTGTGTGTGTGTGTGTGTGTGTGTGAGAGAGAGAGAGAGAGAGGAGGTGTGTGTGTGTGAGAGAGTGGTGTGTGTGTGTGTGTTGTGTGTGTGGTGTGTGTGTGTGTTGTGTTGTGTGTGTGTGTGTGTGTGTGTGTGTGTGTGTGTGTGTGAGTTGGGTTTTTTTGTTGTTGTTGTCTTCTCCCCTTTAATCAAAACTTATGTTTTATGAGACTATTTTGATGCTAGATGGTGGTGGATTGATGTTTTCAGTCATTAGCCTCATCATATTCTCTGTTTGCTCTTTAATTATTGCGCCCTTTTGTGTGTGTTGTGTGTGTGTGTGGTGTGTGTGTGTGTGTGTGTGTGTGTGTGTGTGTGTTTTGTGTGTGTGTGTGTGTGTGTGTGTGTGTGTGTGTGTGTGTGTGTGTGTGTTGTGTGTGTGTGTGTGTGTGTGTGTGTATGTGTGTGTGAGTGTGTTTTTTGTGTGTGAGTTGGGTTTGTTGTTGTTGTTCTTTCCCCCCTTTTATCAAACTTATGTTGTATGGGACTATTTTGATGACAGATGGTGGTAGATTGATGTTTTCAGTCATTCAACCTCATCATGTTCTCATGTTTGCTCTTTAATCATAGCGCCTTTTGTGTGTGTGTGTGTGTGTGTTGTGTGTGTGTGTGTGTGTGTGTGTGTGTGTGTGTGTGTGTGTGTGTGTGTGTGTGTGTGTGTGTGTGTGTGTGTGTTTTGTTTTTGTTTGTTTATTTGTTGTTTTTTTGTTTGTTTTGTTTTTGTTTTATCATCCAAATCAAAATAATCATTGATTCTTACTCCATATTTTGCTTTGAATGAGTGCCTTTTTATAACATTACCTTAATATTTGTATCTCTGTCGTATTCCTTACCTGTTGTTGTTGTTCTTTCTCCCTTTATCAAATCTTGTTTTATGGGACTTATTTGATGTTAGATGGTGGTAGATTGATGCTTTCAGTCATTTAACCTCATCATATTTTCTGTTTACTCTTAATTATTGCGCTTTTCTTTGTTTTGTTTGTTTTTGTTTTTTCTTTGTTTTTCTTGCTTTCTTTATTCAACTCAAAATCATCATTGTTTTTACTTCTCATTTCGTTTCTGAATCAGTGACTTTATAACATTACCTTAATATTGTATCTCTGTGTTAATTCTTGCTGTTGTTTGATACTTGTATGGTTCCTTACTTTTGGTATTTGGATCATTATAATTGTTGATTTTATTTTATATTTTATTGGCAGTATCTCCCCCCCCCTCCAATAAGGATATTAGTTTTAAAAAAATTTTCCCCTTTTATCCAAATGTTGATTTATGTCACATGTTATAATTTTTGACAGATGGTGGTGGATTGATGTTTTCAGTTGTTTATTCTCTTTCTTGTTTGCTCTTTACCTATTAACACTTTTCTATTCTTTCATTATCAAAATCTTTTATTGTGACTTCTGATTTTTGTCTTTGATCGAGTGCATTTTTATTACCTTATCATTATAGTGTCCTTATTCTTGTATGTTGTCTGGTTTGCATAAAGCTTTATTGTTTAGTATTTTTTCAACTTGATGTATCCCTGAAAAGGGCGGGGACTGGATGTTAAAAAAGCACACAAGTGCTTATCTATTATCCTCGAATAAAATATTTTGCCTTGCCTTGCCTTGCCTTGCCTTGCGTGCCTTGTCTCTCTCTCTTCTCTCTCTTCTCTCTCTCTTCTCTCTCTCTCTCTCTCTTCTCTCTCTCTCTCTCTCTCTCTCTCTCTCTCTCTCTCTCTCTCTCTCTTCTCGCTCTTTCTAAATTGCATAAATGTGATAAAACTATTACAGAATACAACCTATGATAACGATTGCATCTGCTTATCTGTCATCCTCAGATTCAAAATGTAAAAAAAATCAAAAACTCTCTCTAAAATAGTATAAATGTGATATACTATTACAGAAATACAACTATGATAACGATTGCATTGCTTATCTATCATCCTCAGATTAGAGGATAGTATTCTTTTGTCTCTCCACTGCTGTCTGTCAATCTGTTCTCTCTGTGGTCTATCTGTTATTAGTAGCTAGCCAGCTATCTGTTTGTCTGTTTGTTTGTCTATTCTTACCAACTGCTTTTCATTGTGTTTTTTTCTTTCATTTTTGTAATTTTATTTTGAGGATAATGGACCAGAACTCGTGTGCTTGTTTATTTTCAATCCCTGTGTGTACATGGTTTATAAATATTAGCATCTGTTCTCACGACGCAAATGGACTTCTCGCCAAAAGGTAAAAAATACATGGAATTTATATAGCGCTATGTCTTGTAAAGACAAATAAAAGCGCTTCCATTCGACCTATACAACATACAAGCAACCATAACAATTTGTTTTTAGCAAATTCGAATGTACACACACGCGCACACGCACGCACACACACACACACAAACACACACCACACACACACACACACACACACACACACACACACACCACACACACACACACACACACACACACACACACACACACAAAGGTTATACACTTTGGAAGGTAGATGTTGAAGGCAGGACAGACAGATAAGACCTCAGCAGTAAAAACAAAAATGTACCGGAGGTGGACCATCCCTCTAAAAAACAATAGAAACTACCCCCCAGCACCATTTCCCTGCGAGGCTTAAATTGACCTGTGATGGAAAATTGCCCACCGCAACCTTCACCGCTCACCTCACACTGACCCCTCACAAGATGCAACTTGTTTCCAAACATACCCAGGGCCGTCGTAAGTATAATGGCAGTGACATGTTTATCTGTCTGTCTATTGTTGTCTGTGTGTTTTGCTCACTTTCACTTATATTTTTTCAGGTGTTCTCTCTCAATCCCCTGCTGTTTCATCATATATCATCCCCTCAGTGTCCAGCCTCTCCCTCCTTTCCCCTCCCCCCTCCCACACCCCTTCCCCCTCTCCTCCCCGGCAAGGTCAGCATCCTGTCCCATGCAGAGGTCACGGTGACCTCCAGGACGGTGAGGACTTCCCCCCTCCCGGCAGCCCAGCCTCCCCACCCGCCTCTTCCCGCCCCTCCCTGCCCGCAAAGTCAGCAAAACCCCACCATCATCATCGGCACCAGTGTCGAGCCGTTATCGTCGTCTCGTCGTCTCGTCCTCGTGGGCATCGTGTCACCCCTCACAGCAAGCCACGCGGCCCAAAGGCAAGAGCGCTTTTGGTGTCTGAAGACAGTTTGGGTCATGATGACTCAAGTCTCGCCATCCCGTTTTTCAGCAGCGCTCAGAGTCAGGTCAGCTCTCGGTTGACAGCTGCGCCAGGGTGGGCAAGGTCATGGCCGGATGGTCCCCCCTCCAACCCCCAGGGTCGATGCTGGAGATGTGCCCACGACGTGCTGTCAGCACCCGTGGTTCCCGGGTGGTCAGGACGACCCAGCCACCGCGGTCAGGAAAAGTCACCGGGGATGGAAAGAAGGTGGAGAGGAGGAGGAGGAGGGCCAAAAGCCCCTGCATCCCAGAAGACCCACCACACACCCTTTCCCCCCCTCAGCTGATCCAGGAGTCGGGTGCAAGCCCTGGAGGAGGTCATGGCCTGACCAGAGGCCTGAAAAAAAACAGGTGACTCCCGCCTCAGTGAACGATTTCACTAAAGGAGCTCTTCTGAGAGCCCCGCAACGAGCTATGCCATTGCCATAATGGCCATCCCAAAAATTGAACCCCCTCGACCATTGCCAAATATGGACCAGCCCAAATCGAACCCCCCCTCGCCATTGCCAAAACATGGACCAACCAAACTGAACCCCTTCCCATCGACCATGTCAAACATGGACCAGCCCAAATCTGAACCCCTACACCATTGCCAAAAATGGACCACCCCAAAACTGAAACCCCCCTCGACCCTTGCCAAACATGGCCAACCAAATTGAAACCCCTCGACCTTGCCAAAACATGGACAGCCCAAATCTGAAACCCCCCTCGACCATTGCCAAAAATGGAGCAGAATTCCTGTTACATTTGGCCAGGCTATGGCAGGATTCCAGAAATGTGTGTCAATGTTTCAACTTTCGCTTTGTCAAGGAATAGCTTGCAGTTCTCTTTCCATACACAGAGAGGTGGGATAAGGAGCTATATGTTGTTACCGTTTCTGTTGGACGTTCCCCCCTCAACACCCTTGGAGTCACCCAGAATGATAATGTAATTTTGTCTTCCTCATCCCCCCCTGGGAATCATGTTAGGACATTAGTGCAACTTGGGTGAGAATAACGTAGATGGCTTCTTTAAGTACCTCTTCGTTCGGAGGTAGTCGTCTCCGACTTCGAGGACTTTTGATCCTTTAATGGAGGTGTTAAGGTGTGTGTAGGAGATGACAAGGAAGGAAGGCGCCTCTACATAACATTTCAAAGCATAACGAATTTTGATGTAGGTCTTAAACCTTTGCTTAATCAGAAAATGACAAGGTTTTTTGCCTGAGTTAAAGTAGGGATCCAAATGTGAAGTCAAAGAGAGAGAAGGTTTGATTTGATTTGATTTATTTTTTTTATATGTGGATAATGGAAAGGAACAGGGTAAAAAACTCGGTGACGAGGGGGACACAGGTCAGTCTTTATCAGTGAAGACCAGCCTTAACTGATCACTGACTCGTTCAACGTGATAAAAAAAGGTCCGTTGATTGTCCTATTCGTCCCCTTACAACGTCCTTTAGTGTAATCAGAGCTATCACGGCACCATATTGTCCTGCATACTTTATAGCAACACGCAGACGCTATAGCCAAGTGGTTAAGCCCGTTTGACTTCAACCTGTGGGTCCATGAACCCATGGGTTGAATCTCGGTGAGCCCGTTAGCGAATTATGGGTGGGAATTTTTACGATCTTCTTTTTTATTTTTGGGTTATGTGTTAATCCAATGTCTAGTCAACGATAGATCATGTGTATAGATTTCTAATATGAAAATTTGCTTGGACTTTTTCTTGCCACCCCCTCCCCCCCTCTCCGCAATCCTTTCTTTTAACTTTGAATGTTTTTTTTTTCCCCAAACCCTTCAAAAACGATTTGTATTGTGGTTTGGAAGTACTAAAGTTATTGTCCCTAAATTTTATACGTTTTTAGCTTCTTGTTTTTTTGCTGCCTCATTTTCGTGACAATTGTCCTCCTTTTCCCCACGTAGCTCTTTTCAATCTCCCGGCCACAGATTCATTAGTCGCACCCTCAGGGTCGGAAGTCCACGAGACCCCGCTTTGAGTGCAAATTTTCATAATCTTTTCAGTGAAAAAAAAGTCCATTCATCTTGCAACCTGCAGTAGATGATTTTGCATTGATGAAATTTCCTTGAAATCTCTTGACATCTAGGCAGAAATGAAGACGTGCCCCTGAAAAACATTTCAAAAACCCACGACTGAAAAAGTCTGTCCCTCAGAGTTGACCAGCAGACACTAAACCAAACACACTGACTCACATTATCTCTAGCTCACTTAGGCAGAAGAAAAACGGATTTCTCCGTGTTAGCTGTAAAAAAAGTTTGACCCCTCCCTCCCCCAGATTGTCAAGAATGAAAATAGACCTTTTCCCTAACTGGCAGAAGATCGGTGAATATCTGTAACTAAATGTTATCTGACAGTGTGGTTGATGTGTTTCAGACCATGTTATCTCCCTTTTTGTCGCCGTGTTTATCTGCAACATGAGTGGCCAGGACTAATAACCAAAGTCTATAATAAAAGTAATCTGATAATCAGTTTTTTTTTTGGTCGTTTCGTTGACAAAGATAGGTAACTTAATCAGCCGCTATGCGTTTTGATCCGTGCATTGTGATCCCTGGCCGGAAGGTGTGGGTTCGAATCCCATCAGAGTCTGGTGGGTATTGGGCTCTAGCCGGCGCTACACAGAGAAGTTCGTTATGGGTTTGTTGGGAAGGATGGGGGGCCTTTCAGTCAAGCTTCATTACTTCACGGTTGCGATTTGGGGGTGTTGCTGAGATTTTTGACCAATGTTACAGTGTCTGTTTTGTCAAACTCGGGATGATTTGACAGGAAGTGTAAAGTACAACTCTGTAAGTGTCATCAAAGTTGGTGCATCGAAGTATCATCCCGCTCATCACGGATCATCACAGATCATACAGCATCCTCACAGTCCTCACAGCATCTCACAGATCCTCACAGCATCCTACAGTCCTCACAGCATCCTACAGATCATTACAGCATCCTCACAGGCATCCCCACAGCATCCTCACAGCATCCTCACAGCATCATCACGCATCATCACGCTTTCACAGCATCATCACAGATATCGCAGCATATCGCAGCAAACATGCAGCAGCATTGCGCGCATCGCAGCGCATCGCAGCAGCTTTACAGCATTTATCACAGCATCCTCACAGATCCTCACAGCGCATCGCATCGCATCACAGCAGCATCCTCATCCCACGACCCTCAGCAATAAAAGAATAGATTCTCCCTATTCGGTGGTCAATGTTCTTGGTCTCGTTGTGACTTCAGTTTTTGGTTTCCCATACACTCCAAGTTGTTGGTGGTTGATATCGAAACCCACGAAGGGGAAACCAACAGCAGTGCAGGGCTCTTTTGGTTGGTGATCCCAGGCGGCCTAACACTGGTAACCTTCGTGGATTTCGGCCTTGAAAAGACTCAATGGCTATGTTTGAAAGGGGTGGATAGATCAACTGAGCGGCATGGAACGCTGTACAGAATCGTACAAAAGATAAGGCAGCGACGGGAAAAAGAAAATAATTTTTTTTAAAGTCCGACAAATTCGTTGATACAGATATACTTTAGACAAAAGGTTCCAGGACGTTTTTTTCAACAAATTTTTTAGTATTTCTATTTTATTAAACATTGTGATTATTCATAAAGTGTTCCTGGTGTTGTTGTTTTTTCATTTATTTAACATCTTATGAACAGAATATTTGGCATAAAAAACATCCTAATCAAAGGTTTGATCTGTGTGTGTAGAAAAAAAACATGTACCCATTTTTGCCTTGAATGTTGTATTGATTTTCAAATTTTGAGCTATAGACATGCCGAAGGAAAAAACCTTTTTTTTTTTTAAAAAAAAAAGGGGGGGGGGGGGGCAATGTTACAGCAACAAGACCCCCTCTAGGTGAAGTGCCTGAATTTTTCATTGGAAGTCAGTTGTAATTAGAAAAATAATACACTACACTACACTACACTACCCTACACTAACTACCTAAATACACTACACTACAATACCATGTATTAAATTACATTACTTTCACTAAACTACAATACATACACTTCACTATCTTTTTTTTTTTACTCATTGTTTGATTTCGAGGATTTGGAATAAAACACTCATGTGCTTTTTTAACCCAGTCCCCGTGTGTTTACAGTTTTGAAAATCTTTGTCATCTGTTCTTTTCATACACTACAGTACACCACATTACATCTAACACTACATAACACCACACTACACTATATTTACATACAAACACTACACTTACTTACTACATACACTAAACTACATTTCACTATTATTTATTTATTTATTTATTTATTTTTTTTTATTTATTTATTTATTGTTTTATTTTTTATTGTTTTATTTCGAGGTAATGGAATAAAAAGTCATGTGCTTTTTTAATCCAGTTCGTGTGTGTGCAGTTTTGTAAAGTAGCATCTGTTCCCTTCACCACACTATATTGCTCTGCACTATTTTTAATAACTACACTACATTACACTACATATCCACACTCACTAACATACAATACAATACAATACAATAAAAATACAATACAATACAAACAATACAATAAATACATTACAATGTTTAAAATATAATACAGAACAGAAGTCCTAGGTGCTTACAGTACGACTCACAATCGAAAAACACAATGCAAAGAATCAATGTACTATAATATGTACGTATGCCACAGTTTAGTACAAACACCTGTTATCTGTACAATGTGATACAATAATAAAAGGCACTACAAAACTAACAAACAAGAACACAAAGCAATGCACGACAATAAACATAATTCACCGATACAAAAGAACGGAATGCAACATAACGCAATCAATTATGAAACACCAGCTGCCTTAGTGCAATGGTTAAAGCCTTGGGTTACGGACTGGAAAGTCACAGGTTCGAATCCCCTAGAGTCATGGGATTTGGGGGTCTAGTCTGGCTCCTCTGGAATGAGGTGCTGTGGGTAGTGGGAAGACAGGGGACCACACAGTCGAGCTTCATCCACTTAAGGATGCAAGTTTCAGAGTGTTGTCGAATTACCAG
>CM060328.1:28289340-28301840 GCA_030674155.1 Stramonita haemastoma
CTCTCTCTTCTCTCTCTCTTCTCTCTCTGTGACTCGCGAGCTCTCTCTGTCTCTCTGACTCGCTCTCTCTCTCTGTGGACTCTGTCTCTGTGACTTGTCTCTTTCTCCGTCTGTCTGTCTGTCTGTCTGTCAGTGTGTGTGTGTGGGTGTGTGTGTGTGTGTGGTGTGTGTGTGTGTGTTTGATGTGTGTGTGTGTGTGTGTGTGTGTGTGTTGTGTGTGTGTTTGTGTGTGTGCAAAGCAAAAGAAAACACACACACACACACACACACAACACACACACACACAACACACTCTCTCTCTCTCTCTCTCTCTCTCTCTCTCTCTCCTTCCTCTCTCTCTCTCTCTCTCTCTCTCATTCTTTAAGTCCATGCTTGAATATGTTTCTTCTCACCACATGAATACATGTGCAAGTGTCTGCATGTATTATTTATTGTTATACATGTGATAGCTTGTATCATGTGATGATGTGTACATATATGCTCATACATTTTGTTGCTCAGTATAAATTGTCAGAAATGAAATGAAAACTGACAAAATCTCAAATTTGATTTTGGTCCAAGCAGCGGGCCCTGCATCGGGTGTGGAGGTGGTAGACACCAATGAAACTCTTTGAGAAAAAACCCCAATTGATGAGATCAGGAACAAGGAGAGAAAATCAGGTAATTACACTTTTTAACAAGTTTTTATCCTTTTGTGTCTTTTTATATTGGGTCTCCAATTTAAGAATGATTGTTCATGTTTGTATATTTCATTATTTGCCTTGGTCATTTTTTTAAGTGTGGATTTCAATGACTGTAGTGTAAACTGTAAAGATTGATCCAGACATTTGAAATACATTGTATATTGCATTATTAAAAAAACAAAACAAAACCCCAAAAACCAAGACACAAAGAAAAAATCCAGACCAAGCAAATGTATTGGAAATAAGGTAAACTACTAAAAGGCAAACAAATTTTAAAATACATGTGTGTGTGGTGTGTGTGTGTGTGTGTGTGTGTGGTGTGTGTGTGTGTGTGTGTGTGTGTGTGTGTATGTGTGTGTGTGTGTGTGTGTGTGTGTGTGTGTGTGTGTGTGTGTGTGCTTGTGTGTTGCATGCTTCTGATTGTGCATAGGTTAGTGATACACACAAATTTGGTAACTAGTCCATTTTTCATAACTATACTGTATATTGTATATTTTGATTTTTTCGATGAACGTAAAGCACATGCTGTATCATTCTACACCCTTTCTAATATTTTCCTTTATTTTTCAGAGCTGAGATTGAAAAGAAGAAGGGGACCTCAGAGTCATGGTTGGGTGAGTAGATTTTTTATTTCAAAAAACTCTCTTCCCCCCCCTCCATTATTTTCCATGTTTGGGTTCAACAGCAATGTGACTATACCATATCTATGAGTATGAATCAGATAGTTCTCAGCCTGACCAAAAAAGCTTAAGCAAAGGTTTTTACTTTGCTACTTTTTGATGAATTCACCCTGACCTCAGTTCCTTTACTCCACTCCGCTTAGGCTTGGCAGTACCTCTTTGAAAGGTCATGGCCCATCACTAGCACTATCAAGTATCTTTCATCATCACAAATCAGTAAGTCAGGGTATTATTATCAATGTCAGGTGATGCTCTCAGGGTTACTTAGGGTATGAGTTTTGGAAACTGGTGAAAGTGAGTTACAGCCAGGTCTGGCGAGAAAAATGAGGGTGTAGTACGGATTTGAACCCGAGACTGTGGCCCGAGCCACAGCCACTTGTGCTGAGTGAACAGTGCATTGTCCTACAGCAAGAGGATGCCTGTTTAGAAGTTTACTTGGAGCTTTTGTTTTTATTGGGGTTACAAGATGTATCATATATTGAATATAGCTGTAGAAAAGACGCCTGCAGTAACTCATATGTATTTTTTTCTGTTTTTGTCCTGTTGCAGAGAGCGGTACAGAGATCTCATTGAAGCTGCAGACACCATAACTGCAATGAAGAACAGTGCAGAAAATGTAATGAGAATCATCTTTATTGTTTTTTTTTTTCCTTTCTTTGTTTTTTTTTCTTCTCTTTTTCGTCAGTGTTTGTTTTGTTTGTTTGTTTGTTTGTTCTTTTCTTTGCTTTGCTTTATTCCTTTTTTTTGATATAAAAAAAGTTCATTATTTTCTTTCTTTGCTTTATTTCTCTTTCATTTTCAGTTTTTGTATATGTATATGTTTATGAGATCTTTGGTTTCCTTGATCCAGTTAAGTTTAACACTCTAAACCATCAGGCTGTTCTCCCTCTCTGTATCTGCTGAGATATCTGTTTGGGGGCATTTGTATCCCGGAGTTACATGCATTCTGTCCTCATTTCTCTGCAAGTCCTTCAGATGAGAAAGTATATCAAGGTCCCATGTATGAACACATGCAAAAACCTTAAGCATGCCTGTAAAGCCCCTCCACCTTCCATAGAAGAGTAGGCCTGCTATGCTGGTGGTGTGGATGGGATGAACATGCCTAGCATGCAGTCTGAGAGAGGGATGGGCTCCATAGATTCAACTTGTAGAGTTATAAGCACAGGAGAAAGAAGACCAGGCACTAGGCACCCCACCTGGCAAGGGAATGCAGAGTATAGAAAAACAAATATAAATCAGTTATGTTGTTCCTGTATCAGTGGGTGCTGTGTGTGTGTGTGTGTGTGTGTGTGTGTGTGTGTGTGTGTGTGTGTGTGTGTGTGTGTGTCTTAGACATTGGAAGTAACATAATAACATAATATGATAATTATAATGTAAATGCTCTCAGTTGTGTGTGTGTGTGTGTGTGTGGTGTGTGTGTGTGTGTGTGTGTGTGTGTGTGTGTGTGTGTGTGTGTGTGTGTGCATGTGCAAACATGCATGTGTCAGTACATGCACATTAATACATATCTATGTTACATATCTATGTACACAGGTGATGAAGTCAATCTCTCACATGGAGGAGTTGTGTCAGACACTGCAGCACAAAAAGATGGTGAAGGGAACAGCTTTCAACAGCACACCCAAACCTGACCAGTCCAAGTAAGTGGAGCTGTCTGTGGTTTATTTATTTTATTTTATTTATTCTTTTATTTCAAGGGTTTAAAAATTTCTCTATTCTATTCTTTTATTTTGCGGATAATGGTATAAGCACTCGTGTGCTCTTTTACATCCAGTCCCTGTGTATATGCAGTTTTGTTATTCATTCCCACTGGCACACAATAGCCTATTCTTCTGAAAAGCAGAACTTATTTTAATGTATGCACAAGATGCTGTTGTTGTGACATGCTCTCCCCAGGAAGAGCACCTCTAATTTCATGCAGAGAAATTTGCTGTGACTGAAAGAGGTTTACAAGACAAGGCAAGTCTGTCCACACCAGAGAAAAATGACAACATAGTTGTCGCCTCAGTGACTTTGTACCCTCTGTCAGTGTGTGAGAGAGAAATAGTGTGGCTATAGGTGTGTGTTTTGTGTGTGTGTGTGTGTGTGTTTGTGTGTGTGTTTATTCTTTTATTTTTTATTCTTTTATTTCAAGAATAATAGAATAAGCATTTGAAAATTTTTTTTTTTTAGAATGAGCACTTATGTGGTTTATTACATCCAGTCCCCATGTGTTTGCAGTTTTGTAAATTTTGCCATCTGTTCCCCCAGCACATAATGACCTAGTCTTCCAAAAAGTGGAACAGGTTTTAACGTCTGTGCAAGATGTTCTGTGTGTGTTTGCACATATGACCTTTGGTTTATAGTCTTATCAGAAGGACTTTTTGGGGGAAGTGGAGTTGGCACTGATGTTAACCCAGGGGGAAAAAAATCCCCTTGAACGAGATTTGAACCCAGGTCAGTAGATCATGATCACTATATGCTGTAACCACCAGGCTAGTGTGTGTCTGTGTGTGTGTGTGTGTGCATGTAGGACTACCTTTTTCCTTGAATGTATCAGCAATCATGTTATGGCTGTGTTTGTTTGCAGGAAACAGAAAGAAGCAGAATTCTTTGGGGTTGCTGCACAAATCAAGCTTCTGTTGGACATGCCAGAAAAGGTGAACTGCATAATTTATACACCACATTCAATTTGAAATCCTGTTGGATGTGACTCATGTGTGCTATTTTTTTTTTTGATCATTGGTTCTCTGTTTTATGTACTAAATCAGTTGCAGAAACAAAGATTTTATATTGTTGTTAATCTTGGCTGCATCTTGGATGGATCAGTGTGTGTGTGATTGATGGATGTTCAGTAGACACACAAAAAAAACCAATAGCAAAAAACCCACTGAAGGTAAAGCGAAAAAACCATCTGTTATGATATTCTTTTTTTTCTTCCTTCAGTTTTTAAGTACAGTCAAGAGTGTTTCAATCATTTTGTAGTCATCTCGTACATGTAGGTTTAAGTGCTGACAGTGACCAAACACACACCCACACCCTGCACACTGCTGTTGCACAGATCTGGAGCAGCGTGGACAGCGGGGACTACCTGGCAGGTACGCAGCTGTACCTGTTGGCCCGCCACATCAACACCAGCCTGCACCTGGACGGGCAGCGGTCAAGCAAGGTGCTGTCCTGGTTCCCTGTGCTGACCCGACAGTGGGCCGCCATCAGCCACTTCAAGGCCACCATCCTGCAGGTGACGACTCTTGACCCTCAATTCAAATTCAAATTCAAATACTTTATACTGTAGCAGGCCTTCTCTTTGAAAAGTGCATGAGCGCTGGACATGTATGCAAGACTTTCTGTATGCATTTCCACATGGGACTCTGGTTTGTAATAATTCTGAGTGATCCTAACCACCCCTTACTGATCAGTAATACAGCTTTTAGTATGTTCATTTTAGGCCTCCATTTGTGTGAATTCATCTTTTATGTTGGTGCCCTGAAAACTTGGAAGAAATGATTATAAAGGAAAAAAATGATTATGAGGGTTAGCTTTTGTACTTGGGTGTCTTTTAAAAAAAAAAAAAAAAATTCATTTCCCAAATAAAAACATTGTACTACTTTAGTGCTTACAGCCTTTATGTCCAGCCATGACAGTGGTGTGATTTTATGCTGGGTGTATGAGTGTCAAGGAGCAATGGCAAACTCCACAGACAAGTATTGTAATGTTCAAATCAAAGTGACACTGTGGATGTTTGTTATTGTGCAGGGGTGCCGTGCTTTGCTGGTCGACATGGAAGCCACCTTCTCCGACCAGGTTGGTACATCATTTGTAGTTGTTTGTACTGTTCATCTGTTTCTCTTATTGTGCATATGTTTCTCTGCAGCATGATATTGTGAGGGAGAGAGGGTAGGAGGTGTCAAGATTTTTGTTTTCAGTTTTAAATGGAATGCAAATAAATCATCAAATTATGGTGTTAAATGATAGCACACAGCTGTCAGTTTCCGCCACTTTCAGCTCCTCTCAGCTGCTAATTATCCCATCCCATCCCAGCGTAGCTGTGGCCAGCTGGTGCTATTTATAGTAGGAGCTGACCACACATAGACTAGGTAAAAGGAAGGAGTGCGCTAAGTTTAGCACCCTTGACTAGGCCTTACTGAGTGATGTTGGATTTGTGCACTGTGAGCATGCTGTAGAACAAGAACTGAAGTTTACGTCTGCATCCACAATGTGTTGATTTCTTTGGGTTAATATTTGATATTTTATATTAGTACTTTTTTTTAATTACAGCTTGCATGACTGTTTAAGTGGAGTCTTTCCTTTTGCAGAGAGAAATTTAAGTCTTCATGGGACCTCTGACTGCATCCCCCCCCCAAAAAAAAAAAAGAGAAAGAAAAGAAAAAAGAAAAAATGAACCAGAAAGGAAAGAAAGAAAGAGAGGATAGATATTGAAATATACTGTAAAGTGAAAAACTGTCTGATAGCATTGCATTATATTCCATAAAGCACATGAGTGCTTATTCCATTATCCTCGATTTAAAAGAATAAATAAACAGTGTTGATTCTAGGGTGCGCCCTTGCGGGATTCCCGCATTTTTTTTCAACTTTGCCGCAAAATAATGTGACCAGTGCGCCCTAACGGACGCAAAAAAACTGTGGATAGCACATATTTGAACAAACAGTGCGCCCCCGCAACTGCCGTTTGTATCAAAATAGCGCTACGTGCGTTGGTCATTACGTTGATACCCCGGGGGACGGCAGGATGCACTGATTAGCGCCTACAGTCATCACAATTGTGACAAAGCGGCTGGTCTGACGTCATCTCCCTACTCATTTACGTCATTACGTCATTTTTCAAAGGAGCCGTGACTCCTGAAACAAGTGACATCATTGTGACAGAGATCGTTAGTGGTGTTTGTGGAAGGATCGGCGACCCAGCAGGGTTCAAAGCTGATAGACCTACGAGTTTTCAAGGCAGTTTTTCAGATCTGGCTAGACAAGTAGCCTGTGCTTGGCAACAATAATGATGGCATAGGGTAGACTATCGGCTGGATATCGAAAATGACTTTGACTCTTCCCCCCCCCCTCTCTCTCTCTCTCTCTCTCCCCCCCCCTCTCTCTCCTCTCCTCTCCTCTCTCTCTCTCTCTCTCTCTCTCTTCTCTCTCTCTCTCTCTCTCTCTCTCCTCTCCCCCCCTCTCTCTCTCTCTTTCCCCCCCCCCTGTCTCTCTCACTGCATGGGAGGAAAAAGACTGATATTGGATTTCACCTCTTCTCATCTAGATCTAGATCTCCCTTAACAGAAAATCTCTCTCTCTCTCTCTCTCTCTCTCTCTCTCTCTCTCTCTCTCTCTCTCTCTCTCTCTCTCTCTCTCTCTCTCTCTCTTTCCTTCCTCCCTCATGGGGAGGGGGGGAGGGGCAAGACTTTGATATTTGCTTTCACCTCTCTTCTCATCTAGATCTAGAGTTCTAACTCTGAAAGTGGAAATAAAAAAATGACTTTGACCTCTCTCTCTCTCTCTCTCTTCTCTCTCTCTCTCTCTCTCTCTCTCTCTCTCTCTCTCTCTCTCTCTCTCTGCCATATGGGAGGAAAAGATAAGACTTAGACATTGGCTTTAACCCCTTTTCTCATCTAGATCTAAATCTAGTTCTCCCTCCAACTCTGAATGGAAATACAAGATGGACTTTTGACATCCCTTCCCCTCTCTCTCTCTCTCTCTCTCTCTCTCTCTCTCTCTCTCTCTCTCTCTCTCTCTCTCTCTCTCTCTCTCTCTCTCTCTCACATATGGTAAGGGGGGGGGGGGGGGGGGGGGGGGGGGGGTAAGATGTATTTTAGCTCTTGCCTCTTTTTTCATCTGGATCTAGCTCTCTCTCCAACTCAAAATGTGGAAATACAAATTTGACTTTGACTCTCTCTCTCCTTCCTTCCCTCCCTCCCCCCCCCTCCCTCTCTCTCTCTCTTTCTCCTTCCCTACCCCCTCCTCTCTCTGTGTCTCTCTGTCTCTCTCTCTCATATACAAACAATGCATCTCCTCCTGTATCTATGTAGTATGTATCCCTCCACATCTGAATGTACCACAATCTTCCCCCCCCCCCTTTCTCCCCCCCCCTCTCCCCCAAACTCTCTCTTTCCTGTGTAAGAAAATCATTTTACAGACCAGCTGCAATACATAAGGTGTATATTAAATCCTGTCTGCCTATATACCATCTTGTTTATTTTGTTTCTCATTCTTGAAAAATAGCAGAAATCAGAGTACTAACGGTATTATGAGCAAAATATACTACTTATTACTTGTTCCCTTTTTTATGAAGAGAAAAGGGGGGAGGGGGCAAATGCCCCCTTTTTTTCATTTCAGGGGGCCCTTGGGCCCCCTTTTTTGAAATCCTAGAATCAACACTGAATAAATATAAAAGAATAAATAAATAAATAAAATAAAAATATCTGTCAAGAAAGTAAGTCTGCTAAGCTTCATGCTCCTGATATTGTGGGTGACTAGTTCACATGTAGGTGGGGCTTTGTAGACTTGGGGTAGAAATTTTTTTTAATGAAATCCCAGTTTGGCTCTCACACAGACCTGCCAGTACTGTACTCTGTTTTGTGTTTAAACCACATGCTAAGAAGATAAGCAGGCATGTTAAAAAAATCATGCCATTCCTGTCAGGGATAGTTGGCTTGCAGAAAGAGAAAATACCCAGCATATTTGTCGTAATTTGTACCAGATACTGCTTCAAAACAGAATCTTTTGGCGGACAATGTAACACATCGTGATAGTTTGTGTCAATACGTGTAATACAGAGGATTCAGAAGCTGTTTATATTGACTCATATGCTGAAGGATCCAGTGGCACTGACTGGTACACATTGTCTTGATTAACTCATACTGGAGTGGATTTCCTTACAGATGGAAGGGTTTGAGTATGTGAATAGTTTATTTTCTATGATGTCCTAGGCTTTTTTGTTTTGAAGCAAGGGTGACTGTATGTACTTCTGTTTCTTTGAGGAATTTTTAGTTGTACTATTCATGTGTGATTATGAGGAGAATAACGTGATGTGGGTACTGTTTGTATTGCTTGTTGGAGACTGTATCATTTATGTATTATTACAGATGTTCGGTCAACCTTGTGTCTCATATGTTTTCAGAAAATGGCTGAAATCCTGTGTTCCATTCTTCTGCTGGACGACAGCAATCCTCGGCAAGTTTTCAACGAGTTCCTGCTGGCCAGAACAGTGAGTGATGTTGGGGTTTGGGCATCAGAGCCTCCTCCATGGGGATGCTAGGGGCCTGGCAGTATAGATAGCATTCCCACCTTCTGGAAATTCTGTGCTAGAAATTCCTTCTTCTCTATCCCTTTTTTTGTTTCTACTTTGTTCCTTTTCTTCCTGTCACCTCCTTGTCGTGTTTTCTGCCTTATTGGTCCATTCTCCTGCCTTTTTTTCCCCAGAAAGACTTAAAAAAGATTATTATCTGCCATGCTGAAGTCAGAAGCACTGGGCTTGGCTTGTCAGTTGCTTAACGGCAGCGCAAGGCATTTTTGCTCATATGCCATATAGTTGCTGTCTGAGTAATGATAAAGAAGTATCAATGCTGTACTTTTCATCTCTTTATGTTATGAACTGTCTTAGTATTGTTTTTTGCTGTACTTAATATAGCAATGGTTTGATCCTAAGCATGAATGCTTGTGAGTTTGCATGATAAAGGTCGATTAAAGAGTATGATTTTGACTTACCTGACAATGAGTTACAGATGCAAAAGTGGGCAGGGTGTTGTATTCAAGTTTTTGACACTAAGTCTGTATCATACTTTTGTAAAGTGGAACAAGTTTAAACTTGTGTGTAAGATGTTCTTGCATGCAATCACACTCAGGACCTCGCTTTATAGTCTCATCCTAAGGACTTTTGGGGAAGTGGAGTCGGCATTGATGTTAACTCCAGGGGAAAAAACTAGTTGAAAATCGTGAGCGCAATGTGCAACACTTTAACTACCAGGCTATCCCATCCCCACTGGTAGTTGATCATGACTGTTCTTGGCTGTGTGGTTGCAGAAAGCGTTGCAGCAGATGTTGCACGGGGGACAGCAGAGCAACGTGAAGGATCAGATCTGTGGGGTGGTGCGTCTGCTCCTCTCCACCATTCGTCAGATCCACGCTGTCTTCTATGACCCGGGACCCGGAGTTCAGCACTCAGGTACACACACCACTGCCACTGTTCATGGCATGGGCAGTTTTTTTTTTTTTTTTTTTGTGTGTGTGTTTTTTGTTCATGGCATGTTACTTGCTTAGTTTTTTTTTTGTTTGTTCCGTAAACGTTTTTCTGAGAATTAAAGTTGAAGGATGTTTGACTCATCGGTGTAGATAGTACAAAAAATAGCGGTGTCTGTGCTTGTTGGCATAACATCTGCTTCTAAGCTTCAGCAGTGATGGAGACAAACGTCTGTATGTATATGATTTTTTTTTTATATTATTCTTTTATATTGAGGATAATGGGATAAGCACCCGTGTGCTTTTTTACATCCAGTCCTCGTGTGTATGCAGATTTGTCAATCTTGTTATCTGTTCCCACCGGCATACGATGGCCCACTCTTTAAAAAAGTGGAACAGCATTTAACATGTGCGCAAGATGTTATGACAGTAGCTGTTTGTTCTGTGTGGTTTCAGACACCTGCAACCTGCTGCTGAAAACTCTGAACAGTGTTGTGAGCTGCGCTACACTGAGCAAAGGTCAGTGTGTACTCTGTTGTTGCAGTGTAAAGGGGAGAGAGAGAAAAGAGAGAGAGAGAGAGAGAGAGAGAGAGAGAGAGAGAGAGAGAGAGAGAGAGAGAGAGAGAGAGAGAGAGAGAGACACACACACACACACATACACACACACACACACCAGACCAGACCAGACCAGACCAGACAGACAGAAATTGAGAGAGAGATAGAGAACTCTGAACTCTGAACGTGTTTAATAGGTACATTGGCCTTAGGCCACAATACATGGAGTTTGGGGGAGTGAGGACAATCAACATACTGAAATGTAACATATCGTTGAACATGAGAGAGAGAGAGAGAGAGAGAGAGAGAGAGAGAGAGAGAGAGAGAGAGAGAGAGAGAGAGAGAGAGAGAGAGAGAATGCTTCTTCAAATACCAAAAAGCATTATGGGCAGTAGAAAAGGTGTCTTTTCACTTCTGTTATGCGAATATCTAAACTGTAAGCTGAGGGGTCTACACACCTGTGTTGTTGTGTTGTTGCAGCCTTTGGGTTGGAGGACATTCAGGCTTCCATGTCATCCAAGTACCTGCCCAAGTCAGTGAAAGGTGAGACGGTTTGTCCTTGCATGGTCATGACTTTTTTTTTTTTTTTTTTTAATCTATTTATCAATTTTTTTATAAAGCCATTTTGATTCTCAAGTTCATGTTTTATGCATTGTTATACATATTTTATTTTTTCTATCTGCTTGACTTGGGTGTATGTGTACATGTATGTGTGTTTGTGTTTGTGTTTGTGTTTGTGTGTTTGTGTGTGTGTGTGTGTGTGTGTGTGTGTGTGTGTGTGTGTGTGTGTGTGTGTGTGTGTGTGTGTTTATTTATTTACTCTTTTATATCATGGATAATGGAATAAGCATGCATGTATGTATGTATGTGTGTGTGTACATGCCTGTGTGTATGTACATATGTATGCTCATGCGTGTGTTTGTGTGTGTATGTGTTTGCATGTCTTTGTGTGTGTGTGCATGTGTGTGCATGCATATGTGTGTGTGTAGACCCATACACATATTAATGATCGCATATACTCTTTGCAGAATTCCACCCCTCTCTGCGGACTGCCATGGCCGCCATTTCAGTGGAAATTCTACAAGGCAACTGTCAGCAATGGATTAACACGTACGTACTTCTCCCTCATGTCATACATACATAATCTGCACAGCATTTTGTCTGATTTGGTGTGTACACTTTTCCTACAGGGCAACTTTCAGCAGTGGAATAACATGTACACAGTGCTCCCACATGTTATATGTACATATATATTTGCACAGCATTCAAGATTCTAACAAACCACTATCAGCTGTCGCTCTTTCTCTATTTGTTTTCATCCACCTGGAATGAGCTCCATCTATCCTTTTGCTAAAAGCCTACATGTGATACTTTCAAATCCAGCCTCAAATCATACTTATTTCCTACCTAAGACCTTCCCTTCTCATAATCTAATCCATGCTCTTCAACAGCCACCCCCATCTCCGTCACTTCATGTCTTCAGGATGTACACACAGGGATAGGTACAATGATGATGATTGTATGGATTGTGGTAACTCACAGGTGTCTGTAAGGTGTGTACACTGGGCTGGGTACAATGATGATGATTGTATGGATTGTGATAACACACTGGTGTCTTCAAGACATACCACACAGGTGTGGGTACAATCATGATTGTATGGATTGTGATACCACACAGGTGTCTTCAAGATGTACAAACAGGGGTGTGTACAATGATGATTGTATGGATTGTGATTTCACACAGGTGCCTTCAGGATGTACACACAGGTGTGGGTACAATGATGATGATTGTATGGATTGTGATTTCACACAGGTGCCTTCAGGATGTACACACAGGTGTGGGTACAATGATGATTGTATGGATTGTGATTTCACACAGGTGCCTTCAGGATGTACACACAGGTGTGGGTACAATGATGATGATTGTATGGATTGTGATTTCACACAGGTGCCTTCAGGATGTACACACAGGTGTGGGTACAATGATGATTGTATGGATTGTGATTTCACACAGGTGCCTTCAGGACGTGCACACTGGTGTGGGTACAATAATGATTGTATCATGTATTGATTGTGATTTCACACAGGTGTCTTCAGGACGTGCACACTGGTGTGGGGAAGCTGCTGAACTACATCAACTCTGTGAAGCGAATGGCGGATATCAGGGATGCTGTGTGGGACATTGTCGCCCAGGTCAGTAATGGTTACTCCTCCCTACTGCTGCTGCTGGTTGTTAGTTCACAGTCCTGTTCTGTTTAACCGTCTTAGCCCCGTTGCGGCCGCAGCCGGCCGTAACAGCACCTGCTGCTAGATTCCGTTGCGGCCGTAGCCGGCCGTAGGTCCTGACCACGTGGGCAGTACTTTTCCATCACACACATACCTCGTGGTTCTCACACAATGTGTCTGAAATTTGGTGGGG
>CM060328.1:28306840-28311710 GCA_030674155.1 Stramonita haemastoma
GTGTGTGTGTGTTGTGTTGTGTTGTGTTGTGTGTGTGTGTGTGTGTGTGTGTGTGTGTGTGTGTGTGTGTGTGTATTTGTGTGCATACACACATTCATGTGTGCATGCATATATGTGTGTGTATTCATGTTTTATGCCTCTGTGTGTGTGTGTGTGTGAGCAGTTTATGTCAGAGCATGGAGGGCAAGCTGAAGGCCCTGCTGGAGGACAATGAATCCTACCTGCAGCCCTCAGGGGAGGGGGGAACCCCAGCACACACGGCAGATGCCGGGCCCTTTGACCGCTTCGCCAAGACAGCCGACATCCTGCTCTTCTGTCAGGTCGCCTGCTCCAAGGCTATGGTCGAGTGAGTTGTTTGGCTTTTATCCTTTTCTTCATGTCTGCGTGTTTATTTTCCAATCATTGAGATTGAACTGTTGTGCAGAAATTTGCCAGGGACATCTCCTATATTGTGATGTGGTCATCATGAGGGTTAAGTGCATGCTGTGCTTAGTTCCGTGTTTCATCAGGAAGATTGCCTAAATTTCTGTAGAATTCATTTATTTTATTTATTTATTTATTCTTTTATATTTGTTTTTTCTTTTATATGGTATATACAAGAATCGTATATATTTTATACAGTAGAAGAATGATAAAGAAAAAAAAGGCCTGTGCATATCGTGAGGTGTCAGGCTGAAGTTATTTAGCTTAAGGAAAGTAGCTGAAAGACGAAATGTTTTTGAGATGATTATGCATGATGATTGCTTTTACAATGATAATGAGGATGGCAGTGATGATGTTGGTGATGATTGTGTAAGGGACAGTGAACTTTTTAAATACATGGTGTGAAAATTGAAATCTCCAGCTTGGTTGTAGCATTGTTTGAAGGTAAAATTTTGTCGATAACTTTTCAAAATTTCATAACAATTATTCATTGTTCTGTTGGTTATCCATTTGTAAGCATCATTTATTCATGTACTCATTCATTCATTTCTATTGTAGGAAAGAATAAAAAAAAAATCTCTTTGATATAGAAATAGCTATGAAATTGAAGAGAAGATGACGTGTGTCTGTTGATCCCAGGATTGTGGATTATATGACGGAGCAGTTGGCACTGTGGGAGAAATCCCTGAAAGATATTCCTGACCCTGACACACAGGCCTGCACAGAGAATAAGTGAGTCACTCTGTGGTGTGTGTGTGTGTGTGTGTGTGTGTGTGTGTGTGTGTGTGTGTGTGTGTGTGTGTGTGTGGTGAGTGAGTGTGTGCGTGCATGTCTGTCTGTCTGTCTGTCTGTCTGTCTGTCTGTCTGTCTGTCTGTCTGCCAGTGTGTTTGTTTGTCTGTGTGTCTATGTATGTGTGTGTATGCACATGCATGCATACATGTGCTAATGTACATTGGCATGTCTGTGTGTTTGGCTCTTGACTACACTGTTTCGTGTGTTAAAACAGAATCTTTGTATCTATATCTCTATATGTTTGGAACAGGATTCTGATGGTGGCCCGCACCTGTTCCGCTCTCAGTGAGCTGACCCCTCACCTGCAGAAGTGCATTCTGGGAATAGCCGACCATCAGAGACAGGAGGCATCTGGGTGAGTTACTTTTACATACAGAATGCTTTCAAATTGTTTTTGTAGTTTGTATGATTTCTTATGCTGTGTGTTACTTCTATCAAAATTTAGATAAATTTTTTTTTTGTAGAATGTAGATTTTTGAGATTGGATAAGAGGGGCTCTGTTGGGCTTATTTTATTTGACTTTTATGCTATCTTATTTCATTTTGTTTTATCTTATTCATTTTATCACATTTCATTTAATTGTATCTTATTTTTAGTTTACTTCATTGTGGATCTGCTCGTGTTATTGCGTTCATGGTGCTCATTCTGAGATCTGTCACAAACAGCCAAGGCATGAGATATGGCACCCTCAGCAGTACTTTAGGAAGTACTTTAACCTTTTTAGGCCTGTGTGAGACCAAATACCAGAGGACACTGTGCACTGCTTCTGGGTCACTAGGGCAGTTTTCAGGGGTGTCTGTTCAGGTCCAATTTTTGAAAGACATCACTTGCGAAACCTTTTATCTGACAAGAATAGTAGTTTGTGCAGGTAGGCTGAGTCCTAGTTTCTCAAGTGAAAAGACCATCACCACATCCCTCTGAAGGCAGTCTCCCTGTAATCATCTTTTTTTTTTTTTTAAGGTTTTGCCATGAGTGTACCATAGCTATAGAGAGAAAAATAATCCACCCAAAAATTAAGGTCACCATGAAAACAGAGCCACCGAATCAAGGACATTTTTTTTTTTCATGGGATGTCGAATTATGGCATTATGTTTAGTTTGGAATGTGACTATACATGATAAAAAGAGACATGAAAAGGTTATGAGGAAAGCTAGGGAGGTGCAAGGCGAGGCACCGTGCATGTTTGATGATATATGCATAACAAAAATGAAGACTGACTTAGACCTGTTTTGAGTGATGAGGCACACTCTGTGAATCTAGAGTTCAACAATGATGTAAGGGCAGATTCTGTGGGCTCCATTTGCAAATAAATAGATCATTACATAAACTCATCTTTACTTGAGCCATCCACACTCTTAACCTTGGGAGGCAGCAAGAACCCATGGTTATATCATGCAGGTCTGTGACATCATAATAATAATAATACATGGAATTTATATAGCGCTAAATCTTGCAGAAACAAATCAAAAGCGCTTGCATTCGACCCATGTAACAACACACAAGCAATCAGTAACGTCATCTGGTGTTGTGGGTGAGAAGCACCATGTGACAGGCTGTGTTTTTGTCCTACTGTTTGCATTTCTTTCAGTTTGAAGCAGTAACGATGTACAACAGTGTTGTGTTTTCCAGGCGTAAGTCCCGAAGCCAGCAGAAGCCTCAGGCATCCCCGGAATGGCAGGCCATTGTCAACAAGCTGGATCAGTGTCGTACCAAAGCTTACAGGTAGGAGACGTCTCCTTGCCATATCTGTCTTTTACAGAAACAGAGATGAAGTGTGCTGAAAATTGAAATGGGGTGGATTTTTTAAATGTGAAAAAGTTTGCGTGGTAAAAGTTATTCGGTGATCCTTGTCTGGGAAGCAAGATGCTTGAGATTTAAATTGGGTCTGAATCTTGATTTTGTGTGTGTGTGTGTGTGTGTGTGTGTGTGTGTGTGTGTGTGTGTGTGTGTGTGTGTGATGAGACTGTGAGTAATGACGCAAATGCTGGTCTTTTGGACCTTCAGAGAGGACTGTAAAGTGGGGTCCTGTGTGTGAGCTTATGCAGAACATGTGCACATGTTAAAATCTGTTCTCCCTTTTGGAAGAGTAGGCCTTGTGTGCTGGTGGGAATGGGTGACAAAATTTACATCGCTTGTACATGGGGGACTGGATGTGAAAATAGATATGAGTGCTTGTTCCATTACCATCAAAATAAATAAAGAAAAGAATTAAAAAAAACATCATACTAAGCAGGTCCTGTGAGCATACATTCAATGCTTTTGAAACCGTCCACAACAACAAAAGTGGTTCCTTGCAAAACTGCTAAAGCTGACATTCACAGGGAATTGGTTCCAGCTTTATTCCTCTGCAAGTTCTTTAAACAAAACCATAATCTGAGACCTTATGTGTAAATGCTCACCCAAACATCTTGCGCGTATGTTGAAAACCTATCCAACTGTCACTGAAGTGTAGGCCTGCTATGGCTGGTGGCATGAACATACCGTAAATACAAATACAGTCTCTGACCAGGAGAGGGATGAGTTTCACCAGAATATTCAACCTGCTCAGGACACATTGCTGGGAAGTTTTTTGTGCAGTGCTCTAATGACGCCATAATTATGGTGGGAGCTGTGGGGGTCGGGATAGTCTGGTGGTTAGAACATTGTGCTCGTGATCTGACGAACCGTGATCAAGTCACCACTGATGCACCCTTGAGCACCTGCTTGAGGGTTATTTTCCCTGGAGTTAACACCAGTAGTGACTCCACTCCCCCCAGAAGTCCTTCCATGAGTCTATAAACTGAGGTCTTGTGTGTGAACAAATGAAGAATATTTTGCACACAGGTTAAAATTTGTTCTACCTTTTGGTAGAGTAAGCCATGTGTGTCAATGGGAACGGATGACAAAATTTACAAAACTGTATGCACACAGGAATCTATGTAAAAAAGGACATGAATGCTTGTTCCATTATCCTTGGAATAAAAGAAAAGATGAAAAGATAAATAAAAGAATGAATAATTGAATAAAATGATGAATAAATAAATAATTGAATAGATAAATGAATAAATAGACAAATGAATAAATAGATGAATAAATAGTTACATAAATAGAGGGTTAAAGGAGAAGTGAGGTTTAGCTGACCTCTCTCCACGTGCCTCAAAGCATGATTCAGACTGATGGTGTGTGGGGGGTGTGTGGTTTCAGGATCTGGGTGGAGCACACAGTGACCAACGTCACCACTGTCTTCGCCAACACTGTGGCTGACAAGCAGCACCACAACATCATCCAGAAAACCACGGTGAGTCACAAAAGGGGGCCCAAAGTTTAGTTAACCCTCTTTTAAAATTAAAAAAAAAATTATTCTGACATCACTTTATTTTGTATTTTTTATTTTTTTTTATTGATAATAATAATCAACATTTTCCAAACCCACCAAAATGAATATAAAAGAAAACATCGAAACACTTCCTTTTTTTTTCTCGCAATGTATGCAGTTTTCATTCAGTCCTTCCAGCCAGCCATCCAGATTGTATGATGTGTCATTGTCGTCTCTAGTTCATGGACAATAAATGCATTCTTTAGTATTCATTGATTGTTACATTCGTCTGTTTTTGGTTGCTTTGGTGTCTGGTGTACTGACTCATTCAGTCTTAGTCCCAATCCAGGATTTGCTGG
>CM060328.1:28311810-28314310 GCA_030674155.1 Stramonita haemastoma
AATACTACATAACTGTTGCCGTTCCAAAACCCAGCTCCAAAAATTTAAAAAAGAAAAAGAAAAAAACCTACTTAGACTGTTTTCCCTTTAAAAAAAGAAAACAAACTGTATCTTTGAAGGAAAAGTCCGGGACAAATATTCTTCAAATAAAAAAGGGGACTGTATTCTTGGGGAAAAAAAAAACAAAAATAGACCACACCTGTTGTCTTAAAGGGGGAAAAAAAATCTGTTTATACTGAGATTTTAAAGGGGATAGAATTGACTACGCCCAGGAACGTTTCTTAGTTGGACATCAACGGACAAGGCAGCCACCTGATATGTAATTTAAAAATTCTGTTTGAAAGGAAAGGCTGGTGGTTATCTGAACCACAGATGGCACTAAAAATTGCGTTGTTATCAGTGACGCAGAATTTTTGAATTAAAAGCTAACCTCACATTGTGAATTAAAAAACCTGTTGTGAAGGTAAGGTGCATTGTAACCAGGGGAGGACACATAAATCACTGGTGTTATCTGTGTTTTGCAAAAAGACCTCAATTCCTTGTAATAGAGAAGAAACTACTGCATTGGGGAAAATATTCCTAAAATCTAAGTCAGACATCTTCACTCTGTGGCATTTCTTTTCTTTGTCAATTTTTTTTTGCTTTGACTTCACATTGTTTTATATTCATCAGTGCATTATTACTTACTGTATTGGATTATTTGGCAGTTCTTTTCTTTGTCAATTTGTTTATTTTAACTTTACATTGTTTTATCATCGGCGTTATTCTTACGTATTGGATTGTGGTTATAACATATTGTGATTAATTAAGTCATATTTTTTTAATTTAGTTTTTGGATTTGCCTATTATTCCATTTATCACATGGTTATCTCATCAAATAACTGGCCCAGGAAAGATGGACTGCGTATTGGACACCTAAATGCAAATAGCGTACTAAACAAAATATCAGATTACAAACCCTACTATACAATTCTGATAAGCCCTTTCATATTTTTGGAATTACGAATCCAACTTTCAAACAATATACCAGGATACAGATGCGTAATTCCTGGTTACCAACTCATACGCAAAAGATCCTTTTCCCCCAAATCCACTGGCGTACTTGTATATATCAATGAAGCATTAAACTTCAAACGTATTCCAGATCTAAAAACCATCAGGTTGAATCATCTGGATTAAAAGTAAGCTCAAACGAAACAAACCTACAGAATTGGATTTATCTATAGAAATCCATCTGAAAGAATTAACGGACAGTTAATTCTCCAAAATTTATGGCTCAGCATCTTTGACACTATAAAAATTACTTTGGGCTTTTCAATATAGACTTACTCAAACCCACCCTCATGGATAAACAAGTTAGACACCTAAACCTTACACAAATTGTTGATACACCACACGAATAACATCAGTACAGAACACTAATTGACCATATTTACATAACACATAAGCAAAATATTAAGGAATTATGTATACCCATCCATGGCTGTAGTGACCATCTTCCTATATGGTGTCACATGGAATAGAAAAGGTACACAAATCCCAAAAGTAGGACATAAGCAAGTTACTTACCGATCATTTACAAAATTTGATGAAAACTATTTCCTAAATGATTCCTAAATTCTCCTCTTATAATGTTTACAATTTTACAGATCCAGAGGAAGCCTTGACCTTCTGGCTGGAAACATTCACGTCGCTTTATGACAAAATGCTCCCTTTAAAAACCCACAGAGTAAAACATAAAGTACGGCCTGAATGTTAACGAATGAAATTATGACTGAAGCACGTCATCGAGATAACCTACTAAAAGCAGGAAAATTTGATGAATACAAAGCACAAAGGAACAAAGTTTTTTAATTCATTAAAGCGAGCAGTAAACAAAAGTACTTTCAAAAATCTGACTTCATCAAAACAAAATTCGAAATCAATGTGGGAAAGCTATCAATCAGCTAACCAACAAATCATCATCAATCCCCATTATTCAGAACATTTCTCCTGATCACCTAAAACCCATTTCACAACCATAACCGCTCATTTGATAAAAAACAAAATAATGTTGAACAAAATTCTCTAGAAAAACTGAAAACTTTTTGTAGATCCAAAAATATCAATTCAAACATGAATATACCACCATTGAACATAGCAGAAGTCTATCAAACCCCCAACGATTAAAACAAACTAGCAGTCGAGGTCCAGATGGTCTGGATGGAAAAAATTATTCAAAATCGCAGCACCAATTTTAGCTGATACACTCACTTATATTTATAACTTGTGTATTACAAAGTGTTACTTCCCATCACAGTTCAAAGTGGCCAAAATCATTCCCTTTTATAAATCTGGTGACACTTCAAACCCATGCAATTATAGGCCAATATCAATATACAATTATATCTAAACCACTTGAAAAACATATACACAAAATATCTTAGCCAACATTTAGAACATATGGCCTTTTAATTGATAACCAATCAGGATTTAGGAAAAATCATTCATGCCACACAGC
>CM060328.1:28319310-28326810 GCA_030674155.1 Stramonita haemastoma
TGTGTTGTCGTTGGTGGTGGTAGTGGTGGTAGTAGTAGTAGTTGTAGAATAGGAGGAGTGTCGGTGTTGGCGGTGGTAGTAGTGGGTGTTGTGGTGTGGTGTGTCGAGGTGGAATCGACGGTTTGGCCAGTGTTTCGGGGAGGTGTTCGGGTAGGTTGGTAGTGTAGTGTAGTGGTAGGTGTGGTGTGATTGTTGTTGTCTGCTTGCTGTACGTTCTGGATCTGTTTGAGTTTGTTCAACCACTTTCTTTTCCTTTTTTCTTTTTCTATAGGCTGTTTGTTGTGTTTGTGAATCGTGTGTGTTTGGGATTCGGGTTAAAAGGGGCTTGTTTTGTTCAGTTTGGGGTGAAGGAGTGGGGGGGGGGGGGGGCTGTGTATGAGAGAGAAGAATGAATGAATGAATGAATATGAGGGTAAAGAATAAGCACAGTGGTGGCTTTTTTTTATCCAGCCCTTATAAAAAATAAGTAGATGGAGAGAGAGAGAGAGAGGAGGGAGGAGAGAGGAGGAGAGGGAGGAGGAGGAGGAGAGAGAGAAGAGAGAGGAGAGAGAGAGAGAGAGAGAGAGAGAGAGAGAGAGAATGAATGAATGAATGAATGAATGAATGAATGAATGACTATGAGGGAAAGATAAGCACAGTGGTTGCTTTTTTTTTTATCCAGCCCTCTTCAAAATAAGTAGGTGAGGAAAAGGAGAGAGAGAGAGAGAGAGAGGAGGAGGGAGAGGGAGGGGAGGAGAGAGAGAATTTCATATACCCCTTTTTTCGATTTCAATGATTTTATTGCGTAAACGCTTTAGCCTTTTAGCAATGGGAAGGCAGGGGAATCGCGGTACTTTGTACAATAAACAGGACAGGATCTGACAGCAGTTTAGAATCGATATACCCTACCTATTTACGTCAGTGATGTGCAAGTTGAATGTTCATAATTGATGTAGGTTTGTGTGGGTTTGGTGGAGTGGAGTTGGTACAGAATCTCGTTTTAAGTAGTTCAAGGACATTATATTTCAGTTTTTTAATTTATTTTGTTGGAAATAGTACGATAGAATCCCCCTGCCCCACCCACACCCCACCCCCTCTTTCTGTGAGATGCTGGAGGGCCTGTCATAAAATTGTAAAAAACCGGCATCCCCACCTGGAAATTTTGTGCTAAGATTCACCTCATTTTATCCTCTCCACGTTTCGAGCCTTTTATCCTGTCGCCTCCTTATTGTCTATTTCTGCCTTATTTGGTCCATTCTCCTGCCTTTTTTTTCCAAAAGACTGAAAAAATAACTTCTCTCCATGACAAGCCGGATGCGCAGGGCGCTGAACGGCAGTGCAGGCACCTCGCACGCTCTCTCTCTCTCTCTCCTCTCTCTCTCTCTCTCTCTCTCTCTCTCTCTCTCTCTCTCTCTCTCTGTCTCGTCTCTGTCTTCTGCTCCTGCTGCTCTGTCTCTTCTCTTCTGTCGTCTCTCTCTCTCTCTCTCTCTCTCTCTCTCTCCCTCTCTCTCTCTCTCTTGAGCGGGGACGGATGCTATGTAAAAGCTGATGCATTTATATCCGTTCGATATCGGAGGAATTTTTCTCCTGCAGTTACTCTAGTGCTTGTCTTCCTCTCCTCTCTCTCCCACTTCCTCTCTCCTCTCTCACCTCACCTCCCCTCTCCTTGTAACGCACGCATTAGAATCCATCTCTGTCTGCACCACAAGCTTCAAAAAATCCTGTTCCGCTTTTCGAAAGAGTAGGCTATCGTGTGCCGGTGGGAACAGATGACATTTACAAAACTGCATACACCCGGGGACCGGATGTAAAAAAGCACAAGAGTGCTTATTCCATTATCCTCGATATAAAAGAATAAAATAAAATAAATAAAATAAAACCGGCACGAATGGCAGAATAGGTTTTAACGTGTGCGCAAGATGTCCTGCGTGGATTCGCAAACGGGGTCCTCGATTTATAGTCTCAGCAGCCGAAGGACTTTCGAGGGAGTGGGGTCAATACTGATATTAACTCCATGGGGGGGGGGGGGGGGGGATCCTCTTTTTAACGGGCGTCTCGGTTTATGCTTCGAACCTGGGCTTCGATCCCGGGCAGCCAAATCGCGAGCACATTGCTCTGATCTAACCACTCCCGTCTATCTATCCCGTCCCCTTTTTGGCCTTTTAGTCTGAATCAGTTAAGTGAGGCAGAGTGGGGGGGGGGTGTGGTGGTGGGGGGGGGGGGGGGGGGGGAACGAATAGTAAATCTGGCAGTTGATCAGAATCAGCCGTCAAATCAGTACACACACCACACACAACACACACACACACACACACACACACACACACACACACACACACAACAACACACACACACACACAACACCATCACCTCACCACATTCATTATGCACACACACGCGTGTGCACGCGAGCGGGGTGGACCATCATTTTTCAGTTGTATTGTAGACATGTAGACGGTGAATGAAGGCAGTGATCGACACACAGCCCTTATTATTTACAAGCCTTTTGGAAAAGTGCCTGAGATAAGCTGAGTGGGCCAGTCTGTGACACTGGTGCCCTATGTATGTATGCTGGTGGTGCTGCGGAGGTGGGGGGGGGGTGGTTGCGGATGGGGTGGGAGGGGGTGGAGGCGATATTAATTTAACAGGGGGGGTCTTTTCATTAACCTGGTGAAAGGGAAAGCTTTTAAGCCCCCCTTACCGATTTAGAAAGAAGCATAATTTTCCGATGTTGTTCCCCCCCCCCCCCCCCACACACACACACACACACACACATACACACACACACACACACCAACACACACACACCACACACACACACACACTCCGATAACGTCCTTTTTTCTCTCTCTTTCCCTTCTTCCCTCTCCTCTTTGATTGCCTCGTGCCTTACTTCTCTTTCCGTTATTGTAAGATATATATATATATATATATATATATAGAGAGAGAGAGAGAGAGAGAGAGAGAGAGAGAGAGAGGAGAGAGAGAGAGAGAGAAATGGGGGAAGGGGAACACACACACACACACACACACACACACTCACACTCACACACACACACACACACACACACACAACACACACACACACACACACACACACCCTCAAAGCTTGTGTTGTTCCTTTTTCTTGCATCTGTCTTACTTTTGTCTCCTTATACGTTACAGTTCCCTTTCCTTTGTTATTCGTTATACGTTGATCTAGCACTTAACTTTTGTTCATGGACAAAGTTCAGTTTCTGTACAGTGTATACCAAACAACCTAGAGACAATCGTAATCCTGCTTGTGCTTTACAAGGTATAGGCTTACAAGAAAGGCAAGAAAGAAGGCAATATTGTCAACTTCTTTTATTTATGGGCTGATCTGATGACAGTGCAGCATAGTATGGATCTGTGTGTGTGTGTGTGTGTGTGTGTGTGTGTGTGGTGTGTGTGTGGTGTGTATGTGTGTATGTGTGTGTGTGTGATTGTGAGCGTGCGCGCGCATGCATAGGCCTACATAAAAAGCAAGAAAGTAGGCAATATTGTTTACTGCCGTTATTTTGGGACTGATCTGAAGAAGGCATAGATCTGTGCCTATGTATGTGTGGCGTGTGTGTGTGGCGTGTGTGTGTGTGCGTGTGTTTGTGTGTGTGCGTGCGTTTGTGTGTGTGTGTGTGCGTGCGCGTGTGTGTATGTGTGTGTGTGTGCGTGCGTGTGTGTGTGTGTGCGTGCGCGCACGCACGCATGCATGTGCACACTCGCACACTTGGGAACGAGCACTGCATGGCCTATACACCTATCGCTCGGATTCCTGCATGATCATGCTAAGATGCCTAAATTAAAATCATTCCAGTCCACCACACATAACACAAACAACAACAACAACAATCATACTGGTAAATCAAACACCACCATTGGAAAAACTACCAACAGAAAAAAAATCAACTACAGTGACTTCAATATTCCTAACAACATAGTCATCATGGCTTAAAAACCATTTTTTGCTGAAATGAAAGAACATCTGGAATGGTGCCACCGTTCGTTCCCTAAAGTCCTCAGACATTCCTTTTTTTATCCTCACGTTTTTTTTTAAGTGCTGGGTCCCTGAATGGTATTCATGACTTCTTTGTCAAGTCCTTTGAAGGAGTCTAACAGCTTTTGCAGAGAGTCACTTGGCGAGCAAATGAGGTGCAGTGGACTTTTGAAGGCAGGGAGAGGAGAGGATCAGTATAGTGCTCTGCTTGTGTGGCTTGTGGCTTCTCTAGACAGTGTGAAAACGGTTTTGGTGCTAAGGTCTTTTGCTTGTATGAAGTTTTAAAGTGTCAGAACGTAGCTAAGTTTGGGACTACTGATCAGTGCAAGTACTTGCTTGGATATATATATAATTTGTGTGTGTGATTTTTTTTTGTAAGTTAAAAAAGTTAGGATTCGGTGGATTTCTTGAAAAATGTATGATACTGGGTTGGTCGTAGCGACGTGTTATTTTGTTGTGGTGTTGAAGATTATAGTTGAGTTCGTTTTGGGCTTGATTTTAAGTGTTTGGCAGTCGTGACTTTGTTCAGGGATAAAAAGTGGACAAAAATCTCTCTATCTCTCTGGATGGATCCTTTCTTTTTACTCAAACGTAATTGTAACGATGACGTATTTCATTTTTATTTACTGTTTCACAAAAGATGTTGTATTATGTACGGCCTAGTAGACAATGACAAATTAAAGCCTCTCTCTCTCTCTCTCTCTCCTCTCTCTCCTCTCTCTCTCTCTCTCTCTCTTCTCTCTCTCTCTCTCTCTCCTCTCTCTCTCTCTCTCTCTCTCTCCTTCTAAGCGTGTAAGAAAAGTCTTATCTGGAAATCGGATGGTATTTTTTTTCAGTTTTGGTTGCGTGTGTAGTTTTTCTGATGATCATCGTTGCTGCTTTTGCTGAGTCAGTACCAATACCAAAACTTTATGACCTCAATAAGCAAGAAATTCACGAACAAGTGACATACTAAATGACCAGTATTCTTGTATCAATGTACTAGAATTAATGTCTGCTTTTATTATCAAATTGGGCAAGTTGTGTACCTGCTAATCTATACTCAAATGGTAAGCAGACAGCAGTAACTTCAGTTTGTTCCAATGAGGTTATTGTCGGGTGATTGCAGGTGTGTTATTGTGTGATGACTCGGCGTTAATCATTGACATCCAAGCTTTGTCAGGTGTAGTTACCAAAAGTCATTGAAAATGTCTCTTGGTTGATGCAAGGCTTGCTGCAAATTATGAGTGATCGACAGACATGGTCACAAATATCTGTTAAACGTTGTTGTTGAAATAGCAAGCTTATATGACAAACACTCTGGTTGTTTTTTTTGTTGGTTTTTTTTGGGGGGTGTATCGTTAAGCCTATACATAAAAAACACACCTTTTTGTATAATAAGGTGAACTGAAACCAAAAAAAAAATAAAATACAACAAAAACCAACAGAAATTGACGTCCCTGATTCTTCTTCTTCTCTTCTCTCGTTCGCTTTACACTGTCAGATGTGTCTGGGAAAATAATGGCATGTCCTTTCCAGCTCCGATCCTGATGAAACCAAACTAATTGGCATGAATACTGATCAAAGAAGGATGACCCGTTCCTGATCAACATCACATCGTGGATCCATGCAATATCCATAACATATATAATATACGACATGGTATTCCCTAGGGTGCAAAACCGTTTAGGGACGTGAAGTATGATATACACCAGGTGCGTAGTAAAGGCCGGCTGCTCTACACTCCAGGACAGCTGGAGTAAGAGAGAGGGAAGTGATTTAGGGTACTGAAGTACACACCAGGATCGGCAGACAGACCGGCAGACAGACAGGCAGACAGGCAGGCAGACAGACAGGCAGGCAGTTTGATAGGACATGGGTCCTGTGGTATCAGTGCTTTCGGCAGGAAGACACACCATGTTGCGTGGGGATTTTGTTCTTAACGTCAGAGACATTCGGCGAGGCAAACAGGTAAAGTTCTTGTATGTATGTGTGTGTGTGTGTGTGTGTGTGTGTGTGTGTGTGTGTGTGTGTGTGTGTGTGGTGTGTGGTGGTGCGTGCGTGCGTGTGTGTGATGCGTGGGTGGTGTGAAGGTTTGGTCTGTTGCTCTCCTACTTCTGTTTCGTCTTACTGTCGTCTTCTGTCATTTGCATTATAGTTTCCTTTCCTTAGCTTATACTTTGTGTACACTTAACATTTTGCTCATGGACTAACTTCAGTTTCTGTACAGTGTATACCACACAAAATCTACGGTCCAGGTTGACAGTCATAATCTTGCTTGCCCTGTACAAGCGAATAGACCTACAAGGAAGGTAAAGGATGTAGGTGTTATATTGTCTACTTCCTTGTAAAGTGAAAGCAAGTTTACGATTGGGCGTGAATCATGACTCGCTTCAATTGCACCCCCCTCCTTTGTTAAAAAAAAATCGACAACTATCACGTTTTGCCTGAACAGCCAAAGTCGATGCGCTGGGCCTGACTTCAGGTGCTTAACGGCAGCGCAACGCATTTTGGCCCATATTATTATGACACACAACAATAGTTGCTGTCTGAGCGCTGCATAAAGAAGACGTCTTGCCAGTATAGTTCCTTTTATTCCCGTGTATAACCGCTGTAGAAATAATCTTCCCCATTCAGTCAGCTTTGTATAAGGTATGGAAGCCATAATGTGTCATATTGTATTGCAAGGAGCCCTGTCTTTGTTTATTCTTGTTGTTTATAGCCCAGCCAACAGTGTCTAGTTTAGGATCAGCACTGCGTCAGCGGGAACAAAAAACATACAACAGTATAACCTCTAGTGCTGACAGACAGACTCTATAATAGTAGCCGAGTAGTTATAAACCGCACGACTTCAATCCCATGGGCCCAGAAGTCGTGGGTTCGAGTCCCTTTGGCGCCGGCTCGTGAATTACGGGTAGAGATTCTTACGATCCCCCACGTCAGCTTTAGGTGCAGACTTGCCAGTACCTTAATATATTTCCCGTCGTGTAAATAGACATGCGGAAGATCAAATATGCACGTTAAAGATACTGTAATTCATCTTAGCGTTCGATGGGTTACGTGTAAACACGCACATACCCAGCATGCAACCTGCACAATGAAATGAACTACTCTGAAGTCAGAATGTGTCGGCTGAGGTATGCAGACAGACTTCCTGTAAAGTCACAAGTACAGGAGGACCAGCCACCACAACATTCCATCCAGTGAGGGAAAGCAGAGAGACAGACAGACAGACAGACAGACAGAGACAGACAGAACAGACAGACAGAACAGACAGACAGAACAGAGAGAGACAGACACAGACAGACAGAACAGACAGACTGACAGACAGACAGATAGAGCTTTCTACTCTGTACTCCGCGTAGACTAGACTATTGATGTTTGTTAGGATTCCAGATTCCAGACTTAAGTCCTGTCACCCCCACATAGGGGTATGGAGGATTACAAACAGCTTGAAGTGGAGAGCAAGCCCAACAGCAGTGCGCCCATAAAAGGCTGGGGATTGCATGCAGCATGAAAAGGGCAAAATA
>CM060328.1:28349360-28354360 GCA_030674155.1 Stramonita haemastoma
CATTAGTTCTGGCTCATTTCCTTGCAAGAAAAAAAATTAACACCCCCCCCCCCCCCCCCCCCCCCCCCCCCCCCCCCCAAAGCCCAATAAAATCGCAAAAGTCAACAACAAACTGTCATTAAAAGGACGATGCACTCTTGCAAACAGGGCAAATTTTTCAACAAAAATGTAGGTATTGTGATGAAGAGCTCGGTTTCATAAGCTTCAGAGTCATAAAGTTTGTGTCAAGGTTGACAGGGAAAAACGGTAGAGAAAGGTAAAAGATAGATAAAATATTATAGCGGTTTCATGGTGCAAGCTTTTTAACTGCTTTCTGCGATACTGTTGAAAGCTCCTCACCCTCCCCCCCCCCCCCCCCCCCCCCCCCCCCCCCCCCCCCCCCCCCCCCCCCCCCCCCCCCCCCCCCCCCTCTCCTTTAACGAAGATACCGTTGATGTTGACTTGCGCTCCGATGGGATGGGACATTGCTTTCGTCTCCCCCACCCCCCATCTACCCACCCCCTCGTGAGTTTTCTGTTTGCTTTTTTTTAATGTTTGCTTATTTGTTGTTTTGGTTGTTGTTACTTGCTTGTTTCGATGGTGACTGCTCTGTTGTTTTAGGTTTACTTTGTTTTGCTTTAGTATAAACGTTGTTCGCTAAGTTTCCCGTTTCGTTTGGAAAAAAAACAACACCAACCTAACATAGGGCCAGGACTAAAAGCATTATTTACGTGTCTTTTTTTTTTTCGTCGTCGTCGAATTACTGCTGTCAGTCACATGAGCGAAAATGTGTTGTGCTGCCGTTAGGCTCCTGATAAGACAGGCCCAGCGCATCCAACGTACTTCGGCATGGGATGGAATTATCTTTTAAGACTTTTCAGAAGAAAGGCAGGAGAATGGACAAAGAAGGCAGGAAATAGACAAGAAGGAGGTGACAGGAAGAAAGAGAACAAAGCAGAAACAAAGAGAGGGACAGAAGAGAGGGAACTCCTAGCACAGAATTTCCTATTCATGCTAACCTCTGCATTTTCACAGGGGGAGGGGGGAGAGGAATCCAGGACGTGTGTTCTGAATCAGTCATTGCGTCCTAAAAGTTGTAGCACGGTGTTCAGCTGTCGTTTTGGGGATATCACATTATGTGTATGATTAAGTCTTTGTTTTACCCATAGCAAGACTACTTTGTTTTTAGGGGGAAAATATTGACATGAAAGTAACTGTATCGATAAGGAGGTTTGAGTATTCTTTTTATTCATAAGTCTACAATAGCAGAGAGAGACATAGACAGGCAGACAGACAGATACAGAGAGAGATACCAGTAGTGAAGTGGTTAGAGCGTTAATTAAACTTGTGATCTTATGTTAAGCTAAGGGCACGGATACGAACCTTTTCTGAGCAAACTGTTCGAGGAGCCCTTTCCCCCAGTACTGGAAAAACCACTGGTACCCACCCCACCATTTCTCTGCTACAGTACTGGTCCTTTGGATCAAACTGTAAACTGTTCATGAGATTTTTTTTGTCTCTGGTGTTATCAAGTTCCAACCCTCCCTCTTTTTTACAGGCCCTTAAGGATCACACTATAAACCGAGGTCACGGTGCGTACTCGCGTAAAGCTGATTAACATCGTGCACACAAGCCATCCATCATACATAGGGCCAGCTATGGCCGTCAGTATAGATAGATAGTATAACGCCAGCATATATTATACCTAGTGTCCATGAAGGATAGGCTTTATCATTCATCTTGGTCCAAGACAACACTGTTTAGCGTGGCAATTTCTTTTCGTCTTATTCCTCGGTTAGAGCTCCTAGGTTCACCAACGGTGAAAATTTTGCGTATACAGCCGTTTTTGTTGATTTTACCCCACCATTAGGTTAGCAAATTTCCAACTTCGAGGGTAGTATCTACACACTACACCTGAATGTATGCTTTTTTTTCATCTGTTTCTACCGCACGAAATGGCCTACCCTTTCGAAAGGCAGGATGGAGTTGTAACGTGTGCACAAGATGTTCTGCATGCATTTGCACACGGGGCCTCAGTTTATAGTCTCATCTAGACTTTTGACATTCAGATTGATATTTCCGTCAAACTGGGAACGAAGGACAAGGTTGGAAATTGAACCTAGAACCTCAGGGTTTACTTGTTAGCAGGCGAACGTCTTAACCACCCTGCCAACTTCCTTCTTGTAGGCATCTTCTCTGAGCAAACATTTGGGAGGAGATGTTTTGGTGGTCTGGCGTTATCACTTGTTCCGACCCCATTTCTCTACTGTACAGGCCCTTAAGGATCAGACTATAAACCGAGGTCACGGTGCGTACTCACGTCAAACTGATTAACATCGTGCACACAAGCCATCCGTCATACACAAGGCCAGCTATGGCCGTCAGGATATATAGATAGATAAAACCAGCATATATTATATCTAGTGTCCATAAAGGATAGGCTCCGTCATTCAACTTGAACTTGGTTCTAGACAGCACTGTTTAAAGTGCCATTTTTTTGTTTTTGCATAGCCATAATGGAAAGTATGCATAGTGCCTGGTCTTCTCCTGTGCTTATAACCCTACAAGAGGTCTGCCTGTTGGCCTCAGCTGACATGTTCCAACCTCATGACAGCTCATCAGAAAAATTTATAAGAAACAATTTTCACACCTGCATGAAAAAAGGAGAATGAGCTGGGTGGACAGAAAATAGGCATGAGAGGGAGACGATAGAGAGATGATGAGAAAGACATGAACAAAGCTAAAGGGAGTGATAGAAATGGGGAATTCTTTTTTTTGCACAGAGCTTCCAGAAGGTAGGGATGCTGTTCATACTCAACTGAAAGGGCCCCTGGCATTCCCGTGGGGGGGGGGGGGGGGGGGGGAGGAGAATGCCAATTGATATAACTCTTCCTAGAGTATGGCAGTATACAGATCACACGAGTGCTTATCCCATTATCCTCGATATAAAAGAATAAAATAAATAAATACAATCAGTTTCGCATGCAAGCATTTTTACACATGGCATACATGCGTTGGAACACAAATGCGCTATCACGCACGCACGCACACACACACACACATACACACCCACACACACACACACACACACACACACACACACACACACACACACACACACACACACACACACACACATCTGGAGAGGGAGAGACAGAGATGTAGAGACAGAAAAACAGAAGCACAGATACCAAGTCAATAATTTTATACACTTAAGTGAATATTTTTAAGTGAATATTTTCTTCCCAGTGCTTTCTCTCCCCTCACATATCCCCCACCCCCACACCGTTTCGTATATCAACGAATCCCACCCTACAGGGCAGGCAAATGGCTTCATTTCTGCCAAAGCAACACTGGGCTCTTCTGCTCCAGTAGTGTCCATCTCACGCTCGAGGGCCCTCAATCCGTTATGACAATCACCTCCCACTGTTATTCTCCTGTCCTGCAGCACACCAGGCTGATCATTGCTCTACATGCTCTCCTGCCGCTGCTCTACACGCCCCCCCCCCCCCCCCTCCCTCCTTTCCCCCCACTCCTCACCCCTGCTCCAACCCCTACGTCACACATAACCATGCAATCCTTATAATATATATTCTCTCCTCTGCCCCCACCCCCTTTCCCCCCTCCCCAAAATCCGTTAGTCGTGCGACCTTTCGTGTGCTGCAGGTATTATTGAGAAGAGCTGTCCGTTTGAGCGATTTTTTCCGCTGGTGTGAACCTTGGGTTTCGATTCCATTCCCCCTGGTAAGTCCTTCAGATGAGATTTTTGTAGACCCGAGATTTTTCGTGTGTAAACTCACGCATGTCTCGCGCACAAGTTAAAAACGCATACATTGTTTTTTTAAGTACGTAAGAGGGTGGGGTTTTAAGGTGTGTAGACCATCTGTGGCAAAGGTGGTATGGATGACGGGAATATACCTAGCATGCACTCTATGACCGGGAAAAGAGAGGTTTTGCTTTGCCAGGGTCAACCTTTTCTAGGATAAACCGTCTGACAAGTTTGGTGCGGTTTTCCTTTAACTCCTCAAGGAATTAAGGGGGCAGGCAGGATCACCCATATTTTTGGTCAGAGATCAATTTTGAGACCTACTGGCATGCTATGGCTCATTCTTTTTTCTTCTTTTTTTTTCTCGTTTTTCGGCTAATGCTCAGATGTTCACCAAGGGTGAAATTTTGCATACGCGACCGTTTCTGCCCACCATAAAGGTAGCTGCATTCAGACTTCAGGGAGGGATGCACATATAATTGTGGTCGCTGGGCGTGACAGAGGAGATGTAATTTGTCCCTGCTTGAGGTTTGATTCAGTTGAACGTACCCTGCTCTCCCTGTATCACCTACACGAGTGTGTTCCGTTTATTTATTTATTTTATTTTATTTATTCTTTTATATCGAGGATAACAGAATAAGCAATCATGTGCTTTTTTTTCATCCGGTCCCCGTGTGTATGCAGTTTTGTAAATCTTGTCATCTGTTCCCACCGGCACACAATGGCCTACTCTTACGAAAAGCGGAACAGGATTTAACGTGTGCGCAAGATGTTCTGCGTGCGTTCGCACACGGGGCCTCGGTTTAAAGTCTCATCCGAAGGACTTTTGGGGAGAGTGGAGTCAGCACTGATGTTAACTCCGTTCACAGCGCGTGTTGTTTGAGGAGAAAGGTTTCTGTCGTTGAGGAGGAAAGTTCATGGGTCTTTGGAGGTGAAGTTCTTCACCCTAAGTAGGCTCCTCTGGGTATTTTGTTTTGTATGATTTTGGTTGTTTTTGTTTTGGTTTGGTTTGGGGGGGTTATTGGACGGGGTGGGGGTTGGTGGTGGTAGTAGTAGCAGTTATGGTGGTACCATCATTGTGTGTGTCAAGACAAAATCATATTGAGAATAAAAGATTAAATTTACACAACTAGATCTATTTTTCATCCTGACTTCATCAAAAAAAATTGAGAAAATTAAGAGTGAATGACTAATAAAAGCAAACAAGAGACATTGTTAATCAACATCAAATAGAAACTAAAAATGAACATTTGGG
>CM060328.1:28359360-28389360 GCA_030674155.1 Stramonita haemastoma
CACTCTCCCCAAAAGTCCTTCGGATGAGACTTTAAACCGAGGCCCCGTGTGCGAACGCACGCAGAACATCTTGCGCACACGTTAAATCCTGTTCCGCTTTTCGTAAGAGTAGGCCATCGTGTGCCGGTGGGAACAGATGACAATATTTACAAAAACTGCATACACACGGGGACCGGATGAAAAAAAGCACATGATTGCTTATTCTGTTATCCTCGATATAAAAGAATAAATAAAATAAATAAAATAAATACATCTGTCTCATCCATTCCAAAAAAAAAAATCTACTCATTTTTCTTCCCCTTTCCCATCATCCACAGATCCTTCAAATCCAGGAGCCGGCAGCTGGAAGACCTGTCCCCCACAGTCACCCGCCTGCCCCGGTCCCGCTCCCTGTCTCGCCTGAATGGCCTGAGCAGCCAGGAGATGTCGGAGGTGCTGCAGGAAAAGCCCCTGCGTCACGTGCAGTCACAGCTGGAGGACAGCGAGTCGCGCAGGACCGTGCTCATGCATAAGTTGAAGGAGGCTCAGGCGACGCTAGAGGTACTTTAGGATAGTTACATATGTTAGGATATATACACATAATATTAGGATATATATAGGACATTTAGGATATAGGATATGTAGGACATTTAGGATATAGGATATATAGGACATTTAGGATATATAGGATATATAGCCCCTGCGTCATGTACAGTTAGGACCATGCTCATTCATAAGTTGAAGAGGCTCAAGCGACTCTAGAGGTACTTTTGGATATATATACCGTAAAATCCCTAGCATAAGCCCACCATCTAGCAAACGCCCACCCCCACTTTGGGCGAAAAGTTGTGCACAGGGGTAACTACCTAGCAAACGCCCACCCTGCTTTTTTCAAAGAGACTATACTCACTTTCGCTAGGATTTGTGCAGACTGTTCTAAAAGTCATCTTTTCCCCTTCTTTACCTTTTCGTGTTTCTTTTCTTTTTTTCTTATTCTTTGCCCCCTCTCCTCACTCCCACCCATCCCCAACAAAGTGAATTAAAATTACGTCATGCTGTTTCCACTGACGTCTTTTGTCTGTCAGTGATGTACCGGTACTTTGACGACGCTTCCTGATGTCTGGAAGTTGGTTCTTGAATCTCTCTGTGACAGTTTTGCAAAATACCGAAGCGACAGACTTACACTGTATCTTTCAAATTGGAAGACCCCCAGTATCTGAATAACGAAGCAGGTGGGAATGTTTCGGAGTGTGCCCGTGAATTTTCTGTGGATAGGTCAAGTCTTCTACTCACACGACCTAACTTACATGCTTTCGGGGTTTGTCTTAACTCAATTACATGGTTGAGCACAAAAATTACTTTGTGCAAAGGAGTCTATCCCTAGCAAACGCCCATCCCCCAATTTTGCCCTAAATCAGTGCACAGGGGGGGTGGGCATATGCTAGGGATTTTACGGTACATATAAATTAGGATATTTAGGATATAGGATATATAGCCCCTGCGTCATGTGCAGTTAGGACCATGCTCATGCATAAGTTAAAGGAGGCTCAGGCGACTCTAGAGGTACTTTAGGATAGTTACATATATTAGGATATATAGGACATTATTAGGATATATAGGACATTTAGGATATAGGATATATAGCCCCTGCGTCACGTGCAGTTAGGACCATGCTCATGCATAAGTTAAAGGAGGCTCAGGCGACTCTAGAGGTAGGCAGAACATTAAATCCTGTTCCGCTTTTCGTAAGAGTAGGCCATTGTGTGCCGGTGGGAATAGATGACATTTTAAAAAACTGCATACACACAGGGACTGGATGTAAAAAAGCACAAGAGTGCTTATTCAATTATCCTCGATATAAAAGAATAAAAATAAATAAAATCAAATCGGGTACTTTAGGATAGTTTATCGGTTGTGTGGTGAGAGCGGTAGACTGAGCATAAAAAACAGGATCAGAGAAATCTTCTGGAGGGTTTTTTTTTGTTGTATAATGAGATGGGTTAAGTCTAGTGGTTAGTGCTTTGAGTTTATGTTGTGGTGATGTAGGTTTGAGCCACCACAGAGGTGACTGACCATTTGTGGGGATTTTTTTCCATTCCCTGGAGTTAACATCAGTACCAACTGCACTTTCCAGAATGTCCTTTGGATCAGACTATTTAGCAACGTCTCATGTGTGAGCTCATCTAGAGCATCATGCGCACATGTTAAAGACCCTTTTCCGCCTTTTTGGAAGAGGAGGCATTGCGTGTAAGCAGGAGTAAAGACAACTTTTTTTTTTTTTAAGTGCATGCACACGAATGTCATGTTTAGATGTCATCCCCAGTATTGGAGTCTGGCTACCTTCAATTTTTTTGGGGGGTGGGGGGGGGGGGCCAAATGGTCACAAAGATATCACTGTTAGTGAACCTGTAAGCTGTAGCTGCAGAACTCAACCATAACAAATATCTTTATCAGTTTCCATCAGTCTTCCTATCTTCTTCTCAAAAAAAATTTAGTTTTCTGAATCATTCTTCATGTTTCAGTTTTATATAATTTATATCATTCTCAAGGCTCCAATCTTATACATATTACATCGCGAGTGTTCCAACAACTCCTCACGGAGAAAAAAATGAAAATAAAATATAAAAAAACCTCTTTAAGGAGCTCTGGGAGAACTGGAGTCACTTGCGTGTGCACTGACATCCTGGTTTAGGGAGGTACGCCCTCCTGTCTGATCCTGTTTTTATGCTCCGTCTGCTCTCACCACGCAACATTAGATTCGTATGTTGGTTGTTATCCCTCTGTTGCTTTTGTATGGAGGAATTAAGAGTGAAAATCTGGGTGTTGGACCATAGCTGAATGTGATCTTCTCAGCAGTGATAGTGGAAAGTGCTAACAACCAACACCGGCAGACGGCAATCATTCCACTTCGCTAGACTACTGGTTGATATTTTCTGAAATGTGCGTGTGTGTGTTTGTGTGTGTGTGTGTGTGTGTGTGTGTGTGTGTGTGTGTGTGTGTGTGTGTGTGTTGTGTGTGTGTGTGTGTTCATTTTAACTTTTATCTACTGAAAATATTATTTTAGACAGACTCTATTTATCCACAAAAAAGTGATTCTAGACAGACTCTTTGTGAAGAGGACCAGCATAATGGTTTGTTTATCATCTCTATGTACAATAGAGACTCCTGTGTGTGCATGTTTGTGTGTGGATGGCACAAGGGAGTAAATGAGCTTTAAGAATTTGCCTTTATAGTTGTAGCAACTGAAATGTCAGCTTGCTTCATAGTTATAGTATTCCTAACAACAGAGGTGTGTGTGTGTGTGTGTGCATGTGTGTGTGTATGTGCAGCTTCAGAATGACCGCCTGGCCAAGATTGAGACCTCTGCCAAGGACAACTCTGTTCTTGTGGAGGACCTCAAGTTCAAGGAAAGGGTAAGTGAAATCAGATGTCCTCCTGCATTCCATCTTCGGGGGTAGTGCCTAACCATGACACCTGTGTGCGTGCCTTTTTTAAAATTATGTCTTCTGTTTCTGCCTGCATGATATGGCCTACTCTTCTGAAAGGCAGAACAGATTTTTAAAGTGTGTATGAGATGCCCTATATGCATTTGCACTCATGTGCCACAGTCTGTAGTCTTATCCAGAGTGCTTTGTTTTTTTTTCTGTAGAGCAACACAGTAGAACTGGAGTCAGTATAACTATTATTATCACCTTGCACACATGTACTGAACTATATACATCTTTTGTCATCAAAACGACAAAAGTGGTGATAAATTCCGTTGTCTTACCCAACGAAAAGAAAACAGAATAATTATGCTCTTCAAACATAAAAGGGCCCATGATTCTGCTGTATTCTGTTGACTGAACCCAGTGACCTAGAGCAAACACACATAACACATCAAAGGTGTCGTGATTCCACATATCGATATCAATCAATCATGTTTTCCCATTCCTCAGCTAGAGCTCCAAGGTTCACCAATGCTGAGATATATGCATAATTTGTGTGACAATTTTTGTCCACCATCTTCTAGGTAGCCGCATTCCGACTATAGGAATGGTGTGTCGAAACATGTTGCCAGTGTGTATGCTGTTTACTTTCTGTCGCCCGTTCCTGTCAGCATATATTGGCAAGGCGGAACAGGTTTTTAACTTGTGCCCAAGATGTTCTGAGTGTGTTTGACATTCAGTTCAATATTTTTGTCAAACTGGGAAGAAAGGCTGAGGCTGGGGGTCAAACCCAGAACCTCACAGTTTACTTGTTGGCAACCAAATGTCTTAACCATCCTGCCACCCTCCTTAGTCCGTCAATCAATCAGTTAGCCAGTTGATCAATTAGTCTGTCAGTCTGTCAGTGAATTGGTTAACCAATCAGTCAGTTAGCCAGTTGATCAGCCAGTCATTGAATACACACATAGTTGAAACTGGAGGTGTGTCAAAGACACAAGGTAACAATAGAAACTCTGTTAGCATTTTAAAACATAGTGTGTTTGTGTGGGTTTGGTCTTTATGTGTGCTGTTATTGTTGTTCTTGTTCTTCTCCTTCTTCTGTTGTTTTTTTTTTGTCTTTTCACTTAAACTAAGTGATATCAGACAAAAGTGAAGGGGGGAGAGAGTGGGTATGTGTGCATTCATCTATGGTGTTTACCTCTGTGTTTGTGCTTGTATGTGTACAAATACGCATATATATGCAATTATGAATATGTAATGGTGTGGGTCTGTGTCTATGAGTGTCTACATAATCATGTGAATTGTCATGACTAGGTTCACCCTCCAGTGTGTGTGTGTGTGTGTGTGTGTGTGTGTGTGTGTGTGTGTGTGTGTGTGTGTGTGTGTGTGTGTGTGTGTGTGTGTGTGTGTGGTTTGCAGGAGTACAGGAAGAAGATTGCTCAGCTGCAGGCCTCAGAAGAGGAGAAGAAAATGCTGCAGATGGAGAATGGACGCCTTCGGGAAGAAATGCAAAACAGGTTAGGAGTGAGTGTGTGTGCGTGTGTGTGTGTGTGTATGTGTGTGTGTGTGTGTGTGTGTGTGTGTGTGTGTGTGTGTGTGTGTGTGTGTGTGTGTGTGTGTGTGTGAGAGAGAGAAGAGAGAGGGGGAGGTTATTGTATCATTTGATATCATGTTGTCTTTATTGCATTGCATTATGTTATGTTGTAATGTATAGTATTGCATTGTTTTGTATTGCACTGTCCTGCATGTCTAGTTATGATAGATATCTTTCTGGTGGTCTTTGGGCTGCCCTCTTCAGGGAGTACATGTCTTCAGTTCATGGCATCTTGCCAGTCTTTTTTCTGTATGTTTGTGTTTTTCTTTTCTCTATGAGATAGGTATTTTTCCACAAAATTTTTTGCTAGTGACAACTCTCGTTTTGCATTGGGTTCTTTTACATACGCTGAATACATGTTGTTTTTGTTGAAGTTGCGTTGTTTGTCAATTTTTGCGAATGTGTTAGGTGGTGGTATCAGAAAGGTTGTCACTGTGGTTGCTGTTTTTCCCAGAAATTTATTCATTGCTAACTTTTTTGATTGTTTGTTTGTTAGTTACTCAGCTATAACTGTGGTTCACCAATGGTGAGATTAGGGCATACACAGCCTCTTTTTTAAAAATTCTTTTATATCAAGGATAATGGAATAGGCATTCATGTGCTTTTTTTCATCCAGTCCCCGTGTGTATGCAGTTTTGTAAATCTTGTCATCTGTTCCCACTGGCACACAATGGCCTACTCTTACAAAAGGCGGAACAGGATTAAACATGTGCGCAAGATGTTCTGCATGCTTTCGCACATGGGGCCTCGGTTTACAGTATCATCCAAAAGACTTTTGGGGAGAGTGGAGTCAGCACTGATGATACCTCCAGGGGAAAAATCCATCGAACGGGAATCAAACTCGGGTCATCAAATTGCGAACACAATGTTCTGACCACTAGGCTATCCCGTCACCATTTTCACCCACTGTGAAGGTATCAGCGTTCAGACTTCAGGGAGTAGTGACTGTTGAATTGGTGGTGTGGCAGGATCGACACCCTGGACATGCAGCTGAGGACCCTGAAGAGCCAGCACCAGTCCACAGAGGATGAGAACGACCGACGCGTCAACCTGTTGGATCAGACAACTGTCGCCCTCTCTCTGCTGGAGGAGGAGAACACCAAGTTACAGAGGGTCTGTTTGTTGCACTCTGTCTGTGTGTTGTGTGTGGGGGGGGGGGGGTGGGTAGTATGGTTGTGTGGGGGGGGGTTGTGTGTAGGTGTGTTTTGTGTGGGGGGGGGGGGGTTTAGTGAGTGTGGGCGTGTGGTGGTGGTGGGGGTGTTTGTGTGTGTGGGGGGGGGGGGGGGATGTTAGTGTGTGTGTGTATTGTGTGTGGTGGGGGTGGGGGTATGTTAGTGTGTGTGTGTAGGTGTGTGTATGTGTGGTGGGTGTGTTGTGTGTGAATGTGTGTGTGTGGGGGGGGGGGGCTATATGTTGGTCTTTGGTGTGTGTGTGTGGGGGGGGTTGGGGTAGGGATTTTTTTTTGGTGTGAGAGAGTGTGGTTGTGTGTGGTTTTTTTTGTGTGTGTCTGTGTGTGCATTCTATAACCTACACACACACACATGCATGCACGCATGCACACACACACACACACACACACACACACACATACATACACACACACACACACACACACACACACACACACACACACACACACACACACACACACACACACACCACCACCACCACCACCACTCACACACACACACACCACCGCCACACCACACCACACCACACCACCACCACCACCACCACACCAGGGGAGACGGATAGCCTGGTGGTCAGAACATTACACTCGCAATTTGACGACTCAGGTTCGAGTCCGGTCAAGGAGATTTTTCTCCTGGAGTTCACATCAGTGCTGACTCCACTCTCCCCCAAAGTCCTTTGGATGAGACTTTAAACTGAGGCCCCGTGTGCGAACACATGCAGAACATCTTGCGCACATGTTAAATCCTGTTCCGCTTTTCGTAAGAGTAGGCCATCATGTGCCGGTGGGAACAGATGACATTTACAATACTGCATACACACGGGGACTGGATGTAAAAAAGCACAAGAGTGCTTATTCCATTATCCTCGTTATAAAAGAATAAATCAAATCAAATCTCCACACCACACCACACCACACTGTTACTGACAACAGTGTGTTTTATCTTGGCTGTGGGCAGGATCGGGACAAGCTGCGTGAAGAGATCGGAGTGATGAAGGAAGCCTTCCAGTTGTCCAAAACCAGGTACACCTCCGTCGAGGAGGAGAGCAAAGTGCACAGAGCAGAGACCGACAGGTTACGAGAGGTACGTACACAGTGTAACTGACCTGTGGACAAGAAGCAGCTCTGTGATATAAACCAATCCTACTTCTCCTAATAAAACTCTGAAAACCATCTGCTTAGCCTTAGCTGGGGTATAGCAAGTGCTCAGACTCCCATCCCTCATGTAAATGTACTGTTTGCTAAAATCTTCCTGTGAAAATACGGAAATTGAACCAACACTGAAGTAGTATCCATTGTGTGACAAAATTATATGAAAGTTCATAGAAAGTGTGACATATCATGATATTAACCATCCTGTGAGAAAAATATTATGTGAATTCATAGTAAGTGTGAAATTTCATAGAATTTTTTTTTTTAGAGAACTAGCTTTGAAAAGCTGAAAAGTTATGTATACAAAGTGTGACATTTCTAATGAGAGACTATGCATGGATTGCAGGAAAATCTGAGTTTGAACAAGCGCGTGCATGAAATGGCGGGTCAGATGATTGAACTACGCAACCTTCTGCAGGCAGTGAAGGACGACAACGAACGCCTCTCCCACCTCCTGGAAAACTGTCAGCGAGGTCAGTCAGTTCTGTCTGCAGACGATTGGGAAAAATCATTAAAAAGCATAAAACATGAAAATGGATAGTTTGTATTAGTTTCCAATATAGAGCCTGTCCCTACCTTTAAGTAAACTGTTTTCCGCTTTAGGAGGAAATGGTTGCTGGATATTCAATCTTTCTGTGAACCTTTTATCTCTAGTATGGATTAGGAGTTATGTATATTGCCTTTTTAAAAAAATAATTTTAATGAGTACTGACATGAATTGGATTCAAATGCAGAACACAGTTAAATCAGGAGGTAAAAGAATATTCCATTCTTTGTTCACTTATGCTGAGTTTTTAGCTGCAGACCTTCAGTATTAGAATTGTGAAGTCCTCTGCACCTGACACTTGTTTGACCATAGACTTGCATCTCTCCTGCTTTTTTAATTAGTCAAGAAGAACAGACAAAATCTTCACTTTTAACATTTGTGCCATGCAGTTGTCTCCTTGCAGGTATGGTAGTGTGGGGGTTTGAAAAAACAATCAGTTGTGATTTTGAAATAAATCACTACTGGCTTTGAAAAGAAATCAGTACTGGGTTTTAGGCCTAAATTTTCTCGCATGCCCAGACATTTTTCAGTATATCATATATTTTCCCAGCACTGGGTATCTGAACAAAAGGAATCCCTGCTTGGTTTACTCTGGTTGCCCCTTCTGTACTTTCTTGCTTACATCAGCTGCATAGTGTTTATTTTTATTTTATTTGTTTATTCTTTTATTTTGAGAATAATGGAATAAGCACTCATAAGCTTTGTTAACATCCAGTCCCTGTCCGTATGCAATTCTGTCATCAGGTCCCACCGGCACACAATGGCCGACTTTTCTGAAAAGCGGAACAGGTTTTATCGTGTGCGCAAGATGTATGTGTGCAAGAGGTATTGAGGTGTATAATGTACACACATAGGTGTGCCTGTGTTTCAGGACAAGAGCCGGGCCTCCCGGCAGGTGGAGGGTTACCAGGACACAGTGACAGACCTCAAGTCACGCCTGGCGGCCGCTGTGGCTGACAAGGACCGTCTGTTCCAGGAGAGGCTGGACCTCCACAACAAGGTGCAGAAGATGATCCTGGAGAAAGAGCAGTTCTTGAAGGTCAGTTGGGGTGAACATACAGAGATTTTCGTTTTTCAGTATCAGTGTGGCTTATTTTATTTTATTTTTTTCTAGTTCATCAGCTACATCTCTGAGGTTCACCAGTGGTGAGATTTTTTGTATGAGACAGTTTTTTGGTCACCATTAAGGTAACTGCGTTCTGACTTTGGGGATGGTGTGGTATTTGACCGAAGTGCTGGTGTCAGTTGTTGAGGTTGTGTAGCTGGTGAAGCGTCTGTTCTGTGGATGTCCTGACAGAAAGGAGGTTCTGTATTTGGAACACTCATCATGCAGGCATATCTTCAAAAACTGGAAGAAAGAGAGTTCCTTGCCTATTTTGTACCAATTGTTGAATCAGGTGGATCTCTGTTAGGCTTTATTTTCCATATCCATGTTTCCCAGGAACAGAGAAATTCTTTATCTAAAGTAAACAAAATTTTCAGTGACACAAAAAATATTTTTTCAAATGTGAAATCAGATGTAAAAGTTCGGTCCAAACAACAACAAAAAAGACAGAAATTGATGTCTTTAAGTCACTAGGGGAGCACATTTGTTTCATTTACAGTCAAACAGATTAGAGCTGCAGATATGCTAGTGTGGTTTTTTTTGTTGGGTTTATATTTTGTAATATTACATTTCTGTATTTATTCAGTTATGTTCAAAGATTTTTCTCTCTTTCAGGCGCAGATGGTTCTTGAAGAGCAGATAGAGGACCAGCAGAAAATCCTGACCAAGAGGCAGAGCTCCTCTTCACAGCAAGACAACCAGAAGAAACATCTGGAGGATGAACTCACCGCCGTGAAAAAAGTATGAAAAAAAATGTGTGGCTAGCTTAGATAGAAAACAACCCGTTTATGCATATCTGGTGCCTGTGTTGTACCACTAGTTCAATCAGATGGATCTCTTTCAGGTTCTTTTTCAGTATTCTGTCTTTATATCAGGACCAGTGCAGAGAAGAATTTTTTTTTTTTCTTAATCGCACACATAGTGTATATGCAGAGCAGTTTTTGCACTGAAACTATCACACCAAAATGTAGCTAAAAGTCTTGTGTATGTTAGTGTTTGGTGTGAATTGTAGTTACTTGATACTTTTCAATTTCAGCATGCAAAAACTAAACAACAATAAAAAAAATAATAAACAATTAAGAGGAAACAACAGTCTCAGAAAAAACAAACAACCACACACATTTTTTCTCTTCCTTCCTCAGCTACAGCTTCAAGGTTTACCAATGGCAAAAAGTTTGTATATGTGACATTCCCCCCCCACCCCCACCATCACCATTGAGGTAGCTGCATTCTGATTTCTGGAGATAATCACACACATTCGTAACTTAACCCTCTTAGTCCTGATCCAGGATTTGCCAGGATTGAATAATTCCCCCCCCCCCCCCCCCCCCAAGTCCCGATCCAGGATTTGCCAGGACTTACACACAGCAGAAATCCATCACGCTGTGACCATCACTAATTGCTACCATATGCCAAAGCTCTATCAGGCTAGAAGGAGAAACCCTGTTGAGTGTCTGGAAGTAATTATAGCTGCTGGTATGTTCTTAGAAGGAGGAAAAGGCCAGCCAGCATGTGTGCCTGACCTGATTTCATGATGGAATGCGAAATCTAAGGGCATTTTGTGTTCAGAGAGTCTGAATGCTAGAGGGTTAAGAAGATGATGAAAAGTAAAGGCTAAAAACAAAGAAACAAATGAAAATAACTAACACCTTTTGTCATGCAGGTGAGCGAGGACCTGTCTGCAGAGCTGGCCTCGGTGAAGGCGTTCTACGAGCGTGCCCTGGAGCAGCTGAGCATGGCGGAGAACGGGAAGACGGTGCAGGAGCAGCAGCTGCAGCTGGCAGAGCAGGAGAGGAGGAGGCTGCAGGGAGAGCTGCAGAGGCTGGCCCTGGTAAGACACACAGCTGTTAGTTTCCCCCCACTTTCAGCTCCTCTCAGCGCCTAATTAATCCCTCCCTCCCCATAGCTGTCAGTTTCCCCCCACTTTCAGCTCCTCTCAGCTGCTAATTAATCCCTCCCTCCCCATAGCTGTCAGTTTCCCCCCACTTTCAGCTCCTCTCAGCTGCTAATTAATCCATCCCTCCCCATAGCTGTCAGTTTCCCCCCACTTTCAGCTCCTCTCAGGGGCTAATTAACCCATCCCATCCCACAGCTGTCAGTTTCCCCCCACTTTCAGCTCCTCTCAGAGGCTAATTAACCCATCCCATCCCACAGCTGTCAGTTTTCCCCCACTTTCAGCTTCTCTTTAGCGGCTAATTAACCCATCCCATCCCATCCCAACCCAAACTGGGCCAGCTGGTGCTAATTATAGCATGAACTGACCACACTTGGGACTAGGTAAAAGGAAGGGGTGTGCTAAATTTACCGCTCTGGACTGAGGGATGTTGGATTTGTGGGCTGTGGGCACGGTAGATGTAGTGGGCTGCTGGGGATACAGCTTTGCAACTTCTTTGGGTTTTGTTCTTTGTTTATAGGGGGGTTTTGGGGGGTTTTTGTTTTGGGGCGTTTTTTGTTTGTTTATTAGTTTGGATTTGTTTGGGGGGGTTTTTTTGGTTTTTTTGTTGTTGTTTTTTGTGGGGTTTTTTTTTTGGGGGTAGGGGTTCCAGGCCTTACAGGTTGGGTTAGGGTCTTAAGTAATTTGGGGGGCTGAACTGTACCTGATGATTTGTATTTTAGCCCACAAGATGGTAATTTATCATTTTTGTATCCCTTGAAAAGTTACTGGTTTTTTTGGTTGGTTTGGGGGGTTGTTTCTTGGCTAGGGCTCCAAGGTTCACCAATGGTAAGAATTTGCATATGTGATGAGTTTTTTTCCCACCATCATTTAGGTAGCTACATCATGACTTCGGGGATGAAGTCTATACAACACTGCTGAGATTCGAACCCACAACTTGATGACCCATGGGATTGAAGTCAAATAATTGTAACCACTTGGCTATAGCATCCATCAGAGTATAATTAATCCACACCTTAACCCCCCTTTTTGGGCAGATTGTGGATGGCCGTCATCGCGACGAGAGGGAAGAACGACAGCACCTGGAAGAGACCATTCTGAAAATGAGGGTAACAGAAAATCAGCTGCTTGTTTTTATACTTAGTGATGTAGAAATAACTTGTACGGCTGTAGATCTGCTTTACTGTGAGGCACAAGCACAGTTGAATTAGTGGTTTCGATTCAAAACAAAAAAACATTTAGGGCAGTTTTATTACTGTGAGAATACTTTTATGTACTTGTGTGTGTGTGATGTGTGTGTGTGTGTGTGTGTGTGTGTGTGTGTGTTGTGTGTGTGGTGTGTTTGTGTGTGTGTTACACAGCATGCTGCAGCACTGTGCTACAAGAAATGAATGTTGTGATGATGGTAGTTATAACATTGTGAGTATATCTGCCACTCAGTTTTTATATAGCAAACACTAAAAACAGTAAGTGCTCTCTCTCTTTTTTTTTAAAAATCCGGTTTACAGTTGAAAGAAAACAACAACAGAGTACAAAGGGTCTCTGTGAATTGAACTTGTGACAGCATATTCAGCACTCTTTAAGCATTAATTTGACTCATCTGAATTTGATTTTTAAACTTAAAACTTTTCACTGTGCTTGTGCCTCTTGTCTGGGTAGTTATCATTAGCAGTATGGAAGTGTGAACAAAATAGTTCATTCAGCCACCAGAACCAGCTGTCCAGTTTTAGATGGTCTGTGATTGTGATAGCTTGCAATCACAGTCTTTGAAACATGAGAAATATGACCAGTGTACCAGGAGTTTGAGGGAATCTGGTTTCCATCAAGTCTTTGCTGCAGAAATTGGGACTGAGGGACCTGTAGACACGTCTGTCATGGATTTCATGGTAACAAGCTTTTGAGACAGCAGCAGAAATGTGTCCTGAAGTCATAACCTAGATGGCCCAAGACTGAGTTCACCCCATAACCCCCCCCCCACATCCCTCCCCATCCCCTCCCCCTACCCCCCCCCCCCCCTCCTCCACCATTTCAAAGGCTGAAGAAGTTAAAAGGCTTATTCTCTGAAAAACATTCTGCTGTGCAGCTTTCCTTAGTGTTTCATTCTTCTGATCGTATCCTAAGGAGTGATGTAAAATCCTTTATGATCACATAAGACTTGATGCTGGTTTGTGTATTTCACTGAATACATTTGCAATGGACAGCATGATGTTTGCTGCTGTTCAAGTGGACCATTTGTGGCAGCTGGTTCTGTTGACTAGACCATGTCTTCTTGTACTAATGCTGTTGTATTGTGTATGACTTACATGCATCATCACTGCTGTATGTTTTCTTTAAAAGTAATATTTTCTGGTTTGTTATTTTCAAAGGGGAAAAAATGTGAATGGAGTAACTTGTTTGTGAGTAACATGGTCTGTGTATGGCAGTTTACTCGATTGACTAAATCCAGTTTAGTTTATGTCAAAGTTCACATTGTCGTTGAGTCTTATGTCTCTATGAAAAAGAATTTGTTCTGTTTTGTATCTTGAATAAACATGTTATACTTGATAACTGGTTCATAATGGTACGTAACTTTGCATAAATGCTACATAATTCATCTTAATGGAAGGACATTGTGAAACTATTTCATGATTGACATTGTGAAACTGTGTATAATTTTATCTGATTCTCATACCTACATTTGGAAAAGTTCCCATGCAAGTTTGTCCAAGAAATGAAAAGACTATATTGTCTTGTACAGGCAGAATTTTCCATTTATTTTTGCACAGTTTCTTGTAAAATAGTTGCACACTGCTAAACAAGGCTGCTTTTTTTCCTCCTATACATTTTTAATTTATTGGGCACAGTGCTGCAAAGCTTTCAGTATTTATTAGTTTTCACTTAATCAGAATGCTATATAACCTGGTATCTATTATAGAAGGTCTGATTCAAATTTTAATTGCTTACCAGTATGGGAAGAGAGAGGGGGGGAGGATTACAATTGAACTGAAGAGCAAAGCCAACAGCAGTTCACCCATGAAATACTGTGTTCCAGAAACATGTTTTGATTGTACTTTGTGGTATCGGTTGATGTTTTCTGTTTCTCCTGCCTGTTTGTCCCGGGGCCTGAGTGTGTGTGTCTGATGTCTGTCCTTCTCTTCTCTCTCTCTCTGGGCTGTGCTGGGATGGTGTGGTCAGAATGAAACCAAAGACCTGAAATATGACAAGGAGCAGCTGACCAACAAATGTCAGGAGTTGGAAACGGTAAGTGTGCTGGCAATGGTGATACAGCTCTGGTCGTATTTCTGTCTGGTCTGAAATGTTGTGTCTGTTGCTGTTATGGGAATTTTGTGATCAGGGGTTGGAAGTAGGGGCCATTTCAGTTGATCAGACAATCAGTTAACCATTCAGTCATTCAATAAATGAGTAAATGAACATCTAAACGGAAAAGTTGTTGATATCTGTGTATGAATTACAAGCTTGAAACCAAATGAACATCTAAAAAAGAAAAATTAATTTATCTGTAATTTACAAACTGAAATGAATATCAAAAAAAAAGAAACATTGTTGATCTGTGTGTCTGATTTACAAACTTGAAAGGCAAAACTGTAAGGCAAAAAGTGCATGGATTTTTTTTTTTGGGGGGGGGGGGGGGTGGGGGGATTTTTGTGGTTTTTCTGTCTGAAATCTCAGTTGATAACCAAAATATTTGTTTTGATGTTCCAAGAACATTATTGTAATACATCATATAGGGCACTGCTGAGGTTAATTGCAATCATCTTTTCTTTTCATTGTCTTTTTTTATAATTCTGAGATTGCAAGACTTGTTATTGAACTGATTTTGTGAATTAGACTTGTGTACTCTGTCAGTGGGTGTCTTTTTCTTCAGACTTGAGAAAGATTGTATTATTGTCTGTCTGTAACATCAGGAGGTAACACAATGTTGTATGTAACCTACCAGTGTACTGTAATAACATGTTGGGATATGGTCGTCTTTACCTTTCTTCATGAAAAAAATGACAATAGTAATAATGATATTTTAACAGATGGTGGATCGGTGGTCAAGAGGTAACTCCCTACCTAGAGAGCAAAATGTCCAGGTTTAATCCCTGTCTGTGCTCAAAACTTTACCCCCATCCACTAACTCATGAGTGGTGGTCAGGGTACTAGTCTTTTGGATGTGACATTAAACCGAGATCCCATGTGTAACATGCATTTAGCACAGGTAAAAGAACCTATGGCACCAAGATAGTTGTCCCTTTCAAAATTCTGTAGAAAAATCTACTCTGATAGGGAAACAAATGCACATACAGTCAGGAAAAGATGACAGGTTGCACTGCTCTTATGGCAACACGCTCTCCTCAAGGAAGGCAACCTGAATTTCGCACAGAGAAATGTGCGTTGACTTAATTAAAGTGGTATACAAATACCTAATAACATACATTGATGTATGTGTAGCTGGTAAAAAGAATCCAAATCAGGTTTTTTTTCAGTGATATTTTTAACTAGAACAGGGTGTAGACAGCTGTGAATTCTTTTTTTTTTCATTTTGCTAGTTGTGAATCGATTAAAACTCAATAGTTATCTTAATCAAGAGGTCATACCTACTCAGTCACATTTCGCAATCCAGTTTCTTATTAGCAGGATACTTGAGTTTGTTCCTGAAGTGTTTGTCTGTTAAGATTCAACTGGTCTTTATTTATGGTTTTAGGTAAATCCATGCACTATGGTTGTAGCTTTACATAATGTAATGTTTTTTGGAGATAGTGCAACATATCACAGTGTTGTCTGTACTTGTACAGTTCTGCTGTCTATTCTGTCTGCTGGCTTGGGGGGGGGGGGGGGGGGGGTGGTGTTGTAAAATAGTGTATGGGTTTTTTTTTGGAGGGGGGGTTGGCTTTTATTTGGGGGTGGGTGGGTTTGTTGAGTTATTTTGGTCTCTGTCCAGTGTCTTAGCATTTTTCAAATTCCTCCTCTGCTCTTGTGGGTTTCAGCATGAGTTTGATAGGCCTTATTTTGGATTTAGGATTCAGTTTGTTTTGTTTTGTCTCATTTTGTTTTTGTCTATGTTCAGTGTTAGTGTCTTGGCATATTTCAAAATCCTCCCTGCTCTTGTGGATTCAGCACAAGCTTGATAGTTCTTAACTTGGATTTTTGTTGTGTTTTTGGTTTTGTTTTGTTTTGTTTTTTATTCTTTTGGTCAGTGGTTTACTTCTTAGCAGTTTTTGAAGGATTCTTGTTTTATTTGTTTTGTTTAGCTTTATTTTGATTTGCCTTTTTTGATACCTCAGTCACCGAGCCTTTTTCATATTTTGCTGATTGTATGAGCTGCTTGCTATTCACAACTCGCACATTAGTTGTTTCCCGGTTTGATCCTGCACATTCCCAAAGATAGTTGTAGGAAACCAACTGCTTGTGCAATATTAGCTATTGTCCAGGACTGGTTCTATGTTCCTTCTCCCTCATCTTCTTTGAATGCTCATACAGCACTGTTTAATGACAGCATAACCGCTCACATGACAGACAATAATAGATGCTGACTGAGCATGTGACAAAGAATATAGACAACACCACATCTACCTTGAAATCCACTCAGCAGAATTTTTACCTATGCTTCACCCTGTGTGCTGGTGAAGCTTTAGGTGTGTGGGGTATGATCATGTTAGTAACCCACCAAACACCAGCATCAATCCTGGGATCTTTATCTGCAGGGTCTGCATTGACACACAAAAAAGTTATAAAGATATTGAGTATAAGTGCATATCAGTTGACTTCAGAAATGGTTAAAAAAAATAATAAAAAAATCTCCACTCTGAATTCACCAGATGCCACCAATTGGCCAAACATCAGGTCAGCAGTTTCTAAACTTTCAGAATTAGAAGTGTCAAACACTTTGTGCATTCAACCATCAGATGATATATTTATTTAGTATCCTAAAAAAATAGTTATAAATAATGTGAATAGATAAAAACACAGTTCATGTCATTGCACATTATATTTTGGGCTGCTGTATCAAAACAGAAACAAAACCTGCAGTGCTTTTGTAACATTTTTTCTACTCTATGTTAACAATCATTTTTGTAGGCAGTTTGTTACATAATTTAAAGAGCTTCCTGACTTTTCTTTTAGAAACTGAAAAAGCCAACGATGAAATTCGAGGAGGGATAGGTAAGAGCCACGAAGATCTGGAGACATGGAGGACAACTTGTGACAGACTGACAGCCTCTGTCACCCGCAAAGAGACAGAGTTACAGAACTTGTCAGACAAGTGCCACAGCCTTGAGGATCAGGTGAGTTGACTATAGTCCTTTTCTGTTAGAGAATAATAATAATGATGATGATAATAATAATAATATAATAATGATGATGATAATAATAATAATGATGATGATAATAATGATAATATAAAAAATAATAATAATATTGATGATGATGATGATGTATGAAATATGCATATTTTGGAAATCTAGAATGGTAGTTTGTCAGTTAAACAGAACATAAGGCTGATGATGACATTATGGAAATCTAAAAAGATAGCTTGCGAGTTAAACAGAACATAAGATTGATGGTAATGATTGCCTGTTGATGGTGTGTGTAGTGATTCGTTCAGGCCAGATATATGTTTTCCATAGCTTAAAAATGTTTGTCAAGTTGAACGTGTCTTGGTGATCTAGAACTGACTCACCCATCTGGAAAGTGAGAGATTGCATGTTTGAGTATCATCAGAGGGTAGACTTTTCCCACCATCCTCAACACTGTATAACGATCAAGAAGATAGTCTTTCTATGGAGGGAATAAACCCAGGTGTCATAGGCGGCATGCAATTTTTCATGTAAAAGAACCCACTCCAGCTACATCTGGAGGGAAAAAAAACCCTAATTTTACAGGAGATCAGATATATATACAGCCACATGAAAAAAATGGACTGTGTTATACTATGACAACATTCTCTCCCTGTAAAAGGAGCAGGAAAAACGTGCAGTGACTGGAGTCAGTACTGATGTTAACTCCATGGGGGAAATCCTCTTGAATTGGCGTATCAGTGGTGGCTCAGTCCTGGGCCATCAGATCAAGAGTGCCACACTCTTACTGTTGTACTATTCCCCCTCCCCCATCAAGAAAATACAAAAGACATGATATGTGGTGGTGAAGTTGTGTGTGTTGATACATATGGTGTGATGGTATATTATTCAACAGTTATCCAGAGCCCAAGGTGACCTGCGGCAGTCCAGGGATAAGGAGGACGTGGCTGCTGATGTCAGGGAGGACCTGGACAGGTATGTCTTGTATTGTATACAGGTATGTCTTGTATTGTATACAGGTATGTCTTGTATTGTATACAGGTATGTCTTGTATACAGGTATGTCTTGTATTGTATACAGGTATGTCTTGTATTGTATACAGGTATGTCTTGTATTGTATACAGGTATGTCTTGTATTGTATACAGATGTGGGTAGCACTGGTGTGTGTGTGTAGCTCAGGAAAAATACTGTATTTGCTTTCTGAAAAAAAGTGCTGTACTTTCTTTCTGAAAAAAAAGTACTGTACTTACTTTCTGAAAAAAGTACTGTATTTACTTTCTGAAAAAAAAAAAAGTGCTGTATTTACTTTCTGAAAAAAAGTACTGTAATTTCTTTCTGAAAAAAAAGTACTGTATTTTCTTTCTGAAAAAAAGTACTGTATTTACTTTCTGAAAAAAAAGTACTGTACTTTCTTTCTGAAAAAAAAGTACTGTACTTACTCTCTGAAAAAAAAATACTGTACTCACTTTCTGAAAAAAAAAGTACTGTACTTTCTTTCTGTCTGTACATCATTCTTACAATCAAGTCAATTGTAAAGTAGTTTTAAGCGAGGGCGCTCGCACAGCGTGGAAATGTAGGAGAACTCAGTCAAGGGTCTAGGGCGTGTGCTGAAATTAGCCTGCCACTTCTTTTTTTTCACCCTCCTGTTTTTTTTTTAGGTACAGTCAGTTTCTGCTGTAATTAGTGCCAGCTGGACTGGGATGGGGTGGAATGGAAATCAGCTGAGAGTAGGGGAAAATGACTGATGTGGGAGTTAAAGCTAGTAAGAATTTTCTTCTGATTATGATTCTCACTTGAAATCTGGTTTGGGGTTTGTTTTTTGGTTTGGGTTTTTTTTGTAGGGGGTTTTGGAAGGGGGGGGATGATATATACTTTGTCAGAGTCAGGTAGTCGTTTAGGTTAAAATAGATTTGTGGATAAATTTTGACCTCGTTGTTTCAGCTGTAGTGTCAAACTGTATCATTACTAAAGTAGCTTGTGTTATGTCATGTTAGCTGTTTGTTCTGTGTGTTGGAAACAGGATGCTTAGAGTCATGTCAATACTTATTTGAGTTTCCATATTTTAACTGCTATTTTTTGTGTGTATGTGTGTAGTTAAGTTGGTGGGTAAGTTTGTGCATGCATGTGTGCAAGCATGTGCATGTATGTTTGCATGCGCATCTGTATGCATTTATTTGTGCATCGTCATGTGTGTGTATGCACGTGCACCTGCACGCATGCGTGTGTGTGTGCATGCTTGAATATGTGTGTTTGTACATGTGTATGCATGCAAATAGTTCTAGCATGTAACAAAACAGCAATACACACTATCGTGAACAAGCACAAACCAGGAATAGCATGTTACTGTAACAGCATACTGATTCACAGAGGAGGATCCCAGATTTTACACAGTACAGACACGTCCAGCATCATGACAGTGCTGATTTTGTCCATGAATTGATCAAGGATTCAGTCTTCCACTCTTTTTAGGGGGGGTTCTCATGTGTGGGAGGGTGTCTTATTTTGCTTTTAGTTTTTCAGTCTTCTCTCTTTTAAAACTGTGTGTTTTTCTCCAGTATCTGGACCGCTTTGTGACTGTGTGTGGGCAGGCTACGCAGTGAAAACCGAAGGCTGCTGCAGGAAAAAGCAGAAAACGAACAGATGTTGCAGCTGCTGGAGACACAGAGGGACGTGCTGACCAAGAGCGTAAGACTTATTTTGGTTTTGTTTCTTCAGTTTTATTCATTTTGATATTCTGAAGTCGGAGTATGGCTGCCTATATGGCAAGTTACTTGAAAACGGTCATACACACAAACTTCTCATCCAGTGTGCAATTTCAGTCTCACAGTGATTCCCAGGTGGGAGGAGTGAGTCTGAGTGAATGTTCTTGGTGACCCCAGAGTGTTCAGCTAGGGAATGTGCAAAAACAACTACAGTAGTTCATTTTGAGATGTCTTGCAGTTATCTGTGTTTCTTGTAGTGTAGTGGAATATTTTGCACATGTTCGTGCCTAAAAGCAAACAACAACATATCCAGTAACAATGTGACCCTCCACCACATAATGAATGTGAAACACTGGATGTCAATTGTAAGGTGTTAACATGTTATTAATCTGCAAAAGATTTTTTAAAGCTAATCAATGCAAAAACCTATTCCAAATAAGACAGTTCTATGAAAAGTTATTACAAATTAAAATTCAAAAATCCAGGAAGTGACAAAATGAGATACTGACAAATTTTGCGTTGTAGTAGGGTTCACACGCAGGGCCTCAGTTTATAGTCTCATTCGAAGAGTGTGTGTGTGTGTGTGTGTGTGTGTGTGTGTGTGTGGCCCATATGTGTGTACCAATGTGTGTTTTGCCCATGTATTATTCAGTTTCATATGCTAGAGCAAAAGATATGAGCCACATAGCAATGATTTGCTAGTGCATTTTTGTTCTCTTTCCAGAAATGATTTATCATATCATCTGTGGTATTCCCATAGTCCAAATGCACCTACCTTCATGGTGGGAAAAACAGTCACATACACAAATTCTCACCATCGGGGGAACCTCAGAGCTGTTGCTAAGGAACCACACAAAAAACTAAAATATAAAAAATGTATCCTGAATATTGTCCACAGACGGAGAGCAGCCTGAACAAACTCCAGGACGTGGAACAGCTGAGTGGGAAGGTGGACCAGATGAGGAACGAGAACGAACTTCTCAGGTGGGTTGATGCGGATTGTCGTCTGCCTCTGTCTCTGTCGGCTTCTTGCTCTGTTGTTTTCTCTAATCGTCCTTTTCATCCTTACCATCTTCTGCATCTGTCTGTCTGTCTGTCTGTCTCTTCCTATTCAGAGCTTTTTCATTTCTTATCCTGTTGTCATATTTCTCTTTCTCTCTCTCTGTGTCTCTGTCTCTGTCTCTGCCCTCTCTCTCTCTCTCTCTCTCTCTCTCTCTCTCTCTCTCTCTCTCTCTCTCTCTCTCTCTCTCTCTCGACCCCCCCACACAATCCACCATTTTAGGTAGCTGCATTTCAACTTTGGGGATTGTGTCTAAAGACACGACCCCAGTGTGCATGTGTTTTTGTTTTTTGTTTTGTCACCCGATCCTCCTGGCACGAAATGGCCTATTCCTCCAAAAGGCTAAATGGCTTTTTAATGTGTGCACAAGATGTTCTGCATGCATTCACACACAGGGTCTTGGTTTATAGTCCTGTTCAAAGGACTTTGACATTCAGTTTGATTTTTTAGTCAAACTGGGAAGAAAAGGCAAGGTTGGGAATGGAATTCAGAACTTCATGGCTTACTTGTTAGGCAAGTGAATGTCTTTAACCGTCCTGCCACCTTCCTTCTTTTGGTGTTGAAATAACGTGGTAAATGCTGAAAGAGTTTTAATCGAAAAATAAAAAAAGGAAAGAAAGAAATCATCCATGTTTTCTTGTTGCAGAGAGCGGATTTCAGAACTGGAGAAAATCAGGGACAACCTCATCAAACAGAAAGAGGAGCTACTGGTCAGTGTTTGTTTGTGTGTGTGTGTGTTAGAGTGTGTGCGTGGTGCGTGCGTTCGTGCGTGTGTGGGTGTCAGTGTGTGTGTGTGTGTGTGTGTGTAAGTTTTTGTGTGTGTGTGTGTGTGCACGTGTTTAAGTATTTACTTACAATTCTTGTTCAGTATTTTGTATGTATGAATTATCTGTGATTATTCCAGTCTCCTTGTTTCTGTACCCAACTCTGTTCCATTCTTCTCCCCCCCTGTCCCCCATCTCAGTGATGTACAGTAGTGTCACTGTGTTGTGTGACACTATAGACCAGCAGCGACGTACATTACTGTGTTGTGTTGTGTGACACTACAGGCCAGCAGTGATGTACAATGGTGTTACTGTGTTGTGTGACACTACAGGCCAGCAGTGATGTACAATAGCGTTACTGTGTTGTGTGGTGTGACACTACAGGGCAGCAGTGATGTACAGTAGTGTTCCTGTGTTGTGTGACACTACAGGCCGGCAGTGATGTACAGTAGTGTTACCTTGTTGTGTGACACTACAGGCCAGCAGTGATGTACAATGTTACTGTATTGTGTTGTGTAACACAACAGGCCAGCAACACAAACAATACAAGCACATCACAGGCCAGCAGTTATGTACAGTAGTGTTACTGTGTTGTGTGACACTATAGGCCAGCAGTGATGTACAGTAGTGTTACTGTGTTGTGCTGTGACACTGCAGGCCAGCATTGATGTACAGTAGTGTTACTGTGTTGTGCTGTGACACTGCAGGCCAGCATTGATGTACAGTAGTGTCATGTGTTGTGCTGTGACACTGCAGGCCAGCAGTGATGTACAGTAGTGTTACTGTGTTGTACTGTGACACTACAGGCCAGCAGTGATGTACAGTAGTATCACTGTGTTGTGTTGTGTGACACCACAGGCCAGCAGTGAGCTGATCTACAAGAGCCAGGGTCTGGAGGAGCTGGAGGGGAAGATGGAGGAACTGCGCGGCGCCAACAAACAGCTGAGAGACATCAACGACGTCATGGCCAACAAACTGCAGATCGTCGAACAGGTCAGTCACCCCCCACCCCTCACCTCAGTCATCCACACACCACGCGCAAATCCAACATCACTACTCAGTCAAGAGTGCTGCATTTAGCGCGTCCCCTTCCTTTTAGGGGGCGGTATAGCTAAGTGGTCAGAGCGCTCGCTTTCCCCATGTTGAGTTAAGCAGTGTTGAGCGTTTACCTTTTACCTTTTCCTTTTACCTCCCTTTACTTAAAAAAAAACAAAAAAAACTCCCTTTTACCTAGTCCAAGTGTGGTCAGTTCCTGCTATAGTTAGCACCATCTGGTCCCAGCTGTGCTGTGCTGGGATTTGGGGGAATGAATAACGGCTGAAAGTGGGTAAAGTGACAGCTGTGTATGGGCTTCTTCCTCATTTCCATCATGACTGACATCTCCCTTAACTCTCTGAGGAGTTTTTGTGGCACTGCACTGAAGTATTCAGGTTGTATGCCTTGGGCAAGTTGTAGCCCATACTCTCTGCAGGTTGCATGCAGGGTATGTTCATTCGTTTATGTCACCGGCTGTAACTGACGTACCATTTTTACAGAAGGTGGGTAGGTTTTGACATGTGTGTGCAAGATCTCCTGAGTGTGTATGTTAGCACACATGGCCTTGATTTATAGTTCTATCTGGAGGAATTTTTAGGGTGATGGATATTTGAGGGAACAGATGCTACCTCCAGAAAAATATCTTCTTGTCCACACATTTATCAGAAACAAACATGTTACATGTTTGTATTTTCAGATCATGAATTTGATGCTATGGCCACTAGGCTAACCTGTCATCGCCCACAACAAATTTCAGATGTATGGGTTTGTTCTTCTTCTTGGTTTTTTGCAAGTTGGCAGCATTCATCTTGTCTCTTCTCTTGTCCCTCTCACTTCTCTTTATCTCAAATTCATGTAAGCATGAAAGTCATTCTTTTTTGTTGTTTTTTTCTAACTCATGACATTGTTTTTTTCCCATGTTTCAGGAAAACTTGCGACTGAAGCAGTCCATGTCTGAGGGATCCAATGCTGGCAATAGGGAAGAAACGAGAAGGTGGGTGGATGGTGCATTGGTGCTTTTGCCTGGTCTATGTGGAGAAAGGATTTTCTGTCTTTCATCTGTTCTGTTCTCAGTGTCCCACAGTGCGCAAATTCAGCATAACTCATTCAAGGGTCCAGGACCCAGTGCTAAAATATGTACACCTCTTCTTTTTACCATAGCCTAGTCCAAGTGTGGTCAGTTCTTGCCATAATTAGCACCAGCTGACCCCAGCTGGGTTGATATGGGATGGAATGGATAGCAGCTGGGGGTAGCTGAAAGTGGGGGAAACTGACAGCTGTGGTGCACATGCAATGATCAGTTCTTTGATCATGAGTTTTAATTTGATTGCTTTACAAGATTCAGTGCTATAAAGGGTCCATGTATTATTAGTCTTATCATTATAGGCTCTATTTTACACCGCAGCGCAGTAGTTGAACTTTTGATTGAGACCATCCAGTAGACACAGTAGATAAGGTTGATAATGAATACACTGTGAGTGATTGTGTAAGCATGTATTGATTCAAATTAAAATACTTTCATTTATCTCATACAAAGAAATTCATCTAGGTTATGAGCAAATGATCACACATCTAAGGATAAAAAGAATGAATTAGGCATATGTCATAAGAGAGCTTACAGCTAGCTTACAACACCAAACAAAATTATTACATTTTGATGATGATGATGATGATGATGATGATGATGATGATGAAACTTGTCACTTATTGTGTGAGTGTGTACACATGACCTACACAGCACCCAAATTCAGCATAACTCAGTCAAGCGTCCAGGGCCCAGTGCTAAAATTAGCACCCCATCCTTTTACCAAGTCCAAGTGAGGCCAGTTCCTGCTATAATTAGCACCAGCAGGTCTAGAACATGATGGAATGGACAGCAGCTGAGGGTATGTAAAAGAGCTGAGGGCATGTAAAAGAGCTGAGGGTATGTAAAAGAGCTGAGGGTATGTAAAAGAGCTGAGGGTATGTGAAAGAGCTGAGGTATGTGAAAGAGCTGAGGGTATGTAAAAGAGCTGAGGGTGTGTGAAAGAGCTGAGGGTATGTGAAAGAGCTGAGGGTATGTAAAAGAGCTGAGGGTATGTGAAAGAGCTGAGGGTATGTAAAAGAGCTGAGGGTATGTAAAAGAGCTGAGGGTATGTGAAAGAGCTGAGGGTATGTAAAAGAGCTGAGGGTATGTGAAAGAGCTGAGGGTATGTAAAAGAGCTGAGGGTATGTGAAAGAGGGGTGAACTGACAGCTGTGCCTATTCAGTGTGCAAGGTGTGTTGTGTGATGGGTCAGGTTACAAGAAGAGATCAGCCGTCTGCAGGCAGAGAGCAGAAAGCTGAGGAAGGAGAACCAGGAGATGGCCTCTCAGACCTCGGACGCTGCTAACAAAGGTAATCCTCAACATTGTCCTGCCCTGGGGGGTGGGGGGGGGGGGGATGACAGGGGACTTTCAATGTAAATGGTTTCCATCCCTCCCCCCCACACACACACACAAACACACACATACATACACACACTTTTTTCTGAAAAATTTGTGCTTCAAATGTCTTGTTTACTTTACAAGATTCAGTCCTCTAAAAATTCCAGATATTATTATTATTAAATATTTTGTGTCACTGTCTCTGTTCATTACTTTTTCTGTATGTTTTGTTGGTTGGTTTTTATACAGAAATTAAGGAATTTTGCTCTTTTTTTTCTTTTCTCCTGGGTCAGGTGAGGTGAACTTCTCTTTTGTCAAAAAATTCTGTCTCCTTGATATAGCATTTCAACAGTTTTATTGAGGTGTTTTTGTCAGGGTTTTTTGTTGTTGTTGTTGTTGTTGTTTTTTGGGGGGTGGACAGGCATCTGAAATGTTTACATTACCTCTCATTCTGTGTATTCCATTTCTGTTTGTTTTGTGATTTTTTTTATATAAGTTTTGTTTGTATTTTATGTTCCTTGTTTGTATATATTCTTTTTTTTATTTCAGTTCCTTGGCTAGAGATCTGAGGTTTACCAATGGTTAGGTTTTGCGTATGCAACTTTTACATTCACCAGGGTAGCCACTTTCTGACTTTGTGGATGTATGCTGGGTATGTTTGTGTTTCTGTTACCCACCAAATGCTGACATGAATTATGAGATCTTTATTCGATCTTCTACATGTGTATGTACATGAAAGGAATCAAGGCACTGGCAGATCTGCTCTTGAGGTTGACCTGGGAGATTGTTAAAAAAAACTCTTCACCATAATTCACCACATGCCACCAAGATTTCAAACCCACAACTTCGCAGACTGATGGGATTAAAAAACAGTCCTTAAACCACTCGGCTGTAGTAGCCATCATATAAAAGGTAAGGTACAGTAAAGTTGTCCCATAACCTAGGCGGTTGTAATGGAGCGAGGCATCAGAGACCTCTCTAGAGGCCAGCATATTGAGGGTGGCGACCATCTCCTCTCCCTCGCTGCTTTATCTCCCTGTCCCTAAAGAGGGCAGGTACCCATTTACAGCTGGGGGAATTTGGGGGACTGTACTGAAGCCAAGGCATGCAAACGGTCATCCATCCAACTAGTAACCATGCTCAACGCTGCTTAACTTGACTATGGGGAAATTGAGCGCTCTGACCACTTAGCTATCCCACCCCAGCTATCATATATATATCACACAGCTGTCAGTTTCCCCCACTTTCAGCTGCTCTTAGCGGCTAATTATTTCATTCCATCCCAGCTTATAGGGGGGCCAGCTGGTGCTATTTATAACAGGAACTGACCCACACTTGGACTAGGTAAAAGGAGGGGCGTGCTAAATTTAGTATTCTGGACAGAGTGATGTTGGATTTTTGCACTGTGAAAGGTGTCCCATAACCTAGGCAGTTGTAGGGGAGCAAGGCATCAGAGACCTCAGTTTCTCTAGGGGCCATCATATTGAGGGCAGCACCCATCTCCTCTCCCTCGCTGCTTTACCTTCCCTTGTCCCCTAAAGAGGGCAGGTACCCATTTACAGCCAAGGCGCGCAAACAGTCATCCATCTAATTGGTAACCACGCTCAACACTGCTTAACTTTGGGGGAAAATCGAGCGCTCTGACCACTGAGCTGTCCCGCCCTAGCCATCATATACATCAGTGTAACAGAGTGCAGATATTTGATCTGCCGCGACTCTGTACAACTTCTCGGCGACGACAGCATGGTCAGACAGTGAGAATGTGGCCTCTAAAAAGAGACTGCATAAATACTACATTTTACCGCTACAGGCAAAGTGCATGCAGCGGACAGTAAAACCGACCACTCCCCAACAATACAGAACATCGCACAAATTCACAGGTGTGGATCTAAATTTAGATTCACGATGCTGCGTTTGACAGTTCCGATCGCATGGGAAATAATCCGATTACCGCCCCGTCACATCAACGTAACGTTCATGACACACATCCTCATCATCATTGCTGGCGGTTGCAGAGCTGCAGAAGATGCGCAAGGAGCGAGACGCCCTGCAGAAGCAGGTGCAGTTGGTCAACGGTCAGCTGAACCTGCTGGAGGGCAGCAAGAAGCGCTCGGACGACACGGCCCAGCGCTCCCAGCACGAGCTGTCCCAGGTCCAGTCACAGCTGGAGTCCAGCCGCAAAGAGTGAGTGGTCTGATAGCGCACAGCTGTCAGTATGTGTCCTCTGTTGAGCTCGAGTGTCTGTACTGTACAGAGCTGGTCATGTGTGTGTGTCTCACTTCAAGCTGGTAATGTGTGTGTCTCTCTTCAGCTGGTAATGTGTCTCTCTCCAGCTGGTAATGTGTCTCTCTTCAGCTGGTAATGTGTCTCTCTCCAGCTGGTAATGTGTGTGTGTCTCTCCAGCTGGTAATGTGTGTATGTCTCTCCAGCTGGTAATATGTGTGTCTCTCTCCAGCTGGTAATGTGTCTCTCTCCAGCTGGTAATGTGTGTCTCTCCAGCTGTTAATGTGTCTCTCTCCAGCTGGTAATGTGTCTCTCTCCAACAGCAAGATTTATTCCCTGTGCTCCCTCTTCTTGCTTAAGATGTTGCTCCCCCATAGGGATGCTGGGGGCCTGTCAGTATGAACATCCCCACCTCCTTGAAATTCTGTGCAAGGAATTCCCTCTTTTCTATCCCTCTCTTTGTTTCTGCCTTGCTCCTTTTCTTCCGGTCTCCTATTTTTTGTCTAGTTTTTGCCTTCTTGGTCCATTCTGCCTTTTTTTCCAGAAAAACTTAAGAGAATGATTCTATCCCAAATCAAAGTTGAGGGATTTTTGTTTTGTTTTTGTTTTTCTTAGGGGGGGGGGGGGGGGGGGGGGGTTGTTCTCTTTGCCCAGAGGGCTGGTTGTAAAAAAGCATGTTTGCTTATGCCATAACCCTCTTTAAGTAGAAGTCATTGAATTCAATTTAATTTGTTTTTAGGTTTTTGTTGTTATTGTTGTTGTTCTGAGGATTTTTGGGGCTTGTCTTTTGCGGAATGTATTCATTGGTTGTTATAGCTCTTATTCAAACTGGCCTGAGTGGGTCGGGTCTTCTTCTCTCATTCGGTTTTACACCGTCAGATGTGTCTGGGGAAAAACAATGGCATATCTTGTCCAGCTCCTCTTGTAGGCCATACAGGTTGGTTTGTAGGATGCAGTTGGAGTGAACAGTAGGCTAAGCTCTAAGGCAGGTCAGGAGTGGTGATAGTGATGGTGAAAGTGATGGTGATAGTGATTGTGATGGTGATGGTGATAGTGATAGTGATGGTGATGGTGGTGTGCAGGTGTTCGGAGGCCAAGCGTGTGGCAGCCCAGGTGAAAAGCCTCAGTGAGCAGCTGCACAAAGCCAAGGAGCAGCAGGAGAGCCAGGAGAAACTTATCCGCACCATGAAGGAGGTAACTCCTGCTTTTCCTTCTTCTTTTTCCCTTTCTTTTCTCTCCCTTCAGATTTCGTAAATGACAAAAAGTATTAAAACACTGGGATTGGAGAAGAAGAAAAGGCAGCATATAAGTTACAAATTTTTAATAAATGTTCACGGCTGTATGTTGGATTTGGAACAATGAGTGAGGCCTGTCCTGTAAATGGAAATGGATGGTAAAGACGAAAGTCGGTGTGAGATCTGTCTTCTCATGATGTACATCTGTAAATGTAGCAGTGGTGTAACTCTTAGAGAGTAACCTGGGTAGATAAGTGTATGATAACATTTGTGTGTTCCAATAATGTTTTCCTGTATGTTTGGGTTTAAACATTTTCTGTATATATAAATATTTATTTTTTTAAGTGTTTCTGTCTCCTGGGAATGCTGATAACTGTTGTTTCAGGAACTCGAAGAAGAACGCTCAAAGAAACCCGCTCGCATTCAGGTGTTTGTTCAGACCACTGTACACTTTGCAGTAATTTTGCCACAGCCCTAATCTTTTCTCTTACTACTCCTCACAGCTTGACTTGTCAAAGAGTGGACACTCTATAACCTCTTTTGTTCATTGCTGCCATCTGTGTTTACCCTGTGTAGTCACATTGAACAGAGATTATTAATTAATGCAACAGCTTTTAGGATTGGGCTATAGGAATCATAACAGTCACCATGAGTTCAGAAAGTTGCTGTAGTTTTTCAGTTTAGTCATACTCGTACTGCCTAGTGAATACCATTTGAAGGCAAGTTTTGTTAGTTTTAAATGAGAGACATAGAGGTTAGTCTTCAATGATAAATATAGCTCGGACAGACACTTCTTTATTGAATGTGCATGTGCTTGACCATGTTCTGAGCACTAAATTTAAAGATTGTTTGCTGAATATGCATACATATGTGCAAAATACATTGAAAGGGTTTTTTATGATGGTATTAAAACATTTCAAATTTTGGCTAATTAATAACTGCTATTTTGGGGTTTGAAGGAAGCAACAACAAAAAATCCTCACCAACCAAGACCTGCTTCATTTGTCAAAGTTGTGTAAGAAAGACTTGAAAAAATGTGCCTTCATTCAAGCGTCTGCCACCCTCCATGTGCCACTCTGCAAAAGCTCTCATCTCTACTCAAAGCAATGAGTGTAGTGGCAAAATTCTTCCTCTTTTCAGACAGCAGCTATTGTCAGTCATATGAGTGAAAATGTGTTATGCTGCCGTCAAGTGCCTGACAAGTCAGGCCCAGCACATCCAACTTGGATGTGGGAGAGAATTGATGTCCTGAAAGTTGTTCTGGAAAAAATACAGAACAGACCAAGAAGGTAGAAAGTAGACAAGATGGAGGTGACAGGAAGGGAAGAATCAAGGCAGAAAAAAAGTGATGGATAGAAAAGATGGAATTCCTAGCAAAAAATTTCCAGAAGGTGGGGGTTTGCTAT
>CM060328.1:28394360-28404360 GCA_030674155.1 Stramonita haemastoma
TGACCACACTGACTAGGTAAAAGAACAGGGCTCTAAATTTAGCACTCTGGATTGAGTGATGTTGGATTTGTGCGCTGTGGGGGTGGGGGGTCTTCAGGTACGCACCTTTACAGACAGTGGAGAGGTTTGTGTTGCGGTTTGACCAGTGTCACCAAAACTATACTTGCTCTCTTCATCCGTTTGTGACCCTCCGTCATGAAATGAGTCGTATTGCACCAACCCGGTTTTTCGCTAGGAGTGATTTTATGCTGCATGTGGGGGTCAGGTTGTTGGTTTTGAGATTTGGAGTGGTTGTAAAACTAATAGCTTTTTTTCTGCCTTGTTCTAAAGTACCATGGTTTAATTTTGTTTTTCTTTGCTTTAAAAATTGTGTTTTAAACCAAGCCCTCATCCTGACCATCTTTTTGATGCAAAATGTGTCAATTTTTTAATTTTAGTCACTTCCTGGAGTCTGGCATTTTAATTTGCAATATCTTTTTATAAAACTTCTCGATTTTCAGTTTTTTTTTTGTATTGAATAGCATTTATAATATGTTAACAACTAGAGATTTAGCTCTGATGCAGTACACTCATGTGGTGTAGGGTCACATAATATACCCGTAAACGTAGACTTGAGCGTGTTTGTACTGTAGGTGGGATGATACGCTTAAGTCTGTGTGCTGTACGCATTTATTAAGGGAAGAGATATGAACCTATGACAAGAAGTTATATGAACCTGTGGACAAGAAGTTATTATGAACTGTGACAGAAGTTATATGAACCTGTGGCAAGAGGAGAGCTGTACCAGGATACAATACTGTTTGAACTAGTAACAGGCAGTAGTAAAAAAAAAAAAAATTTTAAACAACCCTCTTACAAGCCAAACAAACACTGGTAGAATTGATGTAAAAAAAAAGGAGTGGTGTTTTCTTGCGTATGTACCTTACTTGGAGATAGCAGCTATAATTTCAGGTAGAAATTTTTGTCTGTATAGATCAGCAAAATCCTTTGATCTTTAGTATAGAAATATATGTATAATGCATGTATTCAAGATGAACCTATTGGTGATAATGGTAGCTTTCTATGACATGCCCTATTTTAGTGTGGTTCCTGTCATATCTATTATGAAAAGAAGATGCTGGAATTTTCAAATCAGTAACATCTGATTCGAAACATACAGACTTTAGTATAGTGAGACTGTTCAGAAAGTGTACTTGTTGATTGAAGTTGTATCAAATATGATGTGTATCTGACGTGTGCAGTTGCATGCAGTAAGCGCATTTTGTAATGGGGTGTAGATTGCATCCACAGGAAGGATGGCAGGGGTAACCTGTAGATATTTTGTGATACATTTCAGCATTTAAAGATTTTTTGGTTCATTTTAACATGTAAAAGATGTGGTACCTGTGAACAATGAAAGATTTGATGGTACATGTGACCAACTGAAGATTTTATGATACATGTTTGCATGTGTGATTCTCACGCCAACTTATGTGTTTTTCAGTGTTGCAAGCCTGGAGGAGAAAGTGAGTATACTTGTTAAAATATGCCTGTCTCTGTTCCTTATGAGAACAATATTCTATTCAGAAATAACTTGAAGGCTTACCTGGCTTTACCAATGTAAATATAGGAAAAAAACGATCTTCCAGTACACTCAGCATCATTCTCATTCTATTCAAATCTTTAAGTCATAAGTAACTCTATTTATAGCACCCATTGATGTGTGAAAAACTTTTTTGAGTAAAATTAATGGCATTTCCTTGGTAAAATGTATATTTCCTTTTCTTTTTCAGTTTGATTCCCTTGATTGAAAAGCCTGCTGAAAAGTATCCATGCCTAGAGTTTATCAGAGCTGTTTGTAACTGCTGAAGGCAGATAAGCAAAGAATGATGATGAGAATAAAATGTCAACACCATCTCCTCAATGAAGAGTGGACAGCGTGTCACAGTTCCTTCTTTTCTTTGAAAAATGATTCTGTTTATTTGTTGTTGAGTACCTTCTACCTTATGTCTGTTTAATGTAAGGTGATTTTCTAATTTGTCCTGATTTATTTACAAATTTAAGTAATTTTCTCCTTGGGATGCTGGGGTCCTGTGAGTTAATACCACCCCCACCTTCTGGAAATTATGCGCTGGGAATTCCCATCTTTTCTATCCCTCCCTCTGTTTCTGCCTCGTACCTTTTCTTCCTGTCACCTCATTCTAATTTATTTTCTGCCTCCTTGGTCCATTCTCCTGCATATTTTTCAGAAAACTTAAAAGTTAACAATTCTCCTGCACGCCAAAGTCAGATGCACTGGGCCTGACTTGTCAGGCACTTACTGGCAGCGCAAGGCATTTTCACTCAAATGACAGAAAACACTAGTTGCTGTCTGAGCCTTTGAAGAATCAAAAGAAGAAAAAATTTATAAAGTTATATGAATAGAGTTTAAAGAAACTTGCCTATCATCTAACCAGCCATCTGTCCTGTGTGTGTTTTCAGGGTCTCTGAAGGAGGAGTTAGAGGAAGCAGTGAAGAACAAACAAGTGAGTCATCTCTGTTCGTACCTACACAGTCATTCTACTTTGCACCTAGCCTCACCTATGTATTACCTATACTGCATCCATAAGTGTACGCATATGTATATATATACACACTTGGCCCTGCTTCATATCTATATGTATTGGCGCTCAGAGGCAAAATGAGCTTACAAAAAAAAAAAAAAAATCAAACTTGCATATATGTATGATGTGTAAGGGCTGGCAGCACTTTTCTATGTGTTTATTAGAAGGATGGAGTTGTTATTGAGAAAAACTGTATCTGTTATTGTTTGTAGTTGTCATCACTGCTGCTTGTTTCTGCATGAATTTCTTGTGATCAAGATGAATGTATTGGTTTTTTTTTAAATCATCATTGTTCATTGTCTTAGCTGTCAATGCTGCTTCTGCCAAATGTTTCTGTGCACAAGAGGCACTTGAAGTGGTGATTGCATATGTGGATTCTGCTTTTTTGGGGATGGTATTTGCAGCATTGTATGAGCTATATCACTGGCTAAAATGGTATGCTAGGATTGACAGATTAGTATTTTAGTGTCCTGTGTTCTAAAGCTGTCTGAGTTTATGTTTGTACAAGCAGCAGACATGTGTAATGAATGTATACATGCTTGTGCTTACATCCTACACCATACTTATTCATTCACACACAGACTCACACGCACACATTCACACATGCATGCACACATGCATACACACAACACACACACACACACAACACACACACACACCACACACACAAAATACCAGAGTGACACACACACACACGCACGCACACACACATACACACCAGAGTGACACACATATATATACAAGAAGAAAACAGACTGCAACAAATGCTGTTTGAATTCCAAGCATCAAACTTTTAAGCCCAAATTATTCAAGTTTGGCACGGGTTGGGGTAATGACTTCAGTCAAACTCTCTGCTCTCTCTCGTAGTGCTTATTTTTCTTCTCCTAAATGTAAGCATGCGGTGGTTTGGTTTTTTTTTTTATCCTTCATCTTTGTATATCTTATGAATGACTTGTATATTTTACATCATTCTATCAAATATATCATTTGTTATCTTATATGATTATATGTATAAAATGTCTTTTGTGTGTGTCCTATCTTTTAAAGTTACCATTCAGTTTGGGTTTTTTTTAAGTGTTTGTATTTTAATCGTACATTTGGGTTGGCATGTGCATGAATCTGTGCATGTTCGTTTGACTAGATGAGTGCACACTGGTGTGTATGTGTGTCAGTCTGTATCATGCATGTGCATGTGTATGTGCATATCTGTGTGTTAAAACCATGGACTCAAATGTGCTTTTTTCTTTTTTTTACAATTTTTACTTCATTCTGTTACATTTCAGCATCATTTTTCCCCCACCAGAATTATCTACCAAGCATGTCAGGCGCTTAATCTCAGCCCAACGCATTTTCGCTCATACAACAACAACAACATGTTTCTGACATTCAACAACAAAGAATCTGCCAAACATCCATCCCCCACTCCACCCCTAGCCTTGATTTTTTTTTTTTTTTTTTTACTTTCTGTTTCTTTTTAAAATTGTCTGGTGTCTGATTATGGGGGTGGGTGATTTTCAGCCTTGCATGGTGCAGACGCGGTCAGGTGCCTTGTACAGATCCAGGTCCATGATTCCCATCAAGATGGGCGTCTGGTGTTCCCTCAGGTTGCTGCTACCACCACCACCACCATCACTGCTGTTGTTTTTTTTCTTCTCTTCTGTTGCTGAGTGCTCCTGTGATGTGTCTTCTCTGGCTCCAGACAGTTTCTTTTCTAACAGGTTTTTTTTTTTCGTTCTCCCTCTCCCCCCCTCCAAAAAAGTCCCTTTTTTCTTCTTACAGGTGGACTGGTTTTGCTGTCTGCTTTTGGTGGTCTTTTTTTTTGTTTTGTGTATTCTTATCTTGATTTTGGTTTTTGTTTGTGGGGTTGTGAGTGAAGAACATCTCTGTCTGTCTGTCAGTTCTGATTGTCTGTCTGTCTGTCTCTCTGTCTTCTCTCTGTCTGTCTGTCTGTCTTCTGTCTGTCTCGTCTGTCATCTTCACTCGCTTGCTTCTCTCTGTCTGTCTTCTCGTCAGTCGTCTGTCATCTTCACTCGCTTCTGCTCTCTCTCTCTCTCTCTCTCTCTCTCTCTCTCTCTCTCTCTCTCTCTCTCTCTTCTCTCCTTTTCTTCTCTCTCTCTTGGTTGAATCTTTCTTGTTTTTTTGAAAAGGGGTGGTTTGTTAGTCCTTAATCACAAGGCCAATATCTGTTACCTTTAAAATATTAAGTCATATCATTCTCCCTTTGACTTTGGAATCTTTTTCTCTAAAGCTCATGTTGTTTTCATTTTCTGATATTCCCGTCCTCTCTGTAAGTCTGTTAGATTTTGAAGGAAGTTATAGCTGGTGAAAAGCTAGTGAAACAACTCTATTTTCCTCACACCAATTGCTCTTTTTTGCTATAAGACAGCTCCCAAAACGGATGAGACACTCACTGCTAATTCAGAAAAAAAAAATCTTTCTTTCATGCTCACTGGTCTTGTGGTGACCGTTAGTTTCAGTTTCTTCTTCACTTTAGTGCTGGTGCGAAAGATTTGTGTCAAAACTTGACGGTTTGTATGTTTGGGAAAGAGAGAGATGGAGGAGAGATAGTATCACAAATCACCATTCCACAGTGAGGATTTTGTCCCTGTGGCTTCTTGACTAAACTATCAGAAGTAGACTTTGTATTGTAGGTATTCCTGTGCAGGTCAGATTGGAACGGGCACTACTGAAAGTGAGATGCATCATTAACATAAGGACTGGTTGGGTTGGTGGCCTTGTGAGAGTCTTAACTTCAGCATCTCCAAATGGATTTTTGGTCTCCAAAAAATGTCATACTTGACAAATTGTAAGCTACAATGTTTGGCCATGACGTAGACCCTCTGCAGTGTATTCTATGCAGCTACTATGTTTGGCTGAAAGTTAAATCACATGACATTTAATTGTGGATCATGATCCATGAGAAAAGTTGACATAATTTTTGTCTCTTATGTGTTTGATTCATAAATAACTGGTGATGTGTTTACAGCAGGCATAAACATTAGCTGAAGCACCTGATTGTTTCATGAATGTTCAGAAAAAGGCTGATTGGTTCTTGCAGTTATGTGGCTTTTCCATGATGGCATGTGATTGGTTCCTGCAGTCATGTGGCTTTTCCATGATGGCATTTAATTGGTTCTTGCAGTCATATGGCTTTTCCATGATGGCATTTGATTGGTTCCTGCTGTCATGTGGCTTTTCCATGATGGCATTTGATTGGTTCCTGCAGTCATGTGGCTTTTCCATGATGGCATTTGATTGGTTCCTGCAGTCATGTGGCTTTCCATGATGGTTTCCATTATCTTTGTGGATTTATTTGATGCATTTGTTATCAAAGTTCTAGGCAAACTGTTTACGTTAATTTAAAAAGCAATGAGAAATACCAAAGCATCTTATAAAGGACTTTAGATCTATGCACCCATCAATCTATCCATCTATCCATTCATCCATCCACCATGTATTCATCCACCCATCAGTCCGTCTATTCAGCATAACAAGGAGGAAGGGAAACATTGGTATAACCAGAAGCCAGCCATGCATTGGAGACTGACTTAGCTCCATGTGGAATCCTCAGCGTCAAGTTTATTCATAGAGTGGCTTATGTATTTTTCTCAACATGTTGGGAACAAGCAGAAGATTCAACTGAAATAATTTACCATGCATGTTGTATTTACTCAGCTACAGTACAACAAGCCTGTGTGAAGCAGTACTAGGAGTTTACACACAAAAAACCAAGGCCGCAAATAACCAACAACGATTTTGAAATTGTATGCACAATTTTATTGTACGTCCTGGTTAAAAGATGCCAAAAGATACAGATTCAAAGAAAATCACCACTGAATTGTGAAGTATAATGTTTTAACCAAAGTGAGATTTTGTTTGAGGGTGTTGGTCAGTTTATTTTTGGAAATTGTTGGTTGGGTTTTTTTTTTTAAACTTGAGCTCTTCAGTCTTAATGGTATATCACAAATTGCTGTCTTTGTTGTTTTTTATTCACTTGAAGTTCTCAGTGTTATGCTAATTTAACAAGCCTTTGTTATAAAAAAAAAATCAGATGCTTAATGTTTATGATCAATATTTCAGATTCGCTGCAGATTGTTGGTTGTGGTAAACAGCTTCATAATTCCACCAGCATTAATTCACAAATAACATCCACATATGCTAATGACCTAAAAAGAAATATCTGTCATATCATCACATTATTAAAAAAAATTCTAAAAAATCATATCCCATGTGTTATTCATGCAGTTGTTAACATCTAATATCCATCTCTGATAGTTGTATTCATTCCTCACTTCATCTTCATGTCAGAATTTTGTAATGGAAAGATAACATTGACCTCAATATCATTGCAGAGTTTTAGAATTACAAGGTTTGTTTTTGTTTTTTTTAATCTGTGCCTATTCTTACTTTTCAGAATCATGGAATATGAGGCTACAAATAAAATTATAATCTATAGTCTGTAGTCAGTCATTTGAATTTAAAGGAATAGAGCATATGTCAAAAATATCACATTTTTATAGCTACTGATGGGAAATGACATATCCATGTTTTTAGTCTCTTTTTTACTTGTTGGTTTACTGATTTGTTTATGTATTTTCTGAGTTTATTTCTTCTTTTTCTGTTTCTTTTTATTTTCACATTAAAATAAATCATGGCCTACCTGTGACTCTGTTATAGTTGTACAATTTTGTTCTTTTGCACTTCCAAGCACAACAATACAGCAGATCTGTGTTTGGATGTCAGATGGAAGATCAGGTTTTTAAAAAAAGAAAAAAAGACATATGTAATTTTGTAAGGTATGTAGACTTTTTTTCTAAGACAGAAAACAACTACTTTCAGTAAACTTTGTTCAAACATTCTTCGCTTTGATATCATATTAGAAAAAAAATCATTTTTGAAGTTACAGCTCAAGGCCAGAGAAGTGATATATTTTTTTTTAATTAAGGGATGAAGTGGTAGTCAGTGGTTGGGTTTAACAGTCACCTGTTGAACAAAATGATAAAGATCTATGTATATAGATTCAGAATTTTCTTTACATATTTTGTTGTTTGTTGTAGTGTTCTTGTTTGAACTTGACCAGTGTCCAGAAGAGAAGGTCCCTCCATAATTATTATACCCTCATATCCACAAGCTTGAAGAAAGGGCAAAAACACCAGAATTGTAGCATTTTGGATGTTGCATGTAAAAGTAGTATGGTGACGATAATCTGACCTGTTATCTAGGAAGAAGATCGCGCAGCAGAGGCCGAGAGAGAGAAGGGCAAAGCCGTCACAACCAGCCACACTACCTCCTCCTCCTCCTCCATACCTCAAGCAGCAGTGGCCTCAGCTCAGCTGCCGCTGTTTGTGTTGACGGCTCCCTCCTCCAGTTCTGAGGAGGAGTCAGTGTCAGACACATCCACAGGGGTGACTAGCCCCGAGGGGTATCCCAGAACTTCCTCCCCCTACCTGCCAGGCAATGCCGCCAGGAGGTTCAACTTTGACGGCAACTTGAGGGACATGCGTCCCAGCGTCGTCAAAGGCGGGAGCAAAACTCCCTCTGGTGGAGCGCAGTCCAAAGCTCTGCTCACCAAAGTGAGTCTGGACTCCAACGAGGGAGGGTCAAGGTCGAGCACCGACCATACAGACAGCGGGTCTGGTGACGGGAAGAAACCGTCAATGTTCCCCAAAGCGCAGTCATCTCTTGGAAAAACTTTCCCGCCGGTCTCTGCCCCTGCGGAAGAAACCAAACCTAAACTGTCCTTCGCTAAGCCTCAGCCGGCCTCCAAGACAAAGGCACGGAAGCTCCCTCAGATCAAGCTGCCCGCCTCTAGTCAGGCCGCCTCTGCCCTGGCCCGCAAAGCGGCAGAGTCCAGAGAAGGAAAAGCAGGCTCGGGTGGAGTGACCAGGGCGGAGAGCGTCAAACCCAGACCCCAGCTGCCCTCCACACCCAAGGTGCCCGCCCCGGCCTCCAAGATGAGCAGGACCAAGTCCTCGCCCAGGGAATCCCGCAATCTGTTCATGTCCCGGAAGGAGCTGACGGGCAAACCCAGCAAGCTGCTGTCGGACAGTGACGTCATGGTCATCGCCACCAAAACGGGCTCCTCCCAGAATCCTTCCGCGGACGTGAAGTACGTGGTGAAAAAGCGGGAGAGCAGGGACAGGAAAGACTCGGGGGGCGCTGAGGTGGTGAGTCCCCCATCCACAGACCAGAGCGGCATGCTGAGGTCCTTTGATGACCTCCTCGGCAGTGAAAGCAACTCTTCCTCCTCTTCCGCAGGGTTATCCTCCAGTGAAAGTGTAGGCAGTAAGTCTGTGAGTTCTGACCAGTCAGCATCCAAAGAGTCAGGGGCGAAGGATCAGTCAGTGACAAACGTGAAGAGCGGCAGTGCCTATTCCAAACTGAAAATGCCCTCCCCTAGTCCCCAGCCTGCCTGGAAGTTGGCAGCAGCAGCAACATCCTCAGAAAACACATCCTCTGCTCAGGAGGACTCTGCCCTCAGTTCAACCACCCCCATCTTGGCCAAATCCTCCTCCGTCAAAGATTTCCTGGCCTCCTTCTCAGCCACGGGGGGGAAGAAGGCAGACGCGAAGGGCACAGAAAAGGACGCGGCTCCAACAGAGAAATCCCAGGTGGACACTCCAGTCAAATCTTTAGTCTCCAAGTTTTCTAGCAGCGGCATCACAGGCAGGGCGGCGCCAAAAGAGCCCTCATCAGCACCAGAAACCCCCGCCTCTGACTCTGCCTCTGCAGTGTCTCTGGACTCCATCCTGCCCAAGGAGGAGAGCGAGCAGCAGAAGCTGGCGGAGCTGATCGTGTCTCTGGCCAGCCAGCCCAGCCTGGGATCCTCCCTCAGCTCCACTGACTCCTGGACTATGCTCCTGGAGGAGACCGCCGGGGAGAGGACCCTGTCCTACGAAAAGCTGGAGCAGCTGGCCAACAAGGCCAAGGCCTCCTCCTCCTCCTCCAGCAAGAGCAGAGAATCCTCCTCCTCCAGGGAAGGCACGGGGGACAAGACCAAGGCAGGGGCAGACAAGCCGGGGGGCATGGTGAGGTCGTCATCCACCTCCTCCCTCTCCAGTGGAGCCTCGTTGGGCAGCGTGGGGAAGGAGAGCTCGGAGGTAGGACCCTGTCCTCAGCACACCCACCCCTCCACCCCTCCAACCACCATCACCTCTCTCCCCCCCTTGTTTCCATGGCCACGGAGCATGCAGTGATGCTGTGTTTCCCTTCCCTCTCCCCTCCCCTTTTGTCCTGCATGCTTGTTCTGACCTGCCTGCCTCCTCTTAGCCACTGCCCCACCCTCTGCTCCTGTCGTGTGCTGTGCCTGTGCCTGTGCCTTCCCCCCTTGGACACTTTGCTGCTTTACACTGTGCACTGTGCCTCGCACCTCTACCACCACTACCACCACCTCCTCCGTCCTTTTGCTTCTGGACATG
>CM060328.1:28409360-28436860 GCA_030674155.1 Stramonita haemastoma
CAGATATACAAACACACTTTTGGACTTTTAAAAAAAAAAAAAAGGAAAAAGCAAACAAAACCCTCAGATAATTGATAGTTACACTTTCAGATCTGCTGTGTTTTTTGTTGATAATGTGACAGTTTTCCATATATTTTTTTGGTAGTGCTAGAAAAGTTACCACATCAGTTGTTGATATCCAGATAATAATGATAATAATATATGGGATTTATCTAGTGCTGAATCTTGTGGAGTACACAAATCAAAGTGCTACAAATCAAAACGTTTAATCAGCTCTGACCTATAGTGAGGGAAGTGGAGTATACATCAGCAGCAGCCTTTGATGTGATGGCCAGGCCTAAGAAATCACCTGTGATCTACACGCCAGCATTTGTTCACTGTGTGGATGGATACACTTGTGATGCACAACTGTTTGACTCTCCACACTTTGCAGGGGGTAGCGGAACAGTTCAGACATGGGCTTAGCCAGTTTAGGCCAGTGAGGAAAGAGACTGATTTCAGGCTATGAAAATATCATGTCCATCAGACAGACACTGTAGCTGAGTGGTCAAAGACAGTTTGACTTCGATCCCCTGGGTCTGTGAAGTCGTGGGTTCGAATCTCAGCAGTGTCTTGGGAATTAAGGACGGGATTTTTTTTTTCCCGATCTCCCAGATGAACTTCAAGTGGAGACTTGCCAAGGTGAACAATCAACTATTTTGTTGAAGCTCATCAGAAGAGGAAAAGATAAATATTAAGACACAGAATATGTAGAATTTGTCAAAGTTAAGTGATTTTTAGATCATTTTAGATGGGTCTTGTTTCATCAGTGATTTTTGGATTATTTAAAAGTGGGTCCAATTTCATCATTGATTTTCAAGTTATTTCAAAAGGGTCCAATTTTGTCAGTGATTTTTTCAGATCATATGCAATTGATCCAATTTCCTCAGTGAATTTGAGATTATTTTAAATAAGTCTGGTCAGATCAACAGATTTTGTGATGTAGACAATTCATATCAGACAGAGGGTTGTGATGATGCACATGCATAGTTAGGTCTCTTGCAGACTATCATCTGCTCAATGTGTCATGGGTTTGCTGAGGTTTTTTTTTTTTCCAGTTTTCAGCAGTGTGAAGTGTGTGTTCTGTGCTGCACTGCTGCCTGTGTTGTGGTTTTGTTTTGGGTTTTTTTCACCTTCCCCCTGCCAAGTCTTTCCTACCTTCTGTTTCTTTCCCTCCAATCCCACCCCAGCCCCTTCCCTCTTCCAGATCCCTTCCTTTATTCTTTCTTTCTCTGTCAGTGTGTGTGTGTGTATTTTTCTGTTGCTCTCTCTTTTTTTTCTGTCTGTCTCTCTGTATGTCTCTCTCTCTCCTATCTGTATCTCTCTGTCTGTCTCTGTCTGTCTCTGTCTGTCTGTCTCTCTCTCTCTCTCTCTCTCTCTCTCTCTCTCTTCTCTCTCTCTCTCTCTTCTCTCTCTCTCTCTCTCTCTGTCTGTCTGTCTATCTCCCCCCACTCTCTCTCTCTCTCTCTCTCTCTCTCTCTCTCTCTCTCTCTCTCTCTCCTCTCTCTCTCTGTCTCTCTCTCGCTCTTTTTGTCTGTCTGTATGTTTCTCTCTCTCTGTCTCTCTTTCTCTCTGTCTCACTCACTCACTCTCTCTCTCTCTCACTCACTCTCTCTCTCTCTCCATATCTCTCTCTCTCTCTCTCTCTCTCTCTCTCTCTCTCTCTCTCTCTCTTCTTTTTTTTTCTGCAGCAGATGCTCACTTTAGTATCATAGTACCTGATTTCAAGTTTAATTCCAAAGAACAATACAAATTTTAATAGTTTATTATTCAACAAGTCTGGTGCTCTTCACATGCAGTCAAAGTGTCAGAAAGCGTACATGTCTTCATTTTTGGACCAGTTGGGCTTTTTTCTGAGAATGTAAAAAGATTTTTTTTTAATTGGTATACATGTCCAGGTGCTAAAAAATGTGGCTTTTGATTTTACTGCAAAGCATCGGTTTAATGGGAAGAAGTTCAGTTATGATTTTTGGAAATTTTGGATCCTATAACTGTAGAAAAGTGAAGCAATTGAACATAGTTGGAAATTTAGATTCTACAACCAAAGAAAAGTGGTTTAAAATATTTCACGTATTTTTGACATCCGCACCCCACCCCAGCCCCAGACCAAAAAAACAAGATTTTTTTTGGGGGGAATAAAGCTGAAAAAAGCTATAGCGCTTGAAATTTGGTATGTTGGCACCCAGCTGAGTGGGTGATAAGTTTTTTTGGGGGGGATGATGGAAGACCTGGGAAGTGAAAAGGCCATGAAAGACATTAAAAGAGATAAAATGCCAGACTGTCCAGAAATGAAGGCACTGTGGATTTAAAAGTACAATGTGTCACTGGTGTATGATGTAAAATTTTGTTAAAGATTCCAAGTATTTTTCCTGTCACTAAGCTGTTCAATTTGTCTTTTTTTTCAGCAGATATCTCAGTTTCATTAAATGCATAAAAAAATCTGCATAATGTAATGATGTTAGTGTGGGGATTTGGAGGGGGGGGGACATTTTTATTGAATTTTGTATGTTGTATATTAAGGAAATGAAGTGACATGACTCATGAAATGAAATAGAGCATGTTGATGCAGAATCAAAATAAATATGTCTTTTTGTTTTGTTTTTTTAATATGGATTGTACATTTTAATTTCTTATGTGCCATGTAGAGCATGATTGATTACTTGGTTGTTTCTGTAGTTTTATCATTCTTATTGTTCAGTACATGCTAGCAGTGTGATTTAAAGTTATAGACACCTAGTCATAGTTAGCCATTTGCTTGCTCAGTCAGTTTTGGTTTGGTTCTGTTTGTTTGTTTTTTTTACAGTATTGTGCATATATGAGGTTAAATATGTAATGGTGTCATATTTAGATACAATGTTACTCCTGCGTGTGCATGGATGGATGGATGGATGGATGGATGTATGTATGTATGTATGTATGTGATTGTGTATGCATGTGATTGTATGTGCGTAGCTTTCTTCAATTTAACGTCTCTTCACTCTTAGTGATATTAGACGAGAAACAAAAGTAGAATAAAATTAATTGTGTCACTTGTGTGCTTGAGTGTGTATGTGCGAGTGTGTGAGTATGTATGTCAGTGCACATGTCTGCATGTGGATATGAGCAAGTATGTGTGAGCGTGCATGTGCAAAATCATGTGTGTGTGTGTGTGTGTGTGTGTGTGTGTGTGTGTGTGTGTGTGTGTGTGTGTGTGTGTGTATGTGCGTGTGTGTGTGTGTGTGTGTGTGTGTGTAATTATAACTGCTCTGTTTTGATATATATTCTTTAGATATGATACTATGCAAGTGTGTTTGCATGAACATTTAGGTGTGAATGGGTGGGTCACTGGGTGATTGTATGTGTATGAGTTGTTTGATGGGCTCTGTGTGTGTGTGTGCGCGCATGTGCATGCGTGCATGTGTGCGTGCGTGTGTGTGCGCACACGTTCATGTGTGCATGCATATGTTTGCATGTGTCTGGTATCACTTAAAGTAGAAAGACGTCAAAATTGAAATCTTCATGTGTTTGTGTTTGTTTTAGGTTACTCGCTGATATTGTTTAAATCAGGCTGCATTTATCACTTAAATGAAACGTTTTAGTCTCTGCAACTTTCTTTTCTTTAGTTTTGCACTGTGACTCAAATCACACTCACAGAACTGTCAGCGCTGATGTTGCCTTACCTCTGCACAGAACCGGACAAGGCGGGGGCGGACAGCGGGGACCGCCTGCAGTCCCTCATCTCCAAATACCGCAGCCACAGCAGTGACTCTGCCGCAGGCATCGGCAGCAGCAGCAGCGGCGCAGCCACCGCCACAGGCGGAACCAAGGGCAGAGAAAGCTCGGCCCCTCCCGCTCTGCGGTCAGGAGTGTCCTCCCCTGGAAGCCGCGGCTTCTCTCCCGGCGCCCCCAAAGCTCCGGTGTTGCGGTCCGGTTCTTCTGACGTTGCGACAGAAGGGGCATCGGGGAAGAAACAGCCACCCCTCCCCCGCCCAAACCCGGCAAATCCCTGATGAAGAGTTTATCGGGGGAGGGTGGGGGGGCTAAGGCCGAGGGTGCGGGACAGTCGGGGGAGATGCTGGATTCTCAGGAGCAGAGCGACATCAATGCGCTGATACAGAAGTAAGTATGGTGTGTGTGTGTGTTTTATGTGCTTTTGGGGTTTTGTTTTTTGTGGGGGGTTTTTGAGCTGCTGTTGTAGGTACTTGGGTGGTTGTGTCTCTTTTTCTGTCTTTGGCCGTGGGTGGTTTTGTGCCTGGTGTGTGGGATCACTGGTACTTAAGGTTCAGTGGTTCGGTTCTTTCTGTTTTCTTTTCTTTTCTGTTCTTTGTTGTTTTTTTCGCACCCTTGTTTTTTTACTGCTTGTGTCTTTTCTGTGGTCGATGAAAGGGTGGGTTGTGTTCTGTGGTTCTTGTACAGGACAAGTTGTGTTGTTTTTTTTCTTATGTGTAATGCCAGTGCTTTGTAGAGTGCATCAGTATGTGAAAGTGGACTGTGTAAAGGGCTGTCTGAATGAATCAGATATATACTCATTTTACTGCTTAGCTGTTGTAATTGTTCTGTTATGTCTGCTTTTTGTGTGCTCTGCGAGTTTTTTTTGTCAGACTCTTTTCTCTCTTTTTTTTTTAAAAGAATCTCTATTCTGTTTTTCTGAATTTTTTTATCTTTGCCCTGCTCGGAAAAAATCAAGGTCAAAATGTATCGTGAGATTTTGTTTCTGTGTATGGAAGTTTTCTGCCAGTGTTGGGTTTGTAAATGTGCAAGGATTTTTTTTTCTTTTCTTTAGTTATGTTGGTTTCTTTCTTCTGTTTTGTGGAGACTGTTTTGTTGTTTTGTTTGTTGTTGTTGTGCTAATCAGTTATGTTTTTGTACTTTTATTTGTGTTTTGTTCTGTTGCTGGTTGTTGTTTTGCTGGGTCAGACCAATCTGATTCCTAATGCTTCATTTTCTCAAAACAGAGAAATTCAGTAAGGTTACAATCAAATAATAACACATTTAAAGGATAAAAGAATAAATCACTTACATGTCAACAGAGAATTACAGCTGACAGCATCCACAAAATCAACACATTGGCTCTTTGTCCAAATATAACAACACATTTTTCTGCAACATAGTCATGTTACTGTGTGTACTTTTACCTGTGTTGTTTTGTATTGCTGTCTGACGGTATGTTAGGTCAGTCATGTTGTTGTGTGTACTTTTACCTGTGTTGTTTTGTATTGCTGGTTGTCATTGTGTTAGGCCAGTCATATTGTTGTGTGTATTTTTACCTGTGTTATTACTGGTTGCCAGGGTGTCAGGTCAGTCATGTTATTGTGTACTTTCACATATTACATTGTATATTGGTCGTCAGTGTGCTGGGTCAGTCAGGTAGACAGGATTGCCTGATGGTTAGTGTGTTGCTTCTGGTCTGTGGCCTGGGTTCAAGCCACCTCTGAGACACCAGTTCAATGAGGTTTTTCCTCTGGAGTTAACATTAGTGCTGACTCCACTCCCTGGAAAGTCCTTGGGATGAGACCTTAAATCAAGGACCTGTGTTCAAACACATGCAGAACATTCTCGTATGTCCAATTGTGCTGGTAGGAGCAGATGGTAGAATTCACAGAAATTAAGAAAGCACACAAGTACTTATTTCATCATCTCAAAAATGAAAGAACAGAAAAAGATAAAAGAAGTGTATTTTACTCTTTTTTTTACTGTGTTGCTGTTTGTCACTGTGCTGGGTGGTCATGGCTTTGTGTACTTTAACTTGTCTTTCCAGCTCTTCTAGAGAGAGGGGGAGAATATATCCTGGTTGTCATTTGCATCAGATTTATATATGTGATGTGAATTCTTTTTGGTTTTTTTGTTTGTTTTTGACAAAACCCTCATTCTTATAATGATTTTGTTTGTTTTCACACAGTAAATTGCGAAGCTTTCTGCATTCTGTGGCTGCTGTGGTCTTGAAAATTGGGGGGGGGGGGGGGGGACTTTATGTTAGAGTCTTGGAGGCATTCTCACTAGCCATCAGCTTCTACATAAGTATCCTGTATAATAACTAGGGGGGTGGGAGGGTGAGATAGCCTAGTGGTTAAAGGATTGCGCTAAGGAACTAATAGCTTTGGGTTAACGCCACCACTGAAGTGTGACCTGTTTAGGGGGATTTTTCCCTTGGAGTTTACATCAGTACCAACTCCACTCCTTAAAACTAGCACAAGTCCTTCAGATGAGACTTTAAACTGAGGTACCCTGGTGTCATGATTTGACTTCATCCCCGAAGTCAGAATGCAGTTATGTTAACAGTGGACAAAAACCGTTGCAAACGCAAAAGACAACAACTCACCACTGGCAAACCGAGGAACAAAAACAACACCCAAAAAAAAGCGATTCTCATGAAAGTGTGACAGTGTGTGTGAGAATGATCAGATTTTACAGGAAAGTATGTTTCCAACGTTTAACAGACTTTTCCGAGTCAGTTTAAGCTGTTGCTTGTTTCTTAACTGCTGTCCCCTGTTTGTTTGTCAGGCGGCTTCCCTGGTCAACACAAACAGTTAAACATGTCACCTTCATGTAGAGAAAACACAAAACTGACCACCTTAAGTCACCACTGTGAGTTGCGAATCCCTTCATCAAAGCCTACCCCAAGCCAGTTATTTTACCTCAGTGTACATTTCTCTCACCGCTGAATTCATTCTTCAGTTTCTTTGCTTCTTCTTCTTCTTCTTCGTCAGTCTTTTGTTGTCTTCTTCTTTTCTCTCCAGTATTATATTCCCTCTTCTTCTTGACAGTCTGGTTACCTGACTCCAGATTTCTGTTTTATTTATTAATCAGAACAAAATTGTAACTCTCCTTTTCTTTTTTGGGATGCCACTCGTTTTGTCTTTGCTCAGCTCATCAGTTAGTTTGTTTTGTGAGTATGGGTAAATTTGTGTCTGTGTGTTTTTTTGTTGTTTTGTTGTTGTTTTTTGTGGGGGTTTTTTTTTTGACTGGGGGGGGTTGGTCTACTGTCATCACTGTTTCAACATAATTGACTCTGGCAGCTATAAAACCAGACAGTTTTTTGGGTTGAGAGAAGCCCAAGTTAGTGAAAACTTGATGCAATCCAGACAAATTAACATGGCATACCAATCTTTCCTGTTCTCCCCAAGCTTTTTATATGTATACATGGAATGAATGTTTTTTTTTCCCACCTTCTTTCTCCCCTCTTTAGTTGTTAGTAGCTTTTTCAGTTGTGTATTTCTGGGTTTTATTTTTGTTTGGGGGTTGTGTGTGGTGTGTTTGGGTGGAGGGGGGGGGGATCTGCATTGAAATACTTACAAAACAAAAGCAGAATGGGTTTGTATCAGTTCTGTGGATAGTGTAATGCATTGCCCTCTGCTAGCTGTGTTGTGTTTCAGCTTTACCATGAAGTCTAACTGAATTCAATAGCTTTTAAAAAAAGTTTTATAGTTAATATGTATTTTTGCCAGGCCAAAGCTTTGTCAGGTCATTGAGTAAGCATAAGTGCCAAGGCTTACATTGAAATGTTCCTGTTTTACATGCTGAGATTGCCTTCATCCATGACAAGCTGTTGGTCAAACAACCTGCACTCACTTTTGATGGAGAGAAGAAAGGCTCTGAAGTCAGAGTCTGGCTGCTAGTATGGCAGTGTACTTGAAAAATCATACATGTAAACTTCTCATCCAGTGTGAACTTACAGTCCCTCACTGATTCCCAGGTGGGAATGAGTGAGACAGAGTGCATATTCTGGGTGACCCCAGGTGTTCAGCTGGGGGATGCTTAACAACAATTAACAATAACGACATAAGAGAGAGATCTATACATCAAAGTATGAATTTTGTTTTAACTTTTTGTTATTGTTAAATCTTTTTTAATATATTAAAACTGTCGTTTTTGTCTGAATATCAATGCCTGTTCCTTCAGACATGTGTACTGTTGGTTTTCCTGTCCATGATATGTGCTGTCTTTGAGAAAGATACAAAGATAAAAGTGTAAAAAGACTAGAATATATAACTTTGTCACTGGTAAACCTATATTTTCTTTGCTTAAAAAGTAATCAAAAAATTAATTAGGGGTGCTCTGGATGTGAGATTTGTGGATATGAATCATTCTTGAGGGTGTTTACTTTGCATACATAAAGCTCTGTAACTTGTTGGCCCTGTTCCATGCATGGCAGTTTTAGCACCTATGGCTAAAGACTGAAGAAGACTTCATTCAAGTCCTCTTTTGTCCAGGGTTAAAAAAAACATTAAAAAAACAGAAACAGACTTTGCCTTACTCAAGTAAGAATTATTTCTCGGATAAGAATTTCCATGCTGACTTTGTTGCAATCATAGGAAACTCCTCTTAATATTTTCAGCATTTTTGAAAACCAACTGCTAATTTTTTTTTTTTTTTAACAGACTGCTGTCAAAGTCTTTAGTATGTCCATTTTTTATTTTCAGATGGTACATTGAATAAGCAGAACATTAGCTTTTTTTTTTTTTTTTTTGCTGATGTAAACAGCTTACATTTCAGCATAATATACTGGCAGTATTGTAGCATGCGATTAACCATGCAGTATTCCAATGTTCCACGATAATGGCAACGGTACAAAAGTGTATCTGTGTTTCTGTGTCCACAGTTGTTATGAGTCGCATAAAATGTATCTTCTGAGTATGTACACAAACCGCTGACTGAGTACTCGTGTGTACCCCACCCACCCACCCAGCCTGGTAAGACAGAGAGACGATTCCACCTCAGGTTTCTGGCCGTGTGTACTTTTTTTTTTGTGATGATGGAAGTTCACGTACAGAACATAACCGTGTTCACGTACAGAACATAACCATGTATTCCAGAGCTGTGGGCCTGCTTTATTGATATCGTCTGCTTCCCATCGGGGCTTTGTGAAAGTATCCACTCACCTTCCAACTCCCTTTGGTTTTTTGGGGGGGTTTGTGCTGTGGGGAAATAAGGGATTAGATTGGACACTTGTGTACACTGTAGAACTAAAATGGCTGTCGCCAATCTTTTGTTCGTCTTGTAGTTATTGATTTTGTGTTTTTGTGTGTTTTTAATTTTTGTAATGTTATACCCATAAGCAGCAGAATAACTCTGTGATTCATTATGTGTATATATATTTATGAGTTTTGAGTGCATCCCCGTGTGCACAAATATACACTCATTTTATAGATGTGTATAATCATGGCTGGGATTGTGTTTAGAATGTATATCTCATCTAATCCACCCCACTGACTGACTTCATGTGTCTAGTACTGTAGAGCCATAGCCATCAATTTGCTGGTGGTGCACACAAGACTGCAGACCAAATGAGTCTAGTTTAAAAAAAAAAAAATAAAAAAAAATACTGGAACTCTGTGTTTGTGTGTGTGAGTGGGAGGGGGGGGGGGGGAGAAAACATAGTGAAAACTACTTACTTTTTATAGATATTTGTGATGCACTTTCACAAAAGGTACATTAATTTAAGTGCCTTTTTATCATTTTTTCAGATTTTGCTACAATGAGAAAGTTCAGTCATTTAGCTTTACAATGATATACTTGCTTTTGCTGTAGCTTGACTGAAAGCAAAGTTACATTAGTTTGAATTTACAAAGTGGTAAGGCGGCCATTTTGAGAAATTTTGGTTTTAAGTTTCTTGAACTGTGTACTTGTGTCTTGATCAGAAGACCTTAGCAACAGGGCTTTTAAGCTTTATAAGCTGAATTGGGCTCTGATACTTTGGAATATGATTTTTAGATGTTTGGAGAAACCGAAACTGCAAAAACATGAAAAGTGCTAAAAATAGGTGTAACCGCCTTTTCCGGCCCAAGGCGAAAACTCTCCCTGCGACTTAAAATACCTTTTGTGGCAGTGCATCACATTTTTTTAACATTCAGTTTCATCTTTGGAATAGAAACAACTGTATTAAAATTTACAAGAAATCATTTTCAATCAGAGGATGGTGTGTACATACATAACATTGTTGTTGTTGTTGTCTTCAATTTTACGTCTGTTCACTTTTAGTGATATTAGACGGGGGAAAAAAAAAAAAAAAAAAAAAAAAAAAACCAACCACCTCACCCCCACACAAAGAAACTTGATAATGGAACAGGAATAATAAAAACATGAAAAAAAACAACAACTCACTAACATTAATGCAACTATAACAAATGTCCTAAGGGACTGTAACAGAGACCTTTCACAATTTCAAATGCCAATTTTAAATTATTGAAAATACTGGTAAGGGAGTTTTCAGAAAAATGGGGCATGAAAGACTTTACACTCTTGCAGTCAAACAGTATATGAGTATTAGTGATATTCTCACCACACAAACATTTACCATTTTTGCTGAATTTGGTTGTCAATGCATTTAGTTTCATTCTATAAAATAATGTATTAATTCTTCTTGACATGAAAACATTTACACAAGTCTTTGAATGGTTCACAACTGTTAAATTATCGGTATTGATCGCGGTCCTAGTTAACAATCTCCCATTTCGCTGATTTGTTTCAATGACCTTTCTCCATGACATAACATAACATTGTTTTTTCTTGGGTTTTGTATTTGTTCATCTGTTCATTATTGAATGTTTGTAATATACTTAAATCATACACTTAAAATGTGGATGCACATAGTTGATGTAAACTCTTCTTTTTTTTTAAATTTAATTTTCTTTGTTGGCAATAATAAAAAAGGTGCACTGGTTTGTTCCCCAAGGTTTGACATGGTAGCCGATCTTGCCTGAAGATCGATCGTGATGTAATTTGGGTTACAGTGTGTCTGAGGGGTGAGAATCGATGTTTGTTTTTTTTCCCTCTCTGCATGTCTTTTTTTTCCTCCTCCACCCTTCTTCTGGAGTTTTTTTTGGTCTTCTTTCGTCTTCCTCGCCATTCCTCACAGCTTCCTCTCTATGGCAGTGACATGAGCGATGTGCACTTTGTACAGTCTTCTTTAGCTTTGTGTAGTACCTTTCTTTGTTAGACTTTTTTTTTTCATCTTTTATATGTGTAACATTTTGAGATTCTTAACAGCATGCGGTTTAGGGTTCAAAGATGTTGCCATTTTTCCCTCCTCCCCCCCCCTCCCCCTTCCCCAGCTCTTTTTGAGAATGAAAATGAGAAAAATGACGGGAAGATGGGTAGGTAAGATGCGAAATCAGTCATTCTGTGGTTAGAAGTGGGGGGACTTCCTCTCATTTTTCACATTTAATTATAATTTTTGCACCTTGTTATTTGAATAATGGATGGTATCAGCAGTATCTAAAAGGAGAAATGTGTGAATATTGTAACAGTGGAGACTTTCATACATATTCCACTAATTAGAAAAAGAAATCTATCTAAAAAAATTCTTAGAAATCAAATGCATTAATGCATTTCCTTCTTTCTTTAATTGAACACAGTGTTTAGTCTAACGTCAGTCACATTTTAGATTCAGTCAATCTGAGTATGTAGTGGTGAGATCTTTTTTTCAAAGTTTACTGTGGTGAGATAGATTATTCATTCATCATGGCTGTTTACAGAATTTAGTATTGGTTTTTAGAATGTAAGACAACAGGTCTGCTACTTGCAAAATGGTGTAACTATGGTACATATCATTTTCTTCTTTTGCTGGTGGTCACATGAAAATAGCTGATATTCTTTCTTTGAAATTGCTCTCTTGTTATCTCCTACCCTTGCAGAAAGTACTGTGTAATTTCTTTTTATTATAGATTTTTTCCCTTTTTAACTTTGTAGTTATTACATAGTTTAGGTTGTAGTAGACTTTAGCTGTATTTTTTTATGTTTTTAAGTTGTTGTCTTTAGCAATTTGTACAGTAGGGTTTTTTTTCTTGTGTGTGGGTAGAAGTGAATGGTTTGTTCTTTTTTTTTTAAAAGAATTTATTCTTTTTGTTTCTGTGTATAGGATTATCTTTACAGTTGTGTTTTTGTTTAGTTGGTTTGGGGTTTTTTTTGGTAACTTGCTTTCTGTCATAGTTTGTTCTGTACTTTTTTGGATAGATTTTACTCTTTTTTTTATTATCTTCTTTTTTAGACATTAGTTCATTTTTCTTTTTGGGTGAAAAAATTTTTTGTCCTCCCACAAAGCAGACAGCTTTGACACATATGCATAAGTTAGTTATATTTTATTGTTTAAAGTGTAATTCACTTAATTTTACACTACAACTCAGTGTGTGTGTGTGTGTGTGTGTGTGTGTGTGTGTGTGCATATGTCATGCATGCATGCTTGCAAATATGTTTCCCATGCATGTGGACATTGTGCATGACATCACTGCATGACTGAAACCAAAACAAAATCTGTTAAGAATATAATACTTTCTATATTTAAAATATATACACAATTATATTCTCAAAGGAAATATATTATTAGCAGTGTAAATTATTTTGTGCATAGTCTTCTCACTTGTATCAGCAGCAATATATACAAAAAAGTGTACGCACAAATATTTCATTTGCAATATGGATCAGTTTTTTGTTTTTTTATCTAAGGGCTTTGATTCAGTCTCACAAGATATAACACTATATAATTGTCATGTATAATTATTATCATTATCTTACATCATAGTTGTGTGCACAAAGAAACTATACCAACAGTATTTCTTTTTTTTGATATGACAAATGTGTAATATAGGCTTACACTCTGTTTAACCATCATCCCATTTTCTGGTGATGGTGGTGTCTTTCTCCCTGTGGATGTGGAGGGTGTGTGGTGGACCCTAACTTCCGGGAAGGACATGGACTGGTGTCTGCTTCATCCCTGAAGTTTCATATCATGCCATGAAGGCAACTTCATCAGAACTCTGTTGTGATCTGTCACACTGTCTGTACAACCATACAGAATGCCTGAAAGCTTTCCTACGCTTGATATCTCTAGAATGAAAGAATAAGAATCTATGAAGTGTTATACAGTAGATTAATTAAACATTTTCTTTTCCTGTAGGCATTGTCACAGCTCTCGGGGAGAGGAGATTAAATGATGGAATGGGTAGGGTAGCAGGGGATAGAAAAATGTGGGCTCACACTCACAAACAGAAACACACATTATAAGCACAACAGTGATGTCACAAAATGAAGAATAAATGGTCATGATTTTCAAGTGTTTCCTGTTACTAAGGATATCTTTTGGGGGGAAAGGAGGGGTGTAAACTGTTTTGTTTACTAGATTAGGTTTTTTTAAGAACCTTTTTTTTTTTTTAGCCCTGCTCTCGCTGTCTGTGCATGCATAATATGCATTAACATATTCTTTGAGAAAAAAAAAAGTCTGAAAAGGAAAACTATTACATGAGTGATTTTGCTGTTAATTTGTTCTCAGCAAAAATGTCTTTAAAAAAAAAAATTATAAAAAGGACAGGATAGCAGACTGGATTTTTAACCAATGAAATCCTCTGTGACAGTATGACTTGTTCATTTTCTGTGGATTTTTAAAGTCCATTTGAAAAAAGAATATAATAAAATATTTTTTCCAATATCACAACTATGTTATGATGATATATTTTATCAAATGTTATTTTCTCCATTCACAATGTTTATAAGTTCTTCCTCTTCTACCTTTCTTTCCATTTACCTCTTTACTCATCTTCCCCAATCCTCTTCCCCCCCCTAGCCTTGCCTTCACGCACCTCCACTTTTACTCTCCGTCCCTCTCCTCTCACTCTCTACACCAGTTAGATTATGGTGGCCTGCTGAAATTGGACTGGTCAAGGGTAGCGGCCTTGGCTTAGTGGCTAACTGCCGGTGCTGTGTTGGCGTGAGGGTGATGGGGTCGCTGTACTGTGTGTCTGCTGTGCTGTGGCTAGGGCTGACTAGATCTAGGGGAACTAATGGCCTTTTTCTCTTTCTGGTAATTTTTTTGTTGTTGTTGTTGTCGTTACTGTTATCATCATTAATTTATCTCTCCTCAGTTGTTGTTTCTGGCCTTGTTGTGTCGTGTGTTGTTGAAGTAACTCTCATCCAGTTCTTATGTTTTTTCAGGAGGTTATCTGTTTTGTCTTTTGTCTAGATGCTCTCTTTTAAAATCAGATTTTTTACAAAAATTGAACTAGTTTTGTGGGTGTGTTTGTTGTGGTTTTGATGCTTTTCTTATTCTCAAAAAAAAAAAATTGGAATTTAGGGTCTATAAGTATATACTGAATCATGAAAGAAAAGACTGGATGAAACGTTTCATTTAATTCCATCATCTCATTGATCTTACTTATCAACATTTCAAAAGTTTTCATGTGGGGATAACTAAAAAAAAACAACAAAAAAAAGAATATTTCATATCTGCCAAGGTAGGTAATATCATGGATGCTCTTTACCTGGTGTCATAGTTTTTTTTTCTTCTTTTTCCTGTTACTGTTTTCCTTGTCCCCCCCCCCCCTTCTCTGCATCTCCTCACCCCCTCCTCTCCCTTCCCTCTTCCCATCAGGTTTATCTTCCAACTTTATTCTTATTCTTCGCCTTGCTACTTCCTTTGAATTTTGTTTTACTTCAGACTAGATGACAGAGATCTGTGTGTGTATTTTAATCATGATTGTATATTATTATAGATAGTTTAGTACTTGATGTCTTTTTTTTTATTTTGGTAGTAATAGAAGCAGTTTTGTGTACTTGTCTTTTGCTGTAGTTGACCGTAACGCCTTGAAATGAGTTTGTTGGATTAACTGGCTGTGTGAGTAGTGAGTGGCTGTAGTCTAGTGGTTAATAAACAACCCCAGAGTTTCTAGTAACTGACATCTTTTGACTTGGTTTTTTTCCTGTTGCAGAATATCTCTTGAACGCTTTTGCTTTTTCTTTACTCTGCTTTGTGTGCTTGGTGAAGGGAGCCTTTGTAATGCTTTGTTGCCAGGACTGGCTAGAGGCTGATTGGAACTTCTCTGGTTTTTTTGTATTATTCTGCTAATACTTTTTGATTTTCTTTTGACCTTCTTTTCTTTTAAAATCTTGTGTCCTTTTGAATTTGTTTTCTATTGAGCCTTTTTTTTTCAATTTTTTGTTGAAGTTTGAATTCTTTTTGACATGATGTTTTGTTGGAATGCTCGCTATGACTGGAATTCTTGTAGCTAGAATTGGGAGTGGAGTCAACACAAACATAGTCAACAGCCTGAAAAATCTGCAAAAGTCTGATGTAGTTTCAGTGACTTATTGTCAGTTTTGGGGGCATGTTTCTGACTGTAGGCATCAAGGGGACTCTGGCCCTGCCTTATTTGTCTCAGCATTTATCCTTGGTTTCTAACCATCCGCTTCTCTTCCAGTTCACTCTGGGCTTAACTAACTCCATTCCCCAACAAGTTTTCAAGATGTGACTTGAGAACCAACGTCTGATATGAGAATCCATGTATGACACTTCATGCCCAGACTTTAGAGACCTATCCATTTTTTTCTGAAAAGTGTGGGCCTAGTATGGCTGGTGGTATGTATGGGTGATGACAGCAAACGTACCCAGCATGCAGTTTGGAGAGGGGTGGGTTCCCGCACCCCAGATTCAACCTGCCCCAGACATGAAGTTGATCGATGGCTGTGCCCTAATGATTCCTCAAGAAGGTTAATTAAAGAAGAAATCTAGTCGTGAAGTTCAGTCGCATAGTGTTGAGGCAGCCAGCCATCGCCCCCAACCCCCAGCTTCCAAGCTAGACCACCTGCAGATACACACCAAGCCACACATAGCCTAGTGGTCAAAACATTGCACTCGCAATTTTGAGGACCCAGGTTTGATTCCCATTTGAGGGGATTTTCCCCATGGAGTTAACATCAGTGCTTACTCCACTGTCCCCAAAAGTTCCTTGGATGTGACTATAAACTGAGGCCCCATGTGCGAACGCACGCAGAATATCTTGCACACACGTTAAATCCTGTTCCACTTTTCATAAGAGTAGGCTATTATGTGCCAGTGGGAACAGATGACAGTATTTACAAAAGTGCATGCACATGGGGACTGGATGTAAAAAAGCACATGAGTGCTTATTGCATTATCCTCAATATAAAGAATAAAGAAAGAAAAAAAAAGAAAGATACACACCACTGCAGGCAATGGGAATTATACAATAGTAGTCACACCAAAAGTGGCTGTGTGGGGCCTGACTTGTCAAGGTGCCTAATGGCAGAACAACGCGTTTTGATTCCTGTGACAGATGATGTCTGAGCATCCAACAAAGAAGAAGAAGGTGAACTCATTCCTGTCAGGTGCCTGTGTTAGCTAACCCCAGTCCATGCAGCATCCAACAAAGAAGAAGGTGAACTCATTCCTGTCAGGTGCCTGTGTTAGCTAACCCCTGTTCATGCAGCATCCAACAAAGAAGAAGAAGGTGAACTCATTCCTGTCAGGTGCCTGTGTTAGCTAACCCCAGTCCATGCAGCATCCAACAAAGAAGAAGAAGGTGAACTCATTCCTGTCAGGTGCCTGTGTTAGCTAACCCCTGTTCATGCAGCATCCAACAAAGAAGAAGAAGAAGGTGAACTCATTCCTGTCAGGTGCCTGTGTTAGCTATCCCAGTTCATCCAGCCTTTCATCCTGGTCTCTCTGGTCTGAGGCAGAGTACACTCCCCTTGATGCCTTTCTGTGTTGACTCCCCTCACTTTTACCTGAGTGGCTGAATGAATTAGGAATGTTACTGTTGTTTGAAAAACGGTAAGTATTTCAGATTGGTCGCAACATATTCATAGATGTTGTATATTTCAGACAGAGAAATTCTTGTTGTTTTGCTAGCGGTGTTTCAATGCTGTGAGTTTTATATTTGGATACCATGTTAGGAATAGTGCTGAATGACAACTGTGGTGTGTAAAGTTTTGAGTTCATGCGCTGCTCAGTGTGTGTTTGTCACACTACAGGCTCATTGAAACTTGCATTCCTTCTAGAGTCGTTTTACAAGGGAAATGTGTGTAACATTCTGACAAAAACAGACTGCACAAAAACAAGAAATATTAAAAGAGTATGTATTCAGGGATTTTTTTTTTGCTGTCCACTATCTCAGACCATTGTTATTTTGAAGGCAGTATACAATTAGTATTACAAAAAAAAAAAAGAACAGTTGGTGAGGAAAATCCTATGTTAGTGGCACCAATCAATGTTAAGGGAATTCACTGCAGAAAGCTTTCTCTGTTTGCGTCTTGGCATGCATAATCTTTTATGTGTAAGGGCCCCACTGCTTTACTTATGCCACATGGATATGGGGGACATGTTAGCCTAGTGGCTAGAGCTTTGTGCAGTATGCTCACAGTCTGCCAACCCAGGTTCGAATCTTGTTCAAGGGGATTTTCCCCCCCTTCAAATGCAGCTTGTCTCCATGTACAGAAAGATTCTGTGTTAGTTTATGAGCACTTTTCCTGTAAAACAGACACTAGGACATAAAGATATTTATAAACATCTTTAAACATATTTACATTGATTTTATGCTAATAGTGAGAAACAATTTTTTAAAATATATGGTCTGTATGATAACCAAATACTGTAAAAACTCTCTGATTCACAACAAATGTTACACTTCAGTATAATTTGAAGGTAAAATTGTTTGTATGTATACTCATATCTCTTGTCTCCTTTAACACAAAATATTTTTGTCTTTTTGCAGGTACCTCAAAGTTCTTGAAATGTAAAAGGCAACAGAAGAAATGAATGCGTGAGCCGAGAGACCTACAGATGGATGTCAGTTCTGAATCATGTTGATGTTATACCTGGCTGTACATGTTTTGTTGTCCGATGAATCGCATTGACTGATGGGACTGATGCTGTGTACATATAAGCTGCCAGCCCATTTTGCTATAATAATACACAGATCAATTTATTTCATAAGATTTCCTAAAAGTTTTGAGCAGATTCTATATTTTATGAAAGAAAATGGTAAGTGTGAAGGTAATCTGCTGATTTAAACTAACTGTTATTGTCTTGCGTTTTGGAATATCCACTTTTGTTTTTATTTTTGATATCATAAAGCAGTTACTGCGATATTTTTTCTTGAACATGTTTCAAATTCCGTCCATTTTCTTGTATGAGTTAGTCATTAATCCCGTCCATTTTCATGTACAAGTTAGTCGTTAATTCCGTCCATTTTCATGTATAATTCAGTCGTTATTTCCGTCTATAGTGTGGTCAGTTCACTCAGCAGCACATTGTATAAAGATAGAATACACTTTCCTAGGCAAATCACAATCATTTTATATAACAGGCATGTTATGTGAAAAAAAAAAAGCAAAAGCTGTTTTTTTCAGTTTGCCACACTTGCTTGAAACCCCACGTCTGCTAAACCTTTCATTCTGTGAGTCAATCCCCGATGTCAGAATGCAGCTCCCTAAATGTGGGGGGGAGAGAAGGGGGGTGGGATGGTCGCATACATAAAATTTTTTTACCATTGATGAACCTTGGAGTTCTAGCTGAGAAACAACAAAAAAACAAGGTTCTTTTTTTCTGTGAGTCACAGCATGGCTAACAATCTCCCTTTAGTTTTCTATGGCAGGTTTTTTGTGTATATATTTTGGGTTTTTTAATGTGTTGTTGTCTCTTGATGTGCCTGCTATGTAACATGACTGTGCGGCTTTGCCATGGAAAGTAGATAAAATCATGCAGTCTCAAGATTTGATGTTGTCCACTGTGGTACAAAGTGTGTCATGTTGTGACTGTGATAAGCATTCTGTGTTACTACTGTATCATCGTGTGACTGGGTTCGGACGTCTGATAAGGTCAGTAGAACAGTTAGTCTTGAGGACAGAGTCAGATTTTGACTCGTGTAAGTCATGAGATGAGTTTTGTTGTTGTTGTTGTGTTTTTTGGGGGGAAGGGGGATTTTTTAAATGTACTCAAAATATCATTAAGACAGTTTATCTGTTTTGTTTTGTTTTTAATGTACTCAAAAATAGAACTGTACTTTCATTTTGAGATTGGAAATTTGTGATATATATATATATATATATATATATTTTTTTTTTTTACAGCTAGGATCTATTGTCAAAGTATACTAAATGTTGCTGTTGTTATAACTGTTGTCAGTGGGATGTTTTTTTTTAAGGTAAGTAAATAGATAAATTGTTAACATAAGTATATCTGTATCATATTTCTTTGATTGTGTGTATATTTAGGATCATGTGCAGAAGACTTTGGAGGAAAGTCTACTTATAAAGACATATATAGGGGAAAAGTACTGGTGCAACATAGTAAGAAACAAGATGATGACATGGGAGTTTGTTTTACACGCCTGGGTGCATGTAATTCTAGATAAAAGTGATGTACTTTTTTTTTCCAAAAATTTATATTTGGCTGCTATTGTTATCATGTCAGACTACCCTGTGATCAATTTCACCTGTTAGACGAAAGTGGCAACCATTCATCCACCAATCATGATGTAATGATAATAACAACGAATGGAATTTATAAAGCACTGAAACTTGTATCAAGGCACTCATAGCATGATTAGACTCATGTCCTAGTTGAGGGAATGATCAGGATGTCATTTTTCTGTGTGATCTCCGTTTCCTGTGTATGCTGTGTGTAGTTGATATGCTGGATACAGATAGTACAGTCTACTAACCCATTGCTGCGTTGTGTGTTATCTGATAGCCATTCGCAGGTCGGCAAATCATCATTGTAAACAATTTTACAAGGATTATTAAGTGTGATTTTAGATGATCTACTGACAATTTGGCATTGTCAATGGATATTCTTCTCCTTCTTTGTCAGATGCTCAGACAGCAACTGCTGTTGTCAGACAAATGAGTGAAAATGTTGCACTGCCGTTAAGCACCTGACAAGTTAGGCCTAGAGCATCCGACTTCTGCTTGGGAGAGAATCTTTTGTCTTTTGTGGAAAAAAGGCAGGAGAATGGACAAAGAGGGCAGAAAATATTCAAGAAGAAAGCAACGGGAAGAAAAGGAACAAGGCAGAAAGAAAGAGAGAGAGAGAGAAAAGGGGGGAATTCCAAGCACAGATTTCCAGATGGTTGGGATGCTGTTTATACTGACAGGCCCCTGACATCCCCACAGGGGAATGCAAGAGTATGATGTGATGGATTTGTCATGCCATGCCAAAAGTTCATGTCATCATGTCACTGTGGATTATTGTTGTTGATGATTAGTATTTGTTTTCTTTCTTGATCTAAAGAGGAATTTCGATGGACCGTTTTTCGTGAGTCTTATTAGATCAAATAAGGAAACAAAATATTAAATGGGTTAAAATTGCTTGCTCAGGTCATCATTTATGATTACTGATAACTGTGCTAGTCTCATGGTTTTCCAGGTCTTGAGTTTTGATGCAGCATTGAAGAAATTCATACAGAAGGGACATTAGTATGGCATTTGTCAGAGAAATGATTTTCATAGATAAATCAGTGAGACATGCTTAAATGACCCATCATGCCCATGTGAATTTTTCATGCAAATTTTTAACATTCTGTGTTGTCGTTGTTGTTCTGTTTGTTTGTTTGTTTGCTTCTTTTGCAATTTGAACAAACCTAGTGGATGAAAGAAGTGAGGAATTCTGTTTACTGTTCTTGAAGTCTGATAGTACTGGTCTCTGTAAAAGCATTTCTATTCAGAATAATTTGGGCAGATCATTTTCAATCTAATCTTAAATACTTGCTGCCCATTTTTGCCGTCTTTACTGTTGAAACTCTTGGTTTTCTTTTTGTTTGTTTGTTCCTTGGTTAGAACTTGGATGTTCACTGTTGGAGGGGGATTTTTATGTATTTGACCATTTTCCATTAAGGCAATCATCGTCTGGGTTTTGGGAGAGGATCTGTGACTTGTGTCTCCCCTTTGCTAGATGTGCATGCAGGCCTAAATCACTGCCATTTTATGGTTGATAATCCAGTGTTCTGTCCATCCACACTGGCCATTTCTGTGTTTTGAGTCTTAACAGATTATGAAAAATTTCTACTGAGTTTTGATTTTTCCTGAACAGTTTTTTTCCATGGATAATTTTCCTCGAACACATGATGTAACTGACTTATTCAGTTATTTGAATGGAAAGATTTTTTTCATAATTGGGTTCTTAAAAAAATTGAGACAGTAGAAGCTAGCAGAATTTTATAGCTTGTATTGTCTTTTTTTTTTTTACTCAGAGATAGAGGTTATAAAATATAGTTGTGAGTTTGACATCCATGTAAAAAAGAAAAAAAAAAAATAAAAAGATGGACATCGGTGTTCACTCATCTCTGCAAGGTACATGAAGTTTCAGAATCAAGAGTGTGTTAATTAAAACAAGGAATAGTCACATTTAGGTGACACAGTATAAAGCCATGCATTTTTTTTTTTTTTACCCACTCAAGTGAATGTTGTGAAATCTTTGTTAGCTATGATGAATTCTCACCCGATTTTTCCCCACTGTATTCCAAACACCACGCAGTCAGAACAAATTTACATTCCTTCAGTATTGCATTTGTGTGTTATCGTTTTAGGCCCTTTATGTTTTGATACCTGTGTGATATTTGTGGAGATGGGATAGCTCGGTGGTCAGAGAGCATTCTCTCCCAAGGTAAGGTCAAGCAGCCTTGCCTCACAGATGGGTACTGTTTGCGCGCCTTGGCTTCAATACAGTCCCCCAGTTCACCCTGCTGTTAATGGGTACCTGCGTCTTTAGGTCAGGGGAGGGTAAAGCAGTGGAGGAGAGGATATGGGCACTGCCCTCAAAATGCTGGCCCCTGAAGAAGTCTGACATCTCACAAACCATGACTACAGAGGTTATGGGAACACCTTTTTCTGTGATATTTACCTGCTAACTAAGATCACATACTTAAATATATGCATTTTGGCCTCATCCGTATTAATTATACTGCCTGCATTGTGTCTATTAAACTGCCTGTATTTATTTATGTCTGTGTAATGACGTAACCAATATTCTGTTACTGAATGTTTTTACCTTGCTGTCGCTGTTAGTCTTTTCTTATAATGATTGATTTTACCCTTGAGAGTGGACTCTGAAACTTAGATGCATGTATACAAGAGGAGCTTACAATCTATTGAAGAGGACTCTTTTTGAAGTCAGAATTAGTTTTAAAGACATTTTGAAGGTACTTACATTTTCAGCTTTGCGTTCGTGCAGTACTTTTTCATTACTAAGTCAGTACTGTTTTGGTTTGAGCAAACACTGAGGTGCTAATCAGTAAAGTAAACTGTTTTGTTCTGTTAGGAACAAAAGATTCTGTGCTGAGTAGAGTAGGTTGTGATTCAGATTTGTTTTGCATATATGATTCAACATTTTTTGTTTTCATTGAAATCAGCATAATTATAACTACTTCAAGGTCTCTACAAAAGGAAAAGTCTTTGAAAATTGACATGTGTATGTACACAGGGTTGATACACTTTGAAAGATCTTGATCTGAACTTAAAACTTATCTCTAAAAGTTTTCCATTTACATTGACTCTTCTAATGCTATAACCATAATAATTGATATTTATGAAATACATTCAGCTTTTTTTCACATATTTTCTATTGTTTCACCAAGAAAAGGCCATAGCAGATTTCTCTATGTACAATTAGGGCTGATGAAAGGTGCCACACACTAGTGTGTAGCCTACCACACGTCTGTTTTCAAGACAATCAAGTTTGTTACTTGAAACAAGTTTGTACAACCTGAGTGAAGTGTAACAACAGTTGCTGTAGTTAGGGACTTGAATGAGTGATGCTGCACTGCTAAGCATCAACCAAAAAATAATAATAAAGAGGAGCTGTTAAAAGATTATGCCACTTAAAACTGGTCAGGTTTTTTAACTTTTCACCATCACTCTTCGAAGGCAGCATCCAGATATGACCACAACACATGCCTCTAGAACTAGCATCAGTGCTGAATTAGAATAGTGCATTGGATGTGAATGCTGAAGTCAGCATTGTGAAACTTTTTGTTGTCTAGAGTTCAGGTAGCTTTTAGTCTAGAGTTTGGGTAATACATGTAAGACTGTTCTTGACATCAAAATCCTGGAGATCTCTTTTTAATTAAAACAAAAATCCTCTTACCGTATGCTCAATCTTTCAACACAGATTTTTTACTTTCCGGAAGCCAGAATGAAACTGCATGCATGCATGCGTGTGTGTGTGTGTGTGTGTGTGTGTGTGTGTGAAATACAAATAGCATTTACTTGCACAAAAAAAGTAAATTGAAATAAGTTATGTCGACTTGAAGATGACATCTAAATTTTGTCAATCTCATTACCAACCAAAAAGAAGGTAAAATGGTCAAAGGGGGAGTGGGGAGGTAGAATGTTGCTTGAAATGTAATGAACTTTTTATTTGACCTACCACAGCTTGCCTCTCAAAACAAGTTCATTGTTGGGTCTGAAAATTGTCATCCCTGGGTTAATCTGTTATACTATTGATTGTATTTGTTAATCTAAAGAAAAAGAATTCTTCAAGTTTGTGAGTAGGACAGATTTCTGTCCAACTGAAGCTAAGTACATGTATTTTAAAGACTGTCTCATTGTGGCTGTGTACATGCATGTGTAGGTCTATATGTGTACTTGTTAGTGTGACTGCAACTGTACCGGTATTATGCAATCAAACTGCTGATATTGTTTGGAAAATTCACTGCTGATTTTCTGATTATACCTGGCATTAGAATGAAAAAAAAATTAAGTAATGCATATAGTTTCACAAATGTGAGAATATGTGTGTTTTTTTGTTGAATAAAATGTATTACAATTATGCATTTTGCAGCATGGACTTGCTATGAATGTGTGGATGGTGTGGTATTGGTTACTTTAAGACTGCCATGGCTTGTTTATGCTCTGCCTCTCTGTCATGGAATAAAAATAAATGCAGTGTTCTTGTGTGCTACAAATAATTTGATGTGCAATCAAATTAAACAAGCACTAAGCTACAAGAGAGGAAAAGAATATCATGGTGATTGTTGCACACACACACCCTCTCTCTTTTTTTTTTTTTTTTTTTTGCTGCCTTGTCTCCTGTGACGCCCTCGTACTGCTGTTCCCACACCGCTCATTTCAATCTCTCCACCACAGCCATACCCTGATTCATTGTGTCTCATCCTCAGGATCGGCAGTCCACAGGGAGCACATCAATATTAGGCCGCCATGGGGCCACCAGCCATTGGGGCCCTGCACTTCTGCTGGGTCACTTTGGTGGTGTTCAGTGGTGCCTGTTCTGAGCTAACATACGCAGGACACCACCTACTAAGCCCCCTACTAACAACAGTATTAGCTCAGTTGCGGAGCCAGACTGAGTGTGACGCCCACCCAAGGTGGCAACCACCACAACGTCCCTCCAACGACCACCCCCTCGAACATCCAACCCTAAAGGCTTTGACACAAACTCACCACAGGCATAGAAGCATATGGGAACTGAATCTAAGGTCACCATGAGACCAGAGCAACTGGGCCCACGGAATCAGAGACAACTTTTTCATTGCATGATGGTCAATGAGAATGAGGATGATGTAATAAAGCTGCTGTGGCTGTGCATATGCTTGGAGACTACTTGACAGGGTTGTTCTCTATGCTTACTATCATAGTATATCCCAGCGTCAACCGGCCCCAAGAGATACAGACACCTGCAGTGTTGGTCAGGTAATTTGAGCAACACTCTCAAAGTCGCATCTGTAAAGTGGATGAAGCTCAACTGTGTGGTCCCAGTCTCCCCACTGAGCCCAAAGCACACTCATTATGGGTAGGAGCCGACCAGAGCCCGAAAAATCCCTTATGACTCTTATGGGATTCGAGCCCGCGACCTTCCAGTCTGAAATCCAAGGCGCTAACCACTGCGCCAAGGCGGCCCGCTCTCTCTCTCTCCTCTCTCTCTCTCTCTCTCTCTCTCTCTCTCTCACACACACACACACACTCCAGGAAAAACCATCTTCACGAGGCACCAACACAGAAAAACCAATGTTATTTCCCAAGGAAAATTTATGTATGTCCCCAAAGGTTTGCACAGAAAACAAAGGAGGAATCATTTCCATTCAGATACACATCTGCTTCTTGTCCCAATCTAAACAAGACAGACAATGTTCTTAAAACACCATACTTCATAAGTTATTCTTATTGACAACTTGCGGCGATGGATATATCAACTCTGTAACATACATGCCTCTGTGTGTGTGTGTATGACACGCACAAGCCCACAAGAAATACAGACACTTCCTAACCAGTCATGTTGCATATTATATTTTATGTACATATAAGAGCTCTCTCTCTCTCTCTCTCTCTCTCTCTCTCTCTCACACACACACACACACACACACACACACACACACCAGTACCCCCTCTTACACCAACCTATATACATCATCATTCTCTTTCTCTGACATCAGCATATCTACAAATCACATTAAGCCCAAATCACAGAGAGAGGTCAGGTATTTGAGTGCTTCAGATTGTTATGCACTGTACCAAACTATATCTAACAAAGCTGTTACTCTAACCAGACTCAGCTTCATCTGAAGAATTTGAGGATAATGTTGTTGTTACGCATTCCCCAGCTTAACACCCTGGGGATCACCCAGAATGTGCACTCTGACTCACTCATCCCACCATGGGTATCGCCGTGAGTTTGAAATTTCACACTGGATGAGAAGTTTGCAGCATTCATGACATTTTTTTTTTTTAAAGTTTCTCGCCATGTAGGCAGCCATACTCTGACTTCAGAGGATTTTTTTCTCCTTTAAAAAAGAGTGCAGGTTGTTATGTTAAGCGGTAGTCACGCTCAAGGCAATCTTAATAACATTTTTACAACATAACAATATATTAAAGAAGGCATTGGCACTTAGCTTACATCAAATAACTGACCAAGCTTTTGGCCTAGGCCAAGAATTAAAGAAAAATTTGCAACAGCTACATGCTCTAAGTTGTGTCTAAAGTGTAAAGGTGTCCCATAACCTGTGTGGTCATAGGGGAGCGAGCATCAGAGACCTCAGCTTCTCAGGGGCCAGCGTATTGAGGGCGCGTCCACTCCTCTCCCTCGCTCCTTTACCTTCCCTGACCCTAAAGAGGGCAGGTACCCATTTACAGCTGGAACTGGGGGAACTGTACTGTAGCCAAGACGCGCAAACGGTCACCCATCCAACTGGCAACCACGCTTGATGCTGCTTAACTTAACTGGGGGAAAGCGAGCACTCTGACCACTGAGCTATCTGATTGTGATCTATTCCTTCATAATTGATATACCCCTTCCTCTTCTCACAGATCTACAGCAATCAAACAGCTGAACACTTTGAGAGCTCAATGTCAGAACTCTGAGCAGAGCAAATGTCAAGCAAAGAAAAAAAAACCAATTCAAAAGCAGTTTATCACAATGGTTAAAACCACAACAAGAATTAAACTACAACCCAAAAAAAAACAAAGTTGATAAATATAAAAAGCAAAAAAAACTCGATTCATGCAACACATTTTCTTTCACCTCTATTCAGCAAATCAATACTAGAAATATTTTTTTTCTGGCTCTTATTTATATGCATACTACCAAGATGAAACATGTACAAAACCTACACACACATAACACACACACTCACTAACAGAAAATCACCAATTCTTCACCTTTGCTGCTCTGTTTCATGCCTATTTGGCCAGTATTTAGTGATTTTTCGTAACCATTTCTTATTCATCGCAAAAAATATTTTGTTGCTAGTATGAATAGACACCATGCATGATTTAAGCATATGTGTGTAAGGTAAGTGTATGTAGGGACTTATCGCTCACAACCATGGCACTTACCCCCCAAAAAAGCTTCAAACAAAACAAACAAGCAAATAAAAGAAAACAAACAACAACAAAAAACCCACCCCACCACATTACAATACAATTGAGATCGAACAAAACTATCAAAGTAGGCTTTTTTCCACATCTTTTAGATATATATATCACTTTTCAATAAACATTCCTCAACAGATATTAGAGTGGTAGGGTTTTTTATGTGTGTGTGTTTTTGTTTGCTGTTTTTACTCTAGCCTTGATTCAACTGTCTACCTATCTGACCCTCCACCACAAAATGAGTCAGAATACACCTGACCCTCTTTTCTGCTAGGGGTGATCTTAGGCAGATTGTGATTTTCACATTTCGACTGATTATTCCTTCTGCTTTAAAACTAGTGTACAATGTGTATTTTAAAGAAATTGATATACTTTAAAAATAAAAAAAAGTTTCGAGGTTTTAATGCTGTTTGTAGTTGTGCGATGAACTCTTGCTGTTCAGTTCAATTAGTATTGATCTATTTTTGGGTGTATTGCTGTTAGGTTTATTCTTCTGCTGAATTCGTTTGTAAATCGTTGAAATCTTGAAAAATACATTTCCAGTTTTTGTTGCTGTTTACGTCATCAGGTACTGCTTGACTGGCAAATTTCCAACACACTGCAATCTTGTTAATATTGAAGAAAAAGATGTAAAAAAAAAAAGACAACTTTTTTAACAAATTTGTACTTAAAATGTCTGAATTCTACAAAGAGAAAAAAGACTGCTACGATGTATTTCATAAATAAGAATCTTATACAACCAAGCAAAAAAAAAATGATACATAAATAAGTTGTAAGCAAAAATGAAAGAATAAATGAATGAATGCTTAAAGATCTCCCCTCCAATGAAAATACAACAAAAATCTCCCTGAACAGAACAAATAACAACCGCGAAG
>CM060328.1:28441860-28451860 GCA_030674155.1 Stramonita haemastoma
ACCACCACACACACCAAACCCCTCACAGCAAGAGGAAGAGTCTAATGGGAACGAATGGAAATACAAGATGGTGTATACACATGAAGAAACTTACCATGGCAAGTCTGCACTTGACATTAACCTGGGAGATTGTAAAAATCCCCACCCTTGATTCACCAGATGCTGCCGAGATTCGAACCCCAACTTCATGGAACCATGGGATTGAAAGTTGAATATGGTCTTACCACTCGGCTATAGCGTCCATCGACTGACTTCTTTAACACCAAGCTACTGACTTGATCCCAACATGAGAAGCAAATAATGACAGAAGGCTGACAGCATGCTTACCTGGGAAAAGGCATGGGGCCCCACTTTGTTGAACTTCTGACACAGCTGGAAGAGTGCAGAGTGCACGTACCATGAGGCCTGCCAACAAACTTATAAGACACACACACACACACACACACACACAGACACACAACACACACACCACACACAAGTTACATATTTCTCTGTTACCTGAATCACAAGTCAGTAAGCATCTTTTACATGTATACAGCTATAAATTTATTTAAAGCATACAAACACAACCATAATGCAAAGATGATATTTTTTTTATCCAGAATATACCAAGATTGTCAAGTATTTGATAACCTAAAACCATTACAATTCTCAGCCACATCTGCTTTAAAGCTACAAAAAAACCAAACAAATATATTTGGTTCAGAAAAAAAAAAGACAAAGCCATAAAGACAAAACATGGCCATTCTTGCATTCTACAATACCTCTGTCTAGAGGCCAAAATAACACACACACATCACACACTGGAAAAAGAAAAAGAAAAAAAAGCTTTCAAGGCTTATTTGGGGGAATAAACACACAACAGAAGCATAAACTGAAAGAGGAAAATAACTAAGACATAGCAGGAAAAGAACAAAGAATTCAGGAGGTGACAGAAAAGATGAGATTTCAAACACACTATTTTTCACAGGATCTCCAAATGGAGAGAGGACACTACTGACACTGACACAGTCCCCAGGCAGCATCCCACAGGTGTGTGATGATCATCTTACCTGCATTGGCACCTGTATCTTGGATGACAGCTTCTTCCCCTCCTCTGTTTCCTCCATAATGTCTGTCTCCTCCCATCTCTGGAGTGTGCACATGTGCACATACACACACCACACACACACACACACAGCACACACACACACACACACACACACACACACACACACACACACACACACAAAGTTCACTTTACAACAGATAGGAATTTTTTTTAAATTGAACAGAATTTCTCAAACAAAAAACTTCCTAAAAATCTTAACATTTTACACTGTGTCAGAAGCAGAATGTTTTGGGGTTTGTTTTTTGTTTGTTTGTTTGTTTGGGGAAGGGGTGTATGTTGAGAGAGGGGGGAGGGGAGGCAGGTGATGGCAGAAGACTTTTTTTTGCTGTTTGTGCATGTGTGTTGGGTGGTGGTGGTGGTGGGGGGGGGGGTCTGATTTTTTTGTTTGATTGAGCTAAGTACATGATTTTACCTGGCACAAAAGTGACTCTATTCCACCACTTTTCGCCTAAAAACATAATCACACAGATCCTTGTAGACTGTTGCACAAATAGTCACCCTGTTCTATTGTTGTTGATGCTGCTCTTACTGTTGTTTTTTTGTTGGGGTTTCTTTTTGGTTGAGGTTGTGATTATTGTTTTCTTGTGGGGCGTCACCTATAGAACATAACTATTTTCATGTAAGCAGAAAAACACAACTGGCACAAATTGGGCTGAAAGCAAAAAAAAGGTTTGACACATGAGAATTACACATCCTTTTTTTTGGTAATATTTACTATGTCTACACCTGCATACCCAAATCCTAACTTTTTATCTGAATCAATACAAGCCTGTGGAAGAGATATTATTTTTACTCAGAAAGAAACCAGGCAGGTACCTTTCAAATTCGGCTGATCAAGTCCTAACGGGTTTGACTTAAAAACTTAAAACTTTGCAACTCTTTGCAATTATCTTTGTCTTAGTGAACCAAGGACAGCATGTGCAAAACTTCATTCTGTTATCTTCAGTATTTTGTGAAGAAACAAAAATTTGCCCAAAGAAAATGTCCGATCTATCTTACTCCTCTTGCATTCGGATTCTCTTAACACAAACTGCCCCTAGATTTCACATTCCATCACGAAATCAGGTCAGGCACACATGCTCGATGGCCTTTTCCTCCTTCAAAGTACATACCAGCAGCTATAATTACTTCCAGACACTCAACAAGGTTTCTCCTTCTGGCCTGATAGAGGTTTAACATGTGGCAGCAATTAGTGATGGTCACAGCATGATGGAAATCTACTAACTGTGTGTAAATCCTGGCAAATACCGGGATCGGGACTTGGGAGGGTGGGGGTGGGGGGTGGGGGAATTATTCAATCCCCGCAAATCCGGATCGGGACTAAGAGGGTTAATTCAACTTTGGGCCCCCTTTTCTGACTTACCGTGGTTTTCTGGATGATGTTGTGGTGCTGCTTGTCAGCCACAGTGTTGGCAAAGACAGTGGTGACGTTGGTCACTGTGTGCTCCACCCAGATCCTGAAACCACACAGCCCCCACACACCATCAGTCTGAATCATGCTTTGAGGCAAGTGGAGAGAGGTCACCTGAACCTCACTTCTCCTTTAACCCCCTTTCTATTAATCTATTTATTTATCTATGTATTCTATTGTCTATTTGTCTATTCATTTATATTTTCAAGTACTTATTCATTCATTATTTTATTCAATTATTCACTCTTCTATTCATCTTTTCATCTTTTCTTTTATTTCAAGGATAATGGAACAAGCATTCATGTCTTTTTTTACATAGATTCCATGTGTGCATGCAGTTGTGTCAATTTTGTCATTCATTCCAGCCTTTACACATGGCCTACTCTTCTGAAAGGTGGAACAGGTTTTAACCTGTGCACAATATTTTCTGCATCAGCTCACAAACAGGACCTCAGTTTATAGTGTCATGTGAAAGACTTGTGGGGGAGTGGAGTCAGTACTGGTGTTAACTCCAGGGAAAATAACCCTCGAACTGGTGCCTCAGTGGTGGCTCGATCCTGGGTCATCAGATCCCGAGCGCAACACTCTAACCACCAGACTATCCCGACCCCCTAGCCCCCACAGTATGGAGTCATTAGAGCACTGCACAAAAAACTTCCCAGCAGTGTGTCCTGAGCAGGTTCAATATGGTGAAACTCATCCCTCTCCTGGTCAGAGACTGTATTTGTATTTACAGTATGTTCATGCCGTCCATGCCATCAGCCATAGCAGGCCTACACTTCAGTGACAGATGGATAGGTTTTCAACATATGCACAAGATGTTTGGGCGAGCATTTACAACTTAGGTCTCAGATTATGGTTTTGTTTTTAAGAACTTGCAGAGGAATAAAGCAGGAACCAATTCCCTGTGAATGTCAGCTGTAGCAGTTTTGCAAGGAACAACTCTTCTTGTTGTGGACGGTTTCAAAAGCATTGAATGTATGCTCACAGGACCTGCTTAGTATGATGGTTTTTTTTAATTCTTTTCTTTCTTTATTTATTTTTACGATAACGGAACAAGCACTCATATCTATTTTTACATCCAGTCCCCCATGTACAAGTGATATAAATTTTGTCACCCATTCCCACCAGCACACAAGGCCTACTCTTCCAAAAGGGAGAACAGATTTTAACATGTGCACATGTTCTGCATAAGCTCACACACAGGACCCCACTTTACAGTCCTCTCTGAAGGTCCAAAAGACCAGCATTTGCGTCATTACTCACAGTCTCATCACACACACACACACACACACACACACACACACACACACACACACACACACACACACACACACACACACACACACACACAAATCAGGATTCAGACACTATTTAAATCTCAAGCATCTTGCTTTCCAGACAAGCACACACACACACACACACACACACACACACACACACACACACACACACACACACACACACACACACACACACACACACAAAATCAGGATTCAGACCCAATTTAAATCTCAAGCATCTTGCTTTCCAGACAAGGATCACCAAATAACTTTAACCACGCAAACTTTTTCACATTTCAAAAATTCACCCCATTTCAATTTTCAGCACACTTCATCTCTGTTTCTGTAAAAGACACATACGGAGAGGAGATGTCTCCTACCTGTAAGCCTTGGTACGACACTGATCCAGCTTGTTGACTATGGCCTGCCATTCCGGGGATGCCTGAGGCTTCTGCTGGCTTCGGGACTTACGCCTGGAAAACACAACACTGTTGTACATCGTTACTGCTTCAAACTGAAAGACTTCTGCTGGCTTCGGGACTTTCGCCTGGAAAACACAACGCTGATGTACATCGTTACTGCTTCAAACTGAAAGAAATGCGAACAGTGTGACATAACAACAAAAACAGCCTGCCACATGGGACAAAAAACACAGCCTGCCACATGGGACGAAAAACACAGCCTGCCACATGGGACAAAAAACACAGCCTGCCGCATGGGACAAAAAACACAGCCTGCCACATGGTGCCTCTAACCCACAACACAAGATGATGTTTCTGATTGCTTGTGTGTTGTTGTATAGGTTGAATGCAAGCGCTTTGATTTGTTTCTGCATGATTTAGCGCTATATAAATTCCATGTATTATTATTATGATGATGTCACAGACCTGCATGATATAACCATGGGTTCTTGCTGCCTCCCAAGGTTAAGAGTGTGGAAGGCACAAGTAAAGGCAAGTTTATGTAATGATCTATTTATTTGCAAATGGAGCCCACAGAATCTGCCCTTACATCATTGTTGAACTCTAGATTCACAGAGTGTGCCTCATCACTCAAACCGGATCTAACTCAGTCTTCATTTCTGTTATGCATATATCATCAAACAGGCATTGTGCCTCACCTTACACCTCCCGCTTTTCCCATAACCTTTACAGGTCTATTTTTACCATGTAAGGTCACATTCTCAACTAAACATAATGCCATAATTCGACATCCCATAAAAAAAACTGTCCCTGATTCGGTGGCTCTGTTTTCATGGTGACTTTAATTTTGGGTGAATTATTTTTCTCTATATAACTATGGTAAAGCCTTAAAAAAAAAAAAAAAGCTAATGATTACAGAGTGACTGCCTTCAGAGGGATATGGTGATGGTCTTTACACTTGAAAAAGTAAGTCTCGGCCTACCTGCACAGCCTACTATTCTTGTAAGATAACAGTTTAGCAAGTGGTGTCCTATAAAAATTGGACCTGAATAGACACCACAGAAAACCACCCAAGTGAGCCCAGAAGCTGTGCACAATGTCCTCTGGTATTTGGCCTCACACAGGCCTAAAAACGTAAACTTCCTGAAGTACTGCTGAGGGTGTTATATATCATGCCTTGGCTGTTTGTGACGGACTCAAAATGAGCACCATGAACGCAATAACACAAGCAGATCCACAATGAAGTAAACTAAAAATAAGATACAATAAAATGAAATATGATAAAAATGAAATATGATAAAATGATTAAAATAAAACACACAAAAAACAAGGCATAAAGTCAAATAAAATAAACCCAAAAGAGCCCCTCTTATCCAATCTCAAAAATCTACATTTTACACCCAAAAAAAATTCTCTAAATTTTGAAAGAAGTTACACACAGCATAAGGAATCATACAAACTACATCAATAATTTGAGAGCATGCTACATGTAAAAGCAACTCACCCAGACGCTTCCTGTCTCTGATGGTCTGCTATTCCCAGAATGCATTTCTGCAGGTGAGGGGTCAGCTCGCTGAGAGCGGAACAGGTGCGGGCCACCATCAGAATTCTGTTCAAAATATTATATTCATATATATAGAGAGAGAGAAACAGAGACAGACAGACCGACAGACAGAGACTGGGAGACAGAGAGAGAGAGACAGAGACAGAGACAGAGAGGGAGTCGGGAGAGAGAGAGAGAGAGAGAGACAGAGACAGAGAGAGAGAGACAGAGACAGAGACAGAGAGAGAGAGAGAGAGAGAGATGCAGGGCTTCTGTTTTAAAACACGATATCATGCAGTCAAGAGCCACAAACACACTTACATGTCAATGTACATTAGCGCATGTATGCATGCATGTGCATACACACACATACATAGACACACAGACAGACAAACACACTGGCAGACAGACAGACACAGAGACACAGACACACACACAGACACACAGACACACACACACACACACACACACACACACACACATGCACATGCACGCACCACAGAGTGACTCACTTATTCTCTGTGCAGGCCTGTGTATCAGGATCAGGAATATCTTTGAGGGATTTCTCCCACAGTGTCAACTGCTCCGTCATATAATCCACAATCCTGGGATCAACAGATACACATCATCTTCTCTTCAATTTCATAGCCATTTCTATATCAAAGGGATTTTTTTTATTCTTTCCTCCAATAAAAAATGAACAAGCACAAGAATATATGATGCAAACAAATGGATAACCAACAGAACAATGAATAATCATTATGAAATTTTGAAAAGTTTTCGACAAAATTTTACCTTCAAACAATGCTACCACCAAGCTGGAGATTTCATTTTTCGCGCCATGTATTTAAAAAGTTCACTGTTCCTAACACAATCATCACCAACATCATCACTGCCATCCTCATTATCATTGTAATAGCAATCACCATGCATCATCATCTCAAAAACATTTTGTCTTTCAGCTACTTTCCTGAAGCTAAATAACTTCAGCCTGCCACCTTATGATATACACAGACCTTTTTTTTCTTCATCATTCTTCTACTTTGTAAAGTATATATGATTCTTTTATATACGATATAAAAGAACAAATAAATATAAAAGAATAAATAAACAAATAAAATAAATAAATTCTACAGAAATTTGTCAATCTTCCTGAAGAAACACGGAACTAAGTACAGCAAGCACTTAACCCTCACGATGACCACATCACAATATAGGAGATGTCCCTGGCAAATTTCTGCACAACAGTTCAATCTCAATGATTGGAAAATAGACACGCAGACATGAAGAAAAGGATAAAAGCCAAACAACTCACTCGACCATAGCCTTGGAGCAGGCCACCTGACAGAAGAGCAGGATGTCGGCTGTCTTGGCGAAGCGGTCAAAGGGCCCGGCATCTGCCGTGTGTGCTGGGGTTCCCCCCTCCCCTGAGGGCTGCAGGTAGGATTCATTGTCCTCCAGCAGGGCCTTCAGCTTGCCCTCCATGCTCTGACATAAACTGCTCACACACACACACACAGAGGCATAAAACATGAATACACACACATATATGCATGCACACATGAATGTGTGTATGCACACAAATACACACACACACACACACACACACACACACACACACACACACACACACACACACACAACACACACAACACACACACACACACACACACACACACACACACACACACATTTTTAATTTTAGTTACTACACTCATACTGGGTATTCACTAGATTTACACTAGAAAATTTCCATCTTTGCATATAGCAATTCTAAAAAACAAAAACATGATTTTGGTCACCTTTAGACCCATGTCTACCCTTGATTTCTAATTTCAGCACAAAAAAAAAAAAAGTATGTAGGTGCTGAGGGATTTACTAGAATAAACACTGTTTACTAAAGCCATACATTATTGTCATTATTATATCTATTATTATCATCATCATTAGATATAGTGCTATGTATATTACAGGGTTCGCGCTAGGATTTTTTAAAACCGGTACTACGAGTTGCCATTTCAGAGACATCTTGACCAACTCCCCCAAAATCGGTCCCCAGAAAATAAAATCTGGTACGTACTGTGAACAAAACGAAACTAATCAGTGAGGGGGTGGGGAGGGGGGGATTGTTGGGCAGCAAAACTAAATCTAAATTGAACGTGAATCTCTCAGACTTTGACTGCCGTGCTGCTTGCTGCCACTCGCTTCTTGGGCATGAAGCCACGAAGGAAATAGGATTTTTTTTCTAGCGCCTGTGCCACTGTCCGTGTCAGTCTGTTGTTTTGCATGGCATCATTCGTGTGACTTATATTCTTCTTTCTTGTTTCTATGCTTAGCGCTCATCTAGATCTTTGTTCATTTTAGATTTGGTTTTCGACTCTTCTCTCTGAAAGCAACGCGCAAATTCATAGTCATAGACCCTCGCTTTTCGCTTTTCGTAAGAGCAGGCTGTCGTGTGCCGGTGGGAACGGATTACATTTACAAAACTGCATACACACGGGGACTGGATGTGAAAAATCACAGGAGTGCTTATTCCATTATCCTCGATATAAAAGATTAAAAGAATACAGAATAAATAAATCTAGGCTCCATTTACTCAATGTGAATGGAAGTTGCTGTCATGCCGAGAAGAGCGCGAAGCTCTATTCTTTCACAGTAAAGCTTGCTGTTCTGCGTGCTAAGCTAATGAGGCTGGCGCTAAAGATGTTCGTCGGAAGGGGTGGGAAGGGGTAGGTGCGGTAAGCACAGTACAGGCCCATGACAGACTGTCAGAAAACGTCACTTCAGACTTTTTTTTTTTTGAGACGGAAATCTAATCGGTCACAGGCAAACAGAACCGGTACGCGGTACCGGCTGCTTCGAAAATTTTCGGTATTCCCTGTTTACAATCGGTAAAATACCGACAATTACCGGTTATCACGAACCCTGATATTATATATATTTTCATCAGTATCAACATTGTTATTATTATTATTATCATCATCATCATCAACACACCATGATGCCACGTTCTTCTTCTTCTTCTTCACCACTTTTACTTCCAACATCATTCCAACACCACCACTAAACAAAAATCAAGCTCAGTACCTGAGAACAGCAGGTGTGAAGGCTCGAGCCTTGAAGACCAGCCCCCCACTCTCCACAATGGGTCGGCTGGTGGCTGGCTGCCACACGGAGCTCATCTGCACATCCCCCACTGCCTCCGACCACAGGAACTGCCCCAAGTCCACCTCATACACCATGGAACTGCTCCACACACAGGCAGTTAATGATACAGCAAGGGAGATATATATATGAATATGCCGAAAGAAGAAAGAAAATGCAAATGATGTAACAAAATAGAAGACGAAAATCACTCACTTGATGTTTGTACACTATATGAGGATTTAAGAAAGAACTTTCTATCTAATGTTAAGATTAAGGAAATGAATGATATGAATAACTACAAGAATCTGAGTTAAGTTTTTCAACAACGAGGACTGTCTCCTAAACATGATCAAATATGTGCATGATTCTTTTTCCAGAAGAGCAAGAACATAGATACATTACATATATCTAAGAATCTACATCTTTTAAGAATGTTAAATACGAATACGTTTGGTGTCAAATAAGTCTAATTCTGACTTAATGGCAATAAAGTTTTCTGATTCTGATTCTGATTCACGCATGTGGCTCATGCGTTACATGCTCTCCTAGGTGTACTCTTTTGTTTTTATGTTGTCTTGAAATGGTTATGATTTTAGTAGTTGTGTGTGTGTGTGTGTGTGTGTGTGTGTGTGTGTGTGTGTGTGTGTGTGTGTGTGTGTGTGTGTGTGTGTGTGTGTGTGTGTGTGTGTGTGAGTGTGTGTGTGAGTGTGTGTGCGCTTGCATGTGTACGCATGCACGTGCATGAGCTTACACATATGGGATATATACATTTTAAAGACATTTACTAGTATGTAATCATGTTTTGAGACACACGTTGAAAAGCACATATCTATCAAAGTATAACGTTTTCCTAGGGACAAAAAAAAACAAAAAAACAATTAAACCACAATTCTTCCAACATGTAAATAGACTAAAACCAGCAAAAAAACCCAGTGCACATATAAACATACATATTTAAACATAACCAAAATCAGACGATTGCAAATTTCCTTTTGTTACCCACATGAACCAAAACTGAGCAATGAAGCAAAATTACCACAGTAAACCAGTTAACCGACAGTGTGTGTTTTCTGAAAAGTGCAG
>CM060328.1:28456860-28471860 GCA_030674155.1 Stramonita haemastoma
TCCACTCCCCCCTAAAAGTCCCTTGGATGAGACTATAAAGTGAGGTCCCGTGTGCAAACACACGCAGAACATCTTACACACATGTTTAAGCCTGTACAACTTTTCAAAAGAGTAAGCCATTGTGTGCCAGTGGGAGCGGATGACCAACTTTACAAAAAAATGCATACACACGGGGACTGGGTGTAAAAAAGCACATGAGTGCTTATTCCATTCTCCTTGATATAAAAGAATTTTAAAAAAATAAACAAATAAATAAATAAACCATGTCAGGTTATGTGGGAATCATCAAGCTTCTGCACATCACCTAATATTACAGGATGGTATTTCTCTGTGTGTGTATGCATGCATATATGCATGAGTGGGTTGTGTGTGTGTGTGTGTGTGTGTGTGTGTGTGTGTGTGTGTGTGTGTGTGTGTGTGTGTGTGTGTGTGTGTGTGTGTGTGTGTAACAAAGTAGAAACAAAAAAAGGGATAGAAAAGAAGGAATTTCTAGCACAGAATTTCCAGAAGGTGGGAATGCTATTTATACTATCAGGCCCCTAGCATCCTCATGGGGGAAGCTCTGATGCCCAAACCCAAACATCACTCACTGTTCTGGCCAGCAAGAACTCGTTGAAAACTTGCCGAGGGTTGCTGTCGTCCAGCAGAAGAATGGAGCACAGGATTTCAGCCATTTTCTGAAAACATATGAGACACAAGGTTGACCGAACATCTGTAATGATATATAAATGATACAGTCTCCATATGACACACAAGGTTGACTGAACATCTGTAATGATATACATATAATACAGTCTTCATATGAGACACAAGAATGACCGAACCCGTAAAGATATATAAATGATACTGTCTCCATATGAGACACAAGGTTGACCGAACATCTGTAATAATATATATATAAATGATACAGTCTCCCACAAGCAATAGAAATAGTGCCCACATCACGTTCTTCTCCTCATAATCACACATGAATAGTACGACTAAAAATTCCTCAAAGAAACAAAAGTACATACAGTAACTCTTGACTCCAAAGAAAATAAACTATTCCCATACTCAACCCCTTCCATCTGTAAGGAAATCCACTCCAGTATGTGTTAATCAAGACAATGTGTACAATTACCTATGAGTGCCATTGGATCCTTCAGCATATGAGTCAATATAAACAGCTTCTGAATCCTCTGTTTTACATGTATTGACACAAACTATCACAATGTGTTACACTGTGTGCCTAAAGATTCTGTTTAGCAGCAGTATCTGGTACAAATTATGACAGATATGTTGGGTATTTTCTCTTTCTGCGAGCCAACTACCCGACAGGAATTGCTTGATTTTTAATATGCATGCTTACCTTCTTAACATGTGGTTAAACACAAAACAGAGTACAGCACTGACAGGTCTGTGTGATAGCCAAACTGGGATCATAAAAAAAAAATGTCTACCCCAAGTCTACAAAGCCCCACCAACATGTGAACTAGTCACCCACAAAATCAGGAGCATGAAGATTAGCAGACTTACTTTCTTGACAGATATGGAATATGATGGATGCAATGCTGTCAGACAAATTTTCACTTTACTGTATATTTCAATATCTATCCTCTCTTTCTTTCCTTTCTGGTCCATCTTTTTCTCTTTCTTCTTTTGTTTTTTGTTTTTTTTGGGGAAGGGGTGCAGTTAGAGGTCCCGGGAGGCCTGGAATTTCTCTCTACAAAAGGAAAGACTCCCCTTAAACAGCAATGCAAGCTGTAATTTAAAAAAAATATTGATATAAAATATCAAATATTAACCCAAAGACATCAAAACATTGTGGATGCAGACATAAACTTCAGTTCTTGTCCTGCATTGTGTTATCATTTAACAAAATAATAATATAATTTGATGATTTATTTGCATTCAAAGTAAAACTGAAAACTGTTGAGACCCCCTCCCCCCACCCCCCTCTCAAAATATAATGCTGCAGAGAAACATATGCACAATAACAGAAACATACAAAAAGAACATACAAACTACAAATGATGTACCAACCTGGTCAGAGAAAGTGGCTTCCATGTCAACCAGCAAAGCACGGCACCCCTGCACAACAGCAAACATCCACAGCGTCACTTTGATTCAACATTACAATACTTATCTATGGAATTTGCCATTGCTCCTTGACACTAATACACCCAGCATAAAATCACACCACTGTCATGGCTGGACATAAAGGCTGTAAGCACTAAAGTAGTACAATGTTTTTATTTGGGAAATGAAAAAAAAATTTTTTTTTAAAGACACCCAAGTACAAAGCTAACCCTCATAAATAATCGTTTCTTCCTTTGTAATCATTTCTTCCAAATTTTCAGTGCACCAACATAAAAGATGAATTCACACAAACGGAGGTCTAACATGAACATACTACGCTGTATTATTGATCAGTAAGGGGTGGTTAGGATCAATCAAAATTATTACAAACCAGAGTCCCATGTGGAAATGCATACAGAAAGTCTTGCATACGTGTCCAGTGCTCATGCACTTTTCAAAGAAGAGAAGGCCTGCTACAGTATAAAGTATTTGAATTTGAATTTGAATTCAGGGTCAAGGGTCGTTCGTCACCTGCAGGATGGTGGCCTTGAAGTGGCTGATGGCGGCCCACTGTCGGGTCAGCACAGGGAACCAGGACAGCACCTTGCTTGACCGCTGCCCGTCCAGGTGCAGGCTGGTGTTGATGTGGCGGGCCAACAGGTACAGCTGCGTACCTGCCAGGTAGTCCCCGCTGTCCACGCTGCTCCAGATCTGTGCAACAGCCATTCAAATTCAAATTAAAAAATACTTTATTATCTCATAGAGAAATTCATGCGGGTTACATGCCACACATAAAAAGCAAACATGTAAAAAGCAACATCAGGGGGAAAACAAAAAACAAAAAAACAAAAAAAACATATAGTATCCGAACATCAGCTCGCACATATCATAGTATAAAAATCACCAACAATTCAACAATACCTCACCCAGTCATAAACTCACCAAGACAAAATCTCAACCATTCCTACGCACACCAGTTTGCTCACGCATTCACACACACACACACACACACACACACACACACACACGTGCGCGTGCGCGAGCACTGTTGGAAACACTGCATACATGGGCACACATTTTTTGTGAAATAAACCATACTGATATTAAATCATTTAACTCCTATGCAAGGAGTGTGTGTTTGGTTACTATCAGCACTTAAACCAACATGTACAAGATGACTACAAAATGATTAAAACACTCTTGACTGTACCTAAAAACCGAAGGAAGAAAAAAAAGAATATCATAACAAGGTTTTTCGCTTTACCTTCAGCGTTTGTTTGCTATTGGGTTTTTTGTGTGTCTACTGAACATCCATCATTCACACACACACTGATGCAGCCAAGATGCAGCCAAGATTAACAACAATATAAAATCTTTGTTTCTGCAACTGATTTAGTACATAAAACAGAGAACCAATGATCAAAAAAAAAAAATAGCACACATGAGTCACATCCAACAATAACAGGATTTCAAATTGAATGTGGTGTACAAATTAAGCAGTTCACCTTTTCTGGCATGTCCAACAGAAGTTTGATTTGTGCTGCAACCCCAAAGAATTCTGCTTCTTTCTGTTTCCTGCAAGCAAACACAGCCATAACATGATTGCTGATACATTCAAGGAAAAAGGTAGTCCTACATGCACACACACACACACACACACACACACACACACACACACACAGACACACACACACACACACACAGACACACACTAGCCTGGTGGTTACAGCATATAGTGATCATGATCTACTGACCTGGGTTCAAATCTCGTTCAAGGGGATTTTTTTCCCCCAGGGGTTAACATCAGTGCCAACTCCACTTCCCCCAAAAAGTCCTTCTGATAAGACTATAAACCAAGGTCATATGTGCAAACACACACAGAACATCTTGCACAGACGTTAAAACCTGTTCCACTTTTTGGAAGACTAGGTCATTATGTGCTGGGGGAACAGATGGCAAAATTTACAAAACTGCAAACACATGGGGACTGGATGTAATAAACCACATAAGTGCTCATTCTAAAAAAAAAAAAATTTCAAATGCTTATTTTATTACTCTTGAAATAAAAGAATAAAAAATAAAAGAATAAACACACACACAAACACACACACACACACACACAAAAAAAAAAACACACACCTATAGCCACACTATTTCTCTCTCACACACTGACAGAGGGTACAAAGTCACTGAGGCGACAACTATGTTGTCATTTTTCTCTGGTGTGGACAGACTTGCCTTGTCTTGTAAACCTCTTTCAGTCACAGCAGATTTCTCTGCATGAAATTAGAGGTGCTCTTCCTGGGGAGAACATGTCACAACAACAGCATCTTGTGCATACATTAAAATAAGTTCTGCTTTTCAGAAGAATAGGCTATTGTGTGCCAGTGGGAATGAATAACAAAACTGCATATACACAGGGACTGGATGTAAAAGAGCACACGAGTGCTAATAACATTATCCGCAAAATAAAAGAATAGAATAGAGAAATTTTTAAACCCTTGAAATAAAAGAATAAATAAAATAAAATAAATAAACCACAGACAGCTCCACTTACTTGGACTGGTCAGGTTTGGGTGTGCTGTTGAAAGCCGTTCCCTTCACCATCTTTTTGTGCTGCAGTGTCTGACACAACTCCTCCATGTGAGAGATTGACTTCATCACCTGTGTACATAGATATGTAACATAGATATGTATTAATGTGCATGTACTGACACATGCATGCTTGCACATGCACACACACACACACACACACACACACACACACACACACACACACACACACACACACACACACACACACAACTGACAGCATTTACATTATAATTATCATATTATGTTATTATGTTACTTCCAATGTCTAACACACACACACACACACACACACACACACACACACACACACACACACACACACACACACACACACACACACACACAGCACCCACTGATACAGGAACAACATAACTGATTTATATTTGTTTTTCTATACTCTGCATTCCCTTGCCAGGTGGGGTGCCTAGTGCCTGGTCTTCTTTCTCCTGTGCTTATAACTCTACAAGTTGAATCTATGGAGCCCATCCCTCTCTCAGACTGCATGCTAGGCATGTTCATCCCATCCACACCACCAGCATAGCAGGCCTGCTCTTCTATGGAAGGTGGAGGGGCTTTACAGGCATGCTTAAGGTTTTTTATGTGCTCATGCACGGGACCTTGATATACTTTCTCAACTGAAGGACTTGCAGAGACATGGAGACAGAATACATGTAACTCCGGGATACAAATGCCCCCAAACAGATATCTCAGCAGATACAGAGAGGGAGAACAGCCTGATGGTTAGAGTGTTAAACTTAACTGGATCAAGGAAACCAAAGATCTCATAAACATATACATATATACAAAAACTGAAAACGAAAGAGAAATAAAGCAAAGAAAAGAAAAGAATGAACTTTTTTTATATCAAAAAAAAGGAATAAAGCAAAGAAAAGAACAAACAAACAAACAAACCAACACTGACGAAAAAGAGAAAAAAAAAAAAAAGCAAAGAAAGAAAAGAAAACAATAAAGATGGTTCTCATTACATTTTCTGCACTGTTCTTCATTGCAGTTATGGTGTCTGCAGCTTCAATGAGATCTCTGTACCGCTCTCTGCAACAGGGACAAAAACAGAAAAAAATACATATGAGTTACTGCAGGCGTCTTTTCTACAGCTATATTCAATATATGATACATTTTGTAACCCAATAAAAACAAAAGCTCCAAGTAAACTTCTAAACAGGCATCCTCTTGCTGTAGGACAATGCACTGTTCACTCAGCACAAGTGGCTGTGGCTCAGGCCACAATCTCGGGTTCAAATCCGTACCACACCCTCATTTTTCTCGCCAGACCTGGCTGTAACTCACTTTCACCAGTTTCCAAAACTCATACCCTAAGTAACCCTGAGAGCATCACCTGACATTGATAATAATACCCTGACTTACTGATTTGTGATGATGAAAGATACTTGATAGTGCTAGTGATGGGCCATGACCTTTCAAAGAGGTACTGCCAAGCCTAAGCAGGAGTGGAGTAAAGGAACTGAGGTCAGGGGTGAATTCATCAAAAAGTAGCAAAGTAAAACCTTTGCTTAAGCTTTTTTGGTCAGGCTGAGAACTATCTGATTCATACTCATAGATATGGTATAGTCACATTGCTGTTGAACCCATTACATCACAAACAGGGAAAATAATGGAGGGGGGGGGGGGGGGAAGAGACTTTGTGAAATAAAAAATCTACTCACCCAACCATGACTCTGAGGTCCTCCTTCTTCTTTTCAATCTCAGCTCTGAAAAAGAAAGGAAAATATTAGAAAGGGTGTAGAATGATACACCACGTGCTTTACGTTCATCGAAAAAATCAAAATATACAATATACAGTATAGTTATGAAAAATGGACTAGTTACAAATTTGTATACATGTATCACTACCTATGCACAATCAGAAGCATGCACACACAAGCACACACACACACACACACACACACACACACACACACCACACACACACACACACACACACACAAACACACACACACACACAAACACACACACACACACAAACACACACACACACACACACACACACACACACACACACACACACACACACACACACACACTCACATACACACACATATAAAAGTTTGACTTGACTTGGCATACACACACACAAATGTGTATTATAAAATTTGTTTGCCTTTTAGTAGTTTACCTATTTTCAATACATTTGCTTGGTCTGGATTTTTTTCTTTGTGTCTTGGATTTGGGGGGTTGTTTTGTTTTTTAATAATGCAATATCGACATATTTCAAATGTCTGGATCAATCTTTACAGTTTACACTACACTCTACAGTCATTGGAATCCAAGCTTCAAAGAATGAACCAAGGCAAAATATACAAACATGAACATCATTCTTAAATTGAAGACTAACATAAGAAGACACAAAAGGATAAAAACTTGTTAAAAAGTGTAATTACCTGATTTTCTTCTCCTTGTTCCTGATCTCATCAATGGTGTTTTTTCTCAAAGAGTTCATTGGTGTCTACCACCTCCACACCCGATGCAGGGCCCACTGCTTGGACCAAAATCAAATTTGAGATTTTGTCAGTTTTCATTTCATTTCTGACAATTTATACTGAACAACAAAATGTATGAGCATATATATATATATATATATATATATATATATATATATATATATATATATATATATATAATATGTATATATATATATATATATATATATATATATATATATAATTATATATATATATATGCACACGTACAAGTTATCAATTGATATACAATAATACATGCATGACACTTGCGATGTATCATGTGTGAGAAGAAACATATCAGCATGGACTTATCATGAGTGTGTGTGTGTGTGTGTTGCTTTTCTTAAGCAGCACAAACACACACACACACACACACACACACACACACACACACACACACACACACACACACACTGAGACAGACAGACAGACAGAGAAAGAGACATAGTCACAGAGACAGAGTCACAGAGAGAGAGAGCGAGTCAGAGAGAGAGAGCGAGTCAGAGAGAGAGAGATCGAGAGTGAGAGAGAGAGACTCAGAGAGAGAGAGAGTCACAGAGAGTCACAGAGAGAGAGACTCACACACACACACACACACACACACACACACACACACACACACAGTCACACACACACACACACACACACACACAGTCACACACACACACACACACACCACACACACACACACACACACACACACACACACACACACACAGTCACACACACACACACACACACACACACACACACACACACACACATTGTGCATACAATGTACAAGGTAACACACGCAACAAATACATGTTTTCACTTTCAGTACAGCTGGCCTTTCATCTGGCCCATGCTAATCAATATTCGGAAGGGGGGAGGGGCTCGGTGCATGAAGACAGAAACAAAAACATGTTTTCGGCATTTGTTCCGCATAGTGATCGTCTGCTTCAGCAGTTCCACTGTTAGCTGCTTTCGAAACAACTCACGCAAAAATGAAGAATCTAAGCAAATGCAAACAAACTGATATTCAATCTGGTATGACATACATAACAACAATTATGAAAATGAGTATTTCAAAATAAATGCTTGCACAACACACACAAGAACATCTAAAATGACAATATTTACCTGATCCCGTTTTTTCCGTCGCCATGTTGGCCATGTCAAGCGGAAATACGACAATTCCTTGAGAGTGAACGCCCCTTTTCATCTCTCTCTCTCTCTCTCTCTCTCTCTCTGAATGTTTGCAGTAATTAACATTTGTGCGTACTTTGATATTGTACACGTGGATGCATTCTGCTATTGTAACTATACGTTTCCTTGTGTTTTCCTGCTTTTCTTCCTCCCTCTCTGCTTCACTCTCACTCATCCATGGTGGTTAATTTCCACACCAGTGTTCTCATCCTCTATTAATTTCTTCTTCATCTGGCCATCCTTTGGTTTATTTATTTATTTGTTTGTTTATTTATTTTATTATATCGAGGACAATGGGATAAGCACTCATGTGCTTTTTTACATCCAGTCCCCGTGTGTATACAGTTTTGTAAATCTTGTCATCTGTTCCCACAGGCACACAATGGCTTACTCTTACGAAAAGCGGTACAGGATTTAACGAGTGCGCAAGATTTTCTGCGTGCGTTGGCATACGGTGCCTCGGTTTATAGTCTTATCCGAAGGACTTTTGGGGAGACTGGAGTCAGCACTGATGTTAACTCCAGGGAAAAATTCCCTCGAACGGGAATCGTACAGGGTCGTCAAATTGCGGGCGCAATGTTCTGAGGCGATCCCGTCTCCTTCTTGGTATGATTGCGTTAGAGTCCCGGCGGAGCTATCCGATTTTTTTTTCTATCCGATGTTTCTGTTTTTTGTTGTTGTTGTGTTGTTGTTTTTCTTTATCTCTTCAAATTGTCTCCATATTTTTGTTGTTTGCTTGCTTGGTTGTGGTGGGTTTTTTTAATTTTCTTTTGCTTTATTTTGATGTTGGTTTGGATTTTTTTTTTTTTTTTTTTTTGGGGGGGGGGCTATTCCCTTACCAGGGCAAGGGCCGGATGAAAAAAGTATGTGAATGCTTACTCTGTTACCCTTGGAAAATAAAGATTATTCAATCATTCATTCTCATTTGCAGCAGGAGGACGGCGATGTGGGTGCTTACTGTGACAGTTCCTGCAATATTTGCATTTTATACTTCTTTTGACACCTTGATTTATGCTACAGTCATTTCCTTTTTTTCCTAATGATATCATCTCATATTCGTTTTGTCCAGAATGCTTTTGGTTGGAGAAATGTATCATTATGTGAGTATGATTGCATGTAAAGGGTAAAGGTGTCCCATAACCTAAACGGTCAAAGGAGAGCGAGGCATCACAGACCTCAGCATCTCTAGGGGGCCAGCATATTGAGGGCGACGCCCATCTCCTCTCCCTCGCTGCTTTACCTTCCTTGACCCACAGAGGGCAGGTATCCATTTACAGCTGGTTGAACTGGGAGGGACTGTACTGAAACCAAGGCGTGCAGACGGTCATCCATCCAACTGGGTAACCACGCTCGACGCTGCTTAACTTGACTTGGAGAAAGCAAGTGCTCTGACTACTTAGCTATCCTCCCCCAGTGTTCGAGAGAGAGAGACAGAGACAGAGGGACAGACAGAGACAGACAGAGAGATATAGACAGAGAGAGAGAGAGAATGTATGTGTGTGTGCTTGGGTGCGCGCGGGGGCTGTGTGCATAGGTGAACGGGATAGCCTTGTGGTTAGAGAGCGTTGAGCCCATGATCTAACGGCCAGAGCTTTTCCCCCCTGGAATCACCATCAGTACGACTCCACTTCCCGGAAAGTCCCGCGGATGAGACTACAAACCAAGGTACCGTGTGCGAACGCACACAAACATCTTGCACATACATTAAAATCCGTTCAGCCTTCTTCCAGAAAAGTAGGCCATTGCATGTCGGTAGGAATGGATGACAAAATTCAATAACGCATGCACACTGGCGTCCTGTTCAGACATCACCCCCCAAGTCAAAACTTGGAGGGCAAAAACGGTAGCAAGCGCAAAAATCCTACCTTTGGTGAACCTTGGAGTTCTCAAACACACAGTTAAAAATCCGTCCAGCCTATCTTTCCAAAAGGTGGCCTTATTCCGGTTTGTGGACTAAGCGACAGTGAGTCATAGACTCCCATGGATGGACGCCAGTCTATCGCAGGGTTAACCCCCAACACAAGGTAGGCCAACTGGTGAGGAGAAAACGAAGTGCCCAAGGCACAAAAGCCATACAACTTGGATTGAACCCGAGCAATCTTTATTACGCAAGTCAGACACGGCGAAGTGGAAAAGCACACACTACAATCAAACTTCTACAGAGTCAATATTGTTGTTTTTTTACATCAATCTTGATTTCTTGTCCTCTCAGATATACTGGTGCCACACATTCTCCCATTAATATTCAAGTTGTTGACTGAGTCATCCAGTAACACAGTTGCATGGTCAAAGGGGGTTACCCCGTTTTATTGCAACCAATGATAAAACACAATCAGCATGTATGTATCACAGAAATGTTCTTTTTTTTTATTATACATATTATATACCTTATACATTTGATGAGCACAACTGACAGATGTTTAACTGAAAGTATTTAAACATGCACTGTATATGGTTTGATGAATTGTCTAATGAAAGTTTCTTTTCACAAAAAACTCAGGTATGTGGCACAATGACCAAAGAGGTCAATTTTAAAAAATTTAATATTTCAAATCATGCATGCAAACAAATAAAATACTATATACCCATCCACTTGGTAACAAACGCTCAATGCTGCCTAGCTAAGGTTAAGCAACATTGAGTCGTGGTTACCAAGTGGATGGGTGACCTTTCGCACGCCTTGGTTTCAGCACAGTCCCCCAGTTCACCCACCAGTAAATGGGCACCTACCCTCTTTAGGGTCAGGGAAGGTATTTAGCGAGGGAGCAGAGATGGGTGCCGCCCTCAATATGCTGGGCTCTAGAGAAGCTGAGGTGTCTGACATCTCGCTCCCCAACGATGGCATAAGTTATGGGAATACCTTTACCTTTTTACATCAAGTGTGTTAACTGAGAGTATGTAAAGAAAGCTGTTTGTTTGCTTCTTTTATTTTACTTAACAAAATACGTGCTGCCTTACTTTATTGAAAATGCCAGAACTCAATATTTGCCCTTCTCAGTCTTTGCTTATATTATTGGAGATGCCGATTTCACAGTCTCACCATCTGTAAAATGTGGCCTATCTGTTATAAGCTTATGCTTGTTGCACTCCTACATAATGTGTTAATACCCTGTCGTTTTTTTAAAATATTTTTTTTAAGAAAGCAACAAAAAAATGTCTTGGTATCACCTTGGATATCTGATCACTTTGTCAAATGGCCAGAACATCTCTGCTGTAGAGTCTAGTTTCTTTTCTTACAAGATAACTGAAGAAAAATCCTCACGTCTTTCTTTTCTCGTTCCCTTTACACCGTCAGATGTGTATGGAAAAAATAATGGCATGTCTCTTCTCGTGGGCCGTACAGCAGGGTTATTTCCGTCAGCCACACAATCTTCCTTAGGTCCCTGTATATTGTGTATCTTTGAAGGATGTTCTTGCCAGTCGGGTTTTCTTTACCACAGGCACACAGGGAGAAGGAACCATTTCAGCTTTGTAGACATGTGGTGATTTAGCCATCATCCTTACTTACTTAACATTGCTCAGTCTTTTTTTATCACAAAGTTTCGTTTGCTGCATTTCATTCCCTTTTTGATATCCTGACAATACTCTTCAGCATTTCTTACAGAAGGAAGGTGGCAAGGACGGTTTGGACGTTCCCTTGCCTACAAGTAAACTGTGAGGTTTGGGTTGATTTCCAGCCTTGCCTTTTCTTTCCAGTTTGATGGGAAAATCGAACTGAATATCAAGTCTTTCGGGAGGAGACTCTAAACCACTGGACCTGTGTGTTTACGAATTCATGTTTCGTCAAAAGAACTCACGACAGTTGACAGTTGAAAATCGAAAATAGCAGTGAGGTACCTTCTGACAGTCCAGGCAAAATTGTTAAGTTCAATTCCCAACTGTATCCCCAAAGTCAGAGTGCAGCTGCCTTAATGGTGGGGGTAGGGGGGGGGGGGGGGGGGGGCAAGTGGAACAAGAAAAAATCTCACCATTAGTGAACCTTCGAGCTCTAGCCATGGAACGAAAAAAAAGTTTATTTTTATGGCAGCATGTTGGGTATCAAGTTCAGAAGAAACTCTGGAATTTTTCGTGATGGTTGCTGTTATCTCATTTACCTTATTCTCCAGACATCTCTCAATGTGACTTCTTCCTTTGTCTTCATATCATGGCTGCAGGGAGAGCGTTCCAGGCCCTTAAAGATGCTGCACAAGTCTTTATTTTCTGTGGCTACAGAGAGTATGTGGACAAATCTATGGAAGGTTATTCAAGAAAATGAAATAACCCGATTGAATTGTTGGTGCATGTTTTCTTTTTGAGCGTATCTGGCGCCATGAAAACAATTCTGTGTGGCAGTAAACTGATACTGTTTAGTCTTCTAAAACTCTAAAGTTGTAACAGAAAAGTAATTTTCTTTACACAATAATTGTAATAGTAGTAATACAACCGAAATTCTTAGGATTTACACACACAAAAATTGCACATAGAACATGACAGTTTTCCACATAAAAAAACATATACTTTTGGTTACTATTATATCGATGTCATGCCTCATTAGGTCATGATACAACTGGAAAGCAAATTCCACACCAGAACTTAAATCACACCTTATAAAGTCCTGACACAACATTTGAAAAACACAATCCTGACAATCATTTGAAAAAAGTCCTGACACAACATATGAAAAACAGTCCTGACACAACATCTGTAAAACACAGTCCACACCAGTCCTGACACAACATCTGTAAAACACAGTCCACATCAGTCCTGACACAATGTACAACATCTGTAAAAACATAGTCCACATCAGTCCTGACACAACATCTGTAAAACACAGTCCACACCAGTCCTGACACAATGTACAACATCTGTAAAAACATAGTCCACACTAGTCCTGACACAACATCTGTAAAAACACAGTCCACACCAGTCCTAACAAAATATTTGTAAAACACAGTCCACACCAGTCCTGACACAACATCTGTAAAACAGTCCACACCAGTCCTGACACAATGTACAACATCTGTAAAAACACAGTCCACACCAGTCCTGACACAATGTACAACATCTGTAAAAACACAGTCCACACCAGTCCTGACACAATGTACAACATCTGTAAAAACACAGTCCACACCAGTCCTACACAACAACATCTGTAAAAACACAGTCCAACCAGTCCTGACACAATTCAATCTGTAAAAACACAGTCCACACCAGTCCTAACAAAATATTTGTAAAACACAGTCCACACAGTCCTGACACAACATCTGTAAAAACACAGTCCACACCAGTCCTGACACAATGTACAACATCTGTAAAAACACAGTCCACACTAGTCCTGACACAACATCTGTAAAAAAACAGTCCACACCAGTCCTGACACAACATTTGTAAATCACAGTCCACACCAGTCCTTCACAACATCTGTAAAACAGTTCACACCAGTCCTGACACAACATTTGTAAATCACAGTCCACACCAGTCCTGACACAACATCTGTAAAACACAGTCCACACATCTGTAAAACACAGTCCACACAGTCCTGACACAACATCTGTAAAAACACAGTCCACACAGTCCTGACACAACATCTGTAAAAACACAGTCCACACCAGTCCTGACACAACATCTGTAAAACACAGTCCACACCAGTCCGGAGACAATATCTTATTAAACAGTCCACACACATCTGTAAAACACAGTCCACACTAGTCCTGACACAACATCTGTAAAACACAGTCCACACCAGTCCTGACACAACATCTGTAAGTCACAGTCCACACAAGTCCTGACACAACATCTGTAAAACACAGTCCACACATCTGTAAAAACACAGTCCACACCAGTCCTGACAAAATATTTGTAAACCACAAACACCATCTGTAAAAACACAGTCCACACAGTCCTGACATAACATCTGTAAAACACAGTCCACACCAGAACTTGATAAAATCAGATGTATTGACACAACATCTGTAAAAAGTCGTCAAACATCAGAAATTAATTAAATCAGATAAAATCCAGGACTTGTTCAAATCAGATAGTCCCATCACAACTGTAAAAAGCAGTCAAACACCAAAATTCAAAGAAATCAGATATGGAACCTGACTTAATAAAATCAGATACGTCCCCTCACACCAATAAAAAGCAGTCAAATACCACAATTTCATGAAATCAGATAAACACCAGGACTTAATGAAATAAAATAAGTCCAAACACGACTGTAAAAAGCAATCAAACACCAGAACTTGGTGAAATCAGATTACTGTAAAACAGTCCACACTGAACTTAGTCAAATCTGTTAAGTCTCAACAGCTACCATAAAAAGCTGTCAAACACCAAACCTTAATAAAATCAGATAAGTTCTGATACATCAACTGTAAAAAGCAGTCAGACACCAACGTTTCATGAAACCAAATAAGTCCTTACACAACTGTAAAAAAAAAATAATAAATATAAAAACGGTCAAACACCAAAACCTATTGAAATAAGATAAACACCAGTACTTAATGACGTCCATAAGTTCTGGCACAAGAACTGTAAAAAGCAGTTACATGTACACAAGAACTTAACTAAATCAGATAAGTCTTGACACAACTGTTAAAAATAAAATTTTAAAAAGGTCAAACACCAGGACTTGATTATATCAGATAAATCCTGACACAACTGTAAAAGGCAAACA
>CM060328.1:28476860-28479360 GCA_030674155.1 Stramonita haemastoma
GTAACAATGTTGTAGCTAAGTATTTTTGGGTGGACTTTTCTTGGTTGCTAAGTTGTTTATTTCATTATGTTTCTTTGGTTGCTCTTTATCTATTAACGCTTCTCTTTTTCTTTTATAATCAAAATCATTTTATTGTGGCTTCTGATTTTCGTCTTCTGAAAGTGTGCATTTTTATTATCTTATTATGTATAATGTCCTTATTCCTTTATGTTGTTTGGTTTTTATCTTGATGTTTTCCCTGAAAAGGGCGGGGACTGGATGTAAAAAAGCACATGAGTGCTTATCTATTATCCTCGAATAAAAGAATTTTGCCTTGCCTTGCCTTGCCTTGTCTCTCCTCTCTCTCTCTCTCTCTCTCTCTCTCTCTCTCTCTCTCTCTCTCTCTCTCTCTCTCTCTCTCTTCTCTCTCTCTCTCTCTCTCTCTCTCTCTCTCCTTGGTTAAGTTAACTTTTCTTGACTGAAAGCCATGATGTGTAGCCTACTTATTCTTTTCCCTCAATAAAAAGATGCATTCATTCATTCATCTATTAATTTTTTTCTCTCTGTCTCTGTGTGTGTGTGTGTCTCTCTCTCTTAAAGTTATTTTGATTCAGCCCTACATTTAGATAATATCGAAACTGTCATCTCTTGGGGGGATGCCCTTCAAATGGTATTTTGTTTCCCTGCCTGCTTGTCTGTAATGAAGGTTACATTGACATATTATTTTTAAGGTGAAGATGCTCAATTGACAGTAGTATTGGATGGAAGTCATCAACACTTTCTGACCGTTGTGCTCTGTCTGTCTGTCTGTCTGTCTGTATGTATGTATGAATGTATGTATGCCTGTTTGCCTGCCTGTCTGTCATGTATGCCTATGCAGATATATCCAAAGAAAAAGATGCCAGGTAGCAAGGTCTTGTCAGCAAAAACTATCAGCACATTCTTGTTGTTGCATTCTTTGTGTGTATGTATTTGTGTGTATGCGTGCGTGCGTCTGTCTGTCTGTCTGTCTGTCTATGTGCATTGTCGGTCTATTTTTCTGTCTGTGTGTCTGTCTGTCTGTCTGTCTGTTTGTCTATGTGCATTGTCGGTCTATTTTTCTGTCTGTGTGTCTGTCTGTCTGTCTGTCTATGTGCATTGTCGGTCTATTTTTCTGTCTGTGTGTATGTCTGTCTGTCTGTCTGTCTGTCTGTCTGTCTGTCTGTCTGTACACCTGTCATGTACACTGACATGTTAAAGATGAAGATGTCAGGCAGCCAGATGTATTCAGCGGGGATCATCAGCACTTTCTGTCCATTGTACTGCCTGGGCCGCCACACCAGGTTCTCATCTCGCCATTCCTGCCGGTATAGATATAAATATATTCGTTAATCATATCAGGACTCCAAACACTTCACTACACTACAACACAAAGAGAGACACAGAGACAGACAGACAGACAGACAGACAGACAGACACAGACATAGACAGAGAGAGAGAGAGAGAGAGAGAGAGAGAGAGAGAGAGAGAGAGAGAGAGAGAGAGAGAGAGAAAGACAGACAGACAGACAGACAGACAGAGGTGGGGAAGCAGAAAGTGTGGTCAAAGGACACTATAGCCAAGCGATTAAGACCGTTTGAACTTAATCTCGTGGGTCCATGAAGTCGTGGGTTCGAATCTCGGTGGCAGTGATATAATTTCTCTGTTTGTGAATTAATGAAGTATTTGATTCGAATTGAAATGAAGCGTCTGGGTAATTAAAGGTCGACAATTTTACGATCTCCTAAGTCAACCATGTGGAGACCTGCAGTGTCTTAATTCTCTTCATGGATATATATGCATATGCAAAGGTGTGTGTGTGCGTGTGCGTGTGCGTGTGTGTGTGAATGTGTGTGTGTGTGTGTGTTTGTGTGTACGTGCGTGCGTGCCTGCGTGTAAGTGTAAGTGTGTTTGTACTCTGTGTTTACTTGTGTGCGTACGTCTACTCTGTGTATGTTTGGGGGGAGGGAGGGGTGGCTTATGTGAGTGCATCCCGATGCATGAGTGCGTACAAGCATCTGTAGGTGCATGCATGCATTGGAAAGAAAGAAACACACAAGGAAAAAAGAGAATGAACAATGATACTCACCTCGTAAATCCACACTGAGGTGGTCAGAACTTGATTCTTTTCGTCCTGGTTGAAAAAAACAACCAACAAACCAATATCACTAACAGGGATGGGAAAAGAGTAACAGCCTTCTCATATCAACAGAACAATTAAAGTGAGAAAGTAAAACAAGGGAGACAATCAGTTGAAAACAAGAAAGAGTGAAAGAAAGAGAGACAAGAGAGAAAGGCAAGAAAGAAAGAAAAGAGAACACACACACACGCGCGCGCGCGCGCACGCGCGCACACACACACACACGCACGCACGCGCGCGCGCGCGTACACACACACACACATACACACACACGCGCGCGCGCGCGCACGCACGCACGCGCGCGCACACACACACACACACACACACACACACACGCCAACCACACACACACACACACACACA
>CM060328.1:28484360-28521860 GCA_030674155.1 Stramonita haemastoma
AGATTTTGTTCTCGGAAAATTTATTTTTAATCATTGTATCGTTGAATAGAGCAAGCTGGTCTCGTCCCTTTCTGCTTGTTTTTTTTCTTTATCAATTCACAAGTATTTTCAAATGTTTTGTTTTGTTGTTTTTTAATTACCTTTGTTCATTTCTTGAAGCTCCCCCTACCTTTTTTTCTTCAGTGTGCTCTACTTGACATTCTAATGCTACAATGAGTCAAAGCGGTAGTATAGAACATTGATTTAAAAACAAAAACAAAAACGTAAAATAAATAGATAATAAATAAATAAAGAAATAAATAAATAAATTATAAAAAACCCAACAAGACGTAAATAGGCCCTTATAACATTTCTCGTAATTGACTATTAGTCTTGTGGGTAATGCTGCTTTGATTTTAAAAACCACCAAAATCAGTAGCCTACGAACATTCTCGTGTTTGAAATATAATGTGTTCACCCATTTTCCCTTGAGATCAGAAGAAAACTACCCCAAGTTGTGTGCATATTGATTTTTGTCAAAATCCATTGTATCATTTTCATTCACTTTGAACGCTAGCAGACGACGTGTTTACTAACATATCGCAATTTCTCGTGTGAAGTCACATGATCTAAATTTCGCCAAGCATGGCGACTGAGAACAAGAACGAAACGGAAAACAAAACAAACTTCCGGCGATCTTGACGCCTTGAGGACCATGCAAGGATTGAAACTGAGCTGGAGTGGTGATGTTGTCAGTTAGCAAGAGGCCCAAGAGATGAAACGAGTTGCAGCTCTTGGTCTTGGCACCAAATCTGATGCCGATCGTGCAAAACGAGCATACAGGTAAGATACACTGCCACTGCCTTGCATTAGTCGATCATGGGAAGAGAACAGGACTGTGAATTGTGATGACGGAAAACGCTGTCATTACACAGGAAATATTGTATATAATGTAGAATCCATGAGTTTGACAGGTTAAACAAAGACGGGTTATTGTCTCTTAAATTTTTCCTCTCGTTCCATTTAATATCTTCCCTTCTCTCGTAACTAAACTCATCAAGGAGTTGTTGGGGCACTGCACAGAATTTTTTTAATTTTAGGTGACATGTGTCTGTTGGACACATTGAACCTGGTGGATCCCATTCCTGGCCATGTATAGTATGCATGCTGAATATGGTCATGTTTCTGTAAACCAAAGAATACTGGCATGAACTACAGGATGTATTTTATAACCTGCATATTTTATCTTCTACATGCAGGCATGATGAAGGAATTAATTAAGACACCAGTTGCCAAGTCTTTAAGATGACCCAGGAGATCATAAAAAAATGAAACCCCACTCTTATTCACCAGGTATCACTGCTGATGCATAGGTTCAAACCCACAACTTCATGGGTCCATCAGGATGAAGTACAGTCAAATGCTTTATATAAAAAAATATATTATAAGTTGTATCCACTCCAATTTTTACAGAACCCAAACCACAGACAGATGGAAAATGAGAATTAAAGGATTCTTTTAGTTGCAGTACTCTTTTTCATCCAGTTAAGTCCTGGAGTTAAGGAGGCTAACATGTCAATTCATTTCTTAATTAGTTTCAAAGGAAAAAAGTTTAAGAATACTAAGTTGTCATTCGTACTCATGAAAGATCAAGGCTCTTTTAGTGTGCCGTGATAATTATTTACTTGAAGCAGTGATAAGGTTAGGCCTGATGCAAATTTCCAGGGGCATACATGTAACTGTAAGATTTGCAATTTGCCACTGAAAGTGCAGCGAAAGAAAACTGTGTATTACATTTCTTTAGGAGCTGACTATTTGTGCATTTTGTGAAAATATTTGTATTACATACAGGTAACTTGAGGTAAGGTGGGATTTTGTGGAGTCACACTGTCACTTACTGCATAACTACTACAAACGTGCACACAGTCATACACTGGCTTTGGCCCAGACCAAAACCTGTGTCAGTTATTAAAGTCAGCTGATTGCCTAGGCATACACTAAAGTATTGCTATGGTGTAAAATGTTGTGTTGAGATTGCCTTTAGCCATGACAAGCTCTTAATAACCTGCACTTTTTGTTATAAGAGAAAAAAGTATGAGTATGAGTGCCTATATCAGTATATGGTGAGGTACATGAAAACAGTCATACATGTAAACTTCTTGTTCAGTGTACAATTTCAATCTGCAGTGATTCCAGGTGGGATGAGTGAGTCAGAGTGCACATTCTGAGTGACCCCCAGAATGTTAAGCTAGAGAACGCACAACAACAACATACACTCTGGCTTATTTGTTATTTGTGAATATTAACAGAACCACACAGAGTGTGTACATGTGTGTCACAGAGATGGAGAAGAAAATCTGAGTGCTCATTTGATTAACACCACACACACATGTGCTTAACATGTGTGCTCATATAGAATTATTGAATGTGCATTTTTTCACACTGGGCATAGAACAAAATCAGTGTTATCAGTAGATTCTTGATATAGCTGATGGTGACTGGTCACTTAAAGAAAAAAAATTTGTTTGAAAAAGTACCTGGGAGAGAAAAAGTGTTTTATTAAATGATATTTAATCCAATTGCCAAGGAATGTTAAATTGAAAGTACAAACAAAAAACAAAAAAAAGTTGAAAGTGTAATGAAAGAAATTTGATTCAATTTAAAATAATACAGGAATTTTTTTTTTAAACAGACTAATGCAGTAACTGTATTAAAAACTTATGATTGTGTGTGTTTTTGAAGACCTTACAAAAGTCCAGAAAACTCTGAAAGAGAACTGAAGTTACTTGTAGTTGTATGGTCATGTCAAAGATCCTGTATGTGCAGTCTTTCAAAGTTCAAAGACATTTTTGCAAGGTATTGCACATGGAAGAAAAAAAATATTGAGAAAAAGATAAGTGGACAGTATCATGGATCTGAGAGTAGCTTTGCTGAGACCCAGATTTTGTCACACAACAGCCACTGATGAAGAGAGCTAGTTTTTTTTTCATGATTCCAACACTTCCATGACCATTCTTGGTTAACTTAATCAAGGGAATATCATTGTATAATGTTATAGTATACATGTATACCTCTGAATCACTATGTACTATGTTCTGCAGGGGAAATTAACTTACTGAGAAGGTTGAAAAAAAAAAACTTCAACAGAAAAAAAACAACCTAGACTTCACCTCGTTTATAGTATACACAAAAAGTCTACTAAAAAAATGTATTGAGTAATTTTCTTTTGCAGTTGAAAACAAAATTTAACTAATTTCTCCCCCATGTACATTTGATATCTGGTGTTTGCATACATGTTTGAAGGAACTGTCCGTGGAATGAATACTGTTATTGGACTGATGTGCCTAGTACTACTTGAAGGAATAATATTATGTTTCAGGGGGGCAGTGGAGTCTATCCGATGTCTGGAGGAGATCTACAAGAAGAAGAAACACATGAGGGATGTCTTTGGACAGGAGGCTGTGGCGCTCAGAAACAGGTTAGTTATTTTACTTTTACTTTGTGGCATGTTCTTAGTCTAAAGTGCTTAAAAAATTTGCTACCAGTTTGTAATGTTACATATCTTTGCATGTTTTGAGGGGAAAATACCTCTTGTTTATCATCTATGTTTTGTTCTTAAGTCAGCACCAACAACAATTATGAAAGTTGATAAATTTATGGTATGGAACTCCATATTTAGAACTTAAAAAAAATTTTTTATTAGATCAGATTCTTCTTTTATCAGCTATGATATGATCCATATTTAGAACTGTTACTTAAAGACTTGTTCAGTTTCATAGAAGACTTGTGCTCCTGTCCAGAAAAATATCCTGCACCTCCATTTAAAGACATGAGAAATTTCTACTTATGACAGGTAAGAGATTTAAGTTGAACAGCCATCATCCTCTTTCATTATAAAGTGTCATGTGGTCTGAGAACTAAAGAAAGTAGGTTTGTTCACCATCAGTATTCTGTTGTCACAGTGCGTCATTATGAGATACATTCAAGCAACAAATCAGGCGATCACAGTCCATTTGTTTATGCATAGATCTATCCATTCATACACAAATCTGTCCATCCATCTTGTTCTTTGAACGTCTGGGTTTTTTAATTGCTATTACAACTGATTTGGGAGACTGTAAAAATTCCAAACCCTTGACATTTATGTGCATCACTCAGATTTACATAATAAACACAGAGTATGATTGAAATTGGGTTGGACTGTATACGATCAAATCTTTAAAGGGTGATAAGAAAAATGTAACCTGTCTTTCATGTGGTACTGACTGTCATGAGGGAACTGTAAATGCACAGGTTAAAGGACTACTGTGAGCGGTTGATGTTCCTGAACCCGTGGAGTATGGGCGGAAAGCCGAGGAAGTGTTGTGGAGGAAGGTGTTCTACCAGATCATCCACATGCTGAAACACAACAAGCGGCTCAAGGTCAGTCAGGTCTGGTTATGTGAACAGGAAGTGTTATGTTTTGTCTTGATGGTAAAATGTGTATGAATTTTTCGTTGCTGTCTTGTGTGTTTGTGTACACATGCTTGTGTGTGTTGGGGGGGGGGGGGGGGGGTTGTGTGTGTGTGTGTGAGGGAGGAAGGAGAGAGAGAGTGTATGCATGTGCTTATGTGTTTCTTAGTCAGAGATGCTTATTTTTTCCACTCTCTGATGTCTTGGAGTTGGAAAACAGCAAGAAGCTGTAATATCCACATGTAAAAGTACTAAATCATTGTGTTCTAGAGCTTAGCTTCTGGCTAGTATTAAGCCTGATAAGGTATCGCCAGGGTATAAAATTCTAAAGCATGAAAATGAAATAGAAAGGAAGGCTGTCTTTTAGTCCTATACACTGCAGTGATTAGTAAAACAGTGTTTGAAATTATACCAACAGCTCTATTAGCCCGAGTAAGGTATCGCCAGGGTATAAAATTCTAAAACATGAAAATATAAATTTGTTTAGAAAGGAAGGTCTATTCACTGCAGTGATTAGTAAAACAGTGTTTGAAATTATACCAACAGCTGTATTAGCCTGAGTAAGGTATCATCATCATCATCATCATCTTTACACCCAGTGGTGTGTAGGGCAGCAACAAAGTCTTTCCACCCCTGCCTATCCTGGGCCAGCCTGGCCAATGAACTCCAAGAGTGCTGCATGGGAGTAAGGTATCACCAGGGTATAAAATTCCAAAGCATGAAAATGAAAAATTAATAGAAAGGAAGGTTGTCATTGAGTCCTATACACTGCAGTGATTAGTAAAACAGCACTCAAAATCACACCAACATCTCTCCTCATTGCTTTCGTCAGGTGCGTCATCACGGATCCCTGGAGACTGGCTTACCGCACGCACTTGGCGGCGGCACTCGGCTACTACCAGCACCTGCTGTTCCGCCTGCAGCAGGAGTTCAGCCTCAGTCTGGCCGGGGTCCTGGACTTCCATGTGGTGCAGGACACGCGCATGCCTGGGGGCAACAGTCTGAAGATGTGGACCAATGCCGCCCAGGAGTGGGCTCAGCGGGCTTGCCATCGCTGCCTCATCTGCTTGGGAGACATTGGTGAGTGAGAGGAAAGATCTCGAGAGAGGCGGTGTCTGTAGATCTACTTGTATGTGTGTGCTAGTGTTTGTACCTGGTGTCGTCTAGTTAAAAAAGAAATCTGACAAAAATAAAGTTTGAACAAGCTTACTCGTGGCTAGAAGCTATAGTGTATGAAACTGTGTTGTCAGTTTGGTTTTGTCTGTTCATGTAAGGAAAATTTGATCAAAAGTAGGTTTTAAAATATGGTACATCAATTTTTTTTAAAGTAGAAGGAACAATACTTCAAAAGTCTCGTAGCGGCTCAAATTATAATCACTCACACAATTGTGTTGTCTGTTTTACCGCATCTTTATTCTTAAAAGGGGGAACAATTTTATTCAAGGGCATGGTTAGGGGTTGCCTCAAAATCATAATCATTATGATCACAACAGAGTTGTCTATTTTATCACCACTTTGTAACCACTTTAAATGATAACATATCTTGAAGAAGCCACTTCATATTAACTAACTTTTTTGTTGTTGATATTTTGTGTGTTAATTAATCATTATGATAATGATGCTGAAGCACAAGATGGCATGCATTTTTCAGCGCGGTACCAGAGAGACGTGGATCCACTGATTACAGCAGCCACAGCCCAGAGGTTCTACCACCAGGCCTTCATGCTCTTCCCTGAAATAGGTCAGCGTCAGCTTCTGTCTGCCTGCTTGCAGACCACCTCACAGCACACAAATGCAACATCCGTCAGTCAGGAATGCTAAATTTAGCATGCCTTTCCTTTTACTAGTTTAAGTGTGTCAGTTCCTTCTATAAATAGCACCAGCTGGCCCAGCTGGGCTGGGATGGGATGGATTAATTAGCACTGAAAGTGGGGGAAACTGACAGCTGTGACCATCTTTGTAATGTCAACTGTCTCACTGTTTACTGGTGGTCTTTCGGTCAAGGAAGATGGACGCTATAACTGAGTGGATAAGACAGTTTGACTTCAATCCTATGGGTCCATGTAGTACTGGGTTCATATCTTGGCAGCGGTATCTGGTGAATTAAGGGTGGGGATTTTTATGATCGCCTGGGTCAACTTCAAGTGCAGATCTGCCAGTGCCATAATATGAGTACAATATAAACTCATACAGCAGATCCAATATGCATGTTAAAGATCCCTTTATTCTTGTCAGTGTTCAGTGGGTTGTGGAAATATGAACAGAGCTGGCATGCATTTTGTAAAAAACAACAAACAAACAAAACAATTAAAACTGCTCTGAAGTCAGAATGTGTCAGCTGAAGCCAGCAGGTAGACCTGCAGAGATCCAAGCACAGGAGACCGCCATGTGTGTGTGTGTGTGTGTGTGTGTGTGCGTGTGTGTGTGTGTGTGTGTGTGTGTCGTGTACGCGCTCACATGTGTACACACGCTGTGCGTGCGCATGTGTGAGTATGCGCGCTTGTGTGTGTGTGTATGTGTGTGTGTTGATGTGTGTGCGTGCTTGTGTGTGTGTGTGGATGTGTGTGCCTGTGTGTGTGTGCATGTGTGTGTGCATGTTATTATCCATTTTAATTGTGTGTGTGTGTGTGTGTGTGTTTTTCTCCGTTTTATTACTGTTGTTTATTATCTGCACAGGTATGCCTCATAATCAGCTGGGGACTTTATCAGGATCACGACACTTTTCCTGTGAAGCTGCCTACCACTACTTGAGATGGTAAGTTTGGGTGTATGTTCCTTTATGTAAATGTGGGTATATGTTCCTTTATGTAAGTTTTGATGTATGTACCTGTGTGTAAACATGGGTGTATGTTCCTATATGTTAATGTGGGTGTATGTTCCTGTATGTAAATGTGGGTGTATGTTCCTGTATACATGTAAATGGAGGTGTATGTTCCTTTATGTAAATGTGGGTGTATGTTCCTGTATACATGTAAATGTGGGTGTATGTTCCTGTATGTAAATGTGGGTGTATGATCCTGTATGTAAATGTAGATGTATGTTCCTGTATGTAAATGTGGATGTATGTTCCTGTACGTAAATGTGTGTGCAGGTGAGCATGCAGGTTGTGTGTGGGTGTGTTAGAGCATTTGTTTGTGTGTGTGTGTGTGTGTGTGTGTATGTGTGTGTGTGTGTGTGTGTCTGTCTGCATGTACATGCTTGTTCACACGTACTTGCCTGTATCTGAATATGCATTCATGCCTCCATGTGTGCATACAGTGAATGGATTCTGACATGCACCTTGCATATGAATATGAGTGTTCTGAATATCGCAACAAAAAAACTGTAAAACATATGTTTTAATTGTCGCATTAAAAAAAACCTGGGACAAAGAGCTCATTGCCTTTCCCTTTTTTTTCATAATTTTTTAGTCATGTAATTATATTTCACTAACTACTGCTTTCTGTGCAGCTTGGCCTGTGAGAAGCCTTTTGACGGAGCGCAGGGAAATCTGAAACGGCTGTTTGAGAAAAATCAAACACGCCTGAAGAACCAAAATCACCTGGCACGCGATCTCCCACCTGAAACTCAAAGGTGCGCTGAGTGTTGTATCTGTCTTTCCTTCATTTGAAAAAAAAAAGTGATTGTGGTTTGTTTCGTTATATGGGGAAACATTGCTGTTTGTGTCTCACATGCATACACACAGACTTACACACACTCATACATATACACACACACATACACACACACACACACACCACCACACACTTACACATATACACACACACCCACACCCACACCCACACACACACACACACACACACACACACACACACACACACACACACAATTGTATGCATATGCAAAGAGACTTTTGTTTGCTCAAAATGTATGTGCACTTCATTTTTGTTTGTTTAGATACCAAAATGCATTCAAGTGTACTCAAGCTTGTACTTGACCCATTCAATCTGAATTTGTGTCATTGACTTATTGATGTGTATGGATGTGTGTGTGTGTGTGTGTGTGTGTGTGTGTGTGTGTGTGTGTGTGTGTGTGTGTGTGTGTGTGTGTTACTCATTTAACAGTTATATTTAGTTCTTATAATTATTTTTTGGTGGTGTGGTGGGTTTTTTTTTTTATCTATCTTACTATGTGCACACATTTCTGCCTCAGTGTAATATGAATAATGTTGTTACTATCCATACCATAATGGCTGTACTTAATTTCATAACTGAATTTTTTTTAATCCATTTTCTGATTTTCAGACCACAGGATATACAGCAGTTCTTTGTGAGTTACCTCAGGTTGATGGAGATTTTCTCTGGGCCTGAAGATAGGTAAGTGGTGAAGGTGTATGTGTGTGTGGGTGTGTGTGTGTGTGTGTGTGTGTGCGTCGTCATGCGTGCGTGCATGCGTGTGCATGCCTGCGTGCACATGCGCGTGCTCGCATGTGCATACTTATGCATGTGTCAGGAAGCTGGGTAGGGTTTGGTGCAGTTTGAGTAAGATGTGCTTTGGCTTCTTGCCTAGCTGTTTTTTTTATTTTCAGTGTACTTGGTTATGAAATGATGTAACTTGCAGACACAATGAATAGACGTAAATGTAAAAGATCTGTCATCTGTCTCTTTCACTGTCCCTCCCTTCACCAATCTCTGTCAGATAAGTCTGTCAGTCTGTTTTTATTGCTCACTGTCCTCCATCCCACCACCTTCTCATTTTGTGTGTGTAAGTCAGTATCTTTACACCTCCCCAGTAACCCCTTCCCCCCTGCCCTCCACACACACACTTTAACACAAATTAAAATGAATGGGATAGCCTTGTGGTAAGAGTGATGCACATTATGTTCATGATCTGCTGACCTGGTTTTGAATCTTGTTTAAGAAGATTTTTTATCTGGAGTTAACGTCAGTGCCTATTCCACTCCCGCAAAAGTCCATCTTTTTTGGCGTGTCCAGATACTATTTTTCATTTACTGGGGTGGACAGGTGTGCTGAAAATGAAAAAACCTTGAGGGTAGGCATGCCTGCTACCATCATCACCCGTGACAAAGATGACCCTGATGGTGTTTCAGTGTCAGTGTGACGGACTTACAGAGCATGTGCCAGCAGACGCTGCAGGATTTCAACCTGTGCATGTTCTATGAACCCGCCACCCCGACCATCAACCCCGACACCGATGACGACGACTGGGAGCTGTCCTCCTCTGACCAGCCCCAGTACCTGGATGATGACGTCATCTTCAAAATCACCGCCAGTCTCCTCAGCCAGATTCACCTGCTACAGAAGATTGGTGAGTGGCCTGTGTGTTGGGATAACTTTTGCCTGATGTTCTGATTGTAACCTTCTTTTTTTTTTTTTTTTAAGTCATGCATGTGTGCCGTTTATTTTAATTCCTTTTTTTTGGGGGGGGGGGGGGGGGGGGGGGGTTGTTTTCTTTTTGTTTTTGTTCGCCAGAGTTCCGAAGTTTACCAATGGTAAGATATTTTTGTATGTGACCAGTTCCACTCGTCCTCCCCCCACACCCCCACCCCCCTTCCCCACCATTAAGGTATCTGCATACTCACAGCATCACCTCTTGTAGATTCTTTCTTTGAAAAAGTAATTTTTCTACACTGAGTGTGAGGAAACAAGTATTGCCATATATATAAGATGGTGTGGTTATGATGATGATGTGTGCTATGCCCTGTGTAGATGTGGTGGTTATGATGATGATGTGTGGTATGAACTGTGTAAATGTGGTGGTTATGATGATGATGTGTGGTATGAACTGTGTAAATGTGGTGGTTATGATGATGATGTGTGGTATGAACTGTGTAAATGTGGTGGTTATGATGATGATGTGTGGTATGAACTGTGTAAATGTGGTGGTTATGATGATGATGTGTGGTATGAACTGTGTAATTGTGGTGGTTACGATGATGATGTGTGCTATGAACTGTGTAGATGTGGTGGTTACGATGATGATGTGTGCTATGAACTGTGTAGATGTGGTGGTCATGATGATGATGTGGTGCTATGAACTGTGTAAATGTGGTGGTTATGATGATGATGTGTGCTATGACTTGTGTAGATGTGGTGGTTATTTATTTATATTTTTTATTTTATTTATTTATTCTTTTATATTGAGGATAATGGGATAAGCACTCGTGTGCTTTTTTACATCCAGTCCCCATGTGTATGCAGTTTTGTAACTTCTGTCATCCATTCCCACCAGCACACGATGGCCTACTCTTAGGAAAAGCGGGACAGGATTTAACGTGTGTGCGCAAGATTTCTCTGTGTGTTCACACACGGGTCCTCGATTTATAGTCTCATCCTAAGGACTTTTGGGGAGAGTGGAGTCAGCACTGATGTTAACTCCAGGAGAAAAATCCCCTCAATGAGAATCGAACTCAGGTCGTCAAATTGCAAGTGCAATGTTCTGACCACTAGGCTATCCCATCCCCTATGATTTGTGTGTGTGCAGGCTCCTCCCACGTGACGGTGGCCACAGCCTTTCTGCTGGCTCTCTTCTCCCACACCCTGAACCACGTCATCATCCGCCTTCAGAGCAACCTGTATGACCGACAGAACCCCAACAAACTCCTGGAGTCTGGAATGACAGAAGGTATGCCTCTTTTTTTTTACCTTATCCTTTTGAATGTAAGAATGAATGAATGTGTATTTATAGGGTGTGTAACGTTTTCATACGTTGGTGTGATTGCAGCATTGGAGAAGAGAGAAAAGTGAAAGGATGTTAATGGGAAAGGGATAGGTGTGTTATTTGACAATGGCTACAAATCCATATACAGAAACGCGTAGTTACATATGCACATAGACACACAGAAACACAGGTACTCACACACTCTCACCTCCCCATCTACACACACAGTCTCTCTTGTGCACATTCTCAGTCTCAGTCGCTGTCTCTGTCTCCGTCTCTCTCTCTCTCTGTCTCACTCTCTCTGCTTCACACACATACACACACACACACACACACACACACACACACACACACACACACACACACACACCACACACACACACACAACACATGCCAGAAGTGCATACATGGAACCCAATATAAAGCACTCGGCAACTTTTCAGAGTCACTTGATCATGAAAATAAAAATAAAAGTATTTGTTGGTATTTTTGTGCGATTACTTTATTATTTTGATATAAGCTGGGTTAAGTTGATAATGGCCTTCATGGTCAATGAAGCGATGAATGATATATGCAACAGAATCAGGTTGGGGGGGGGGGCGGGGGGGGGGGGAGCTAATAACAGTTTTTGTAGAGTATTAACTTTCACATTGATACCATCATATATGCCTTGTGGGACTCATCAGAAACAGTATTTGTAGTAAAACTTAATAATTCTTAAAGGCTTATCCACAGATGGTAGGTACTACTACTTGAGGCAAACACATTTGTAAGATTGTGAGTATCGATCAAAACATGATACACATGTTAAAGTTTTCACATTGTTGCATTAATATTCCTGACTGAATGCCCTCATGTATATATATATATATAGTTAACCATGCCTTCAAGCCGTTACAAACTGATGCCCTACAGTCTATCTCTGGTGGCCAGACCCCGCCACTCTCCGTCGCTATGTTACAGATCTCCATGACGACGCCTCCTCGGACTGCCTGGATGACCCCCCACCCACCCCCCCACCCCAGGTGCGCGAGGGCGAAGACGTGTACGACAAGCGGGGGAGTGACAGTTCGGGTCCCACGGCCGGCGCTGGGGAGACGAATGCAGCCGGCGGACACCAGCAAGGAGGAGGGAAAACCACAGAGCAAAGTTAGTTTGTCCTGGGATTGGTATGACAGTCTGGTCTTATGTGTTTTTGTATTTTGTACCACTTTATGTCACAGCAGATTCCTCTGCGTGCAATTCGGGCTGCTCTCCCCGGGGAGAGTGCGTTGCCACAAGTGCAGCGACTACCCATTTTCCTGTATGCAACTGTATTTGTATACCTATCAGAGTGGCTTTTTTCTACATAATTTTGCCAGGGTCAACCCCCTTGTTGCCATGGGTTCTTTTACGTGCACTAAATATTGATGTGTAACACACGGGACCTCGGTTTATCGTCTCATCCGAAAGACTAGCGCCCAGACCACCACTCGGGGTCTAATGGATGGGGGAAAAGTTTGGGGCCCAAATGGGGTACGAACCACCACACACTCTGACCCAGACTTTTTGCTTTCTAGGCAAGGCACGTTACCGCCTAGACCACTGATCTGTGTTTGTTGACAGTTTGGTAGTTTATTCAGTAAAGCAGCGAGGGAGAGGAGATGGGCGCCGCTCTCAATATGCTGACCCCTAGAGAAGTTGAAGTCTCTGATGCCTCACTCCCCTGGGACCACATAGGTTATTGGACACTTAACCTTTTTAGTTTGTTCATTGATTGTTTGGTCATGTTTGTTTATTGATAATTTGTTAGCATTTTTTCATTGATTGGTTGTGTTTGTCATTGATAATTTGGTAGTGTTTGTTTGTCAATAGTTTGGTAGTACGTGTTCATTGATAGTTTGGCAGCGTTTGTTCATGAATAGTTTGGTCATGTTTATTCAGTGATTGGTAGTTTGTTTATTGATTAATAGTTTGGTAGTGTTTGTTCATTGATTGATGGTTTGGTAATGTTAGTTCATTGGTAGTTTGGTAGCATTTGTTCAGTAATAGTTTGGGAGTTTGGGTTTTGTTGTTACCTTTTTTTTTTGGGGGGGGGGGGGGTGTTTTAGTTAAGTTGGTTAGACTTGTTTTAGTTTTTTGTACTGATCATAGTTTTTACACTGCACACTTCCATCCTGTCAACTTGGGTCATGTAGTACATTTTTCATGTTTTGAAAACAACTGTCATAATTTTCAGAAATACCGGTCTTTCAAGCTGCGCAACATGCGTCGCCGCCGCCGCCGTCGTCACAGTGAGAGTTGTAGCGACTTGTCAGAAATATCGGATGATTCTGATCTCAGTGAAGGTGAGCGATATCTCCATGATGATGGTCTGTTTATTGTTGTTGTTGTTGTTGTTGTTGTTGTTGTTGTTGTTGTTGTTGTTGTTGTTAGTAGTAGTAGTAGTAGTAGTAGTAGTAGTAGTTAGTAGTAGTAGTAGTAGTAGTAGTCATCGTCGAAGTCGTTGTCATCATCATCATCATCATTGTTGTTATTGTTATTGTCATATTTTTTTTATTACCATCATCATTATTATTATACTTCATTTAATCTCTTTTTTTTAATTTTGTTTTTTTCTGAATTATTTGTGCTCAACTGTCTTATCTATGTCCCCTAGTTATATAATGGAGTGTTCAGTGCTTGGTCTTCTTCTGTGCTTGTAACTATACAGGAGGTATGCCTGCTGGCCTCTGCTGAGACATTCTGATTTCAGAGTGGCTTTTTTTTTTTGTAAATGATGCCTACTGGGTGTGTGGTTTCCATAACCTACTGAATGCTGACATAAACACAGGATAAGTAACATACATGTTTGATCTTCTGCATAATTATGTATGTATACACACACAGAATTTTGGCACTGGCAGGTCAACATCTTAAACAGATGTGGCAAATAGGGAAATCTGCACACTTTGTTCACCAGACTACCCATTGCAGAGATTTGAACTCACAACATCTTGGACCCATGGGATTAAAGTCAAAGGGTCTTGCTTATTTGTATGATTTTTGTCTTGTATTTGCTTATGTTTGTCAACTGTTATATTCAGATTTTTGCTTGTTTGTTTTTTGTTGTTGTTTTTTTTAGGAGGGAGGGGGGTATTTGTTCACTTATGTTTTTCAACTTTCAAGTTCAAAATCTTTTTCTTTTTCCTCATGCCAGCAGTCTGTTGACTTTTTGTTGACAGGAGCAGATGAAGATGATGACGAAAACTTGTCAGAGGACTCGGACGACGATCTGGGCAACTACTTTGACTGCAACGACTCCGACTCGGATTTGTCGGACTCGCAGGATGGACCGTCCCAAAGCACCTCCCACACCTCCCTCAGCAGCAGTGGTGAGGCCCTGCCCTGCCCCTCCACCAATGGAGAAATCAACACAGCCACCCCTGCAGGCAAGTTCTGTGTGCTTGAACCTACGATTTTTTGGCAAGATTTTTGTATCTAGCTTAACTGTCCGCTTGGCTGGATACAAACCTTATGACTTTCCTTGTATCCTTTCAATCTCTCTCAAATTTGGCACAAAAATTCACTAGATGTGTATTTTCTCCTTATCATTAATTTTTTGTGTGTGCAACATCTATTTTGAGCATATTTTCTTTCTCTTTTTATCATCATCTTTTGATCGCAGCTTAACAAGGCAACAGGGATATCAAATATTCTTGTGAATGCGATTGACACTTCCAAATTCTGGAAAGTGTCTTGCTGTAAGGTACCACTGATAGTGAAGCTTCAGTCACTGTCTGAATCGCTGACTCGAAGGCTCATCCAGGAGCCGAAACTCGAGCCAGGTCAGGCCAAAAGTATGGTCCTTACTCAAAAATGCCTAAAATGCTCAGCTGTCATTGGAAGATATTCTTTTCTAGAGGTTTTTTGTTTTTTTTAATTGAATCTTTGATATGTCATTTTCAAAATAATTAAGAAGTTGTAAGTGATTATCTGCTCTTGTTTTCCTCCACTACTATTTCCTAAGATTTTTATATATGATGATTTATTTTATAAAAAAAAAATAAAAGATTGTAAATAATCCACCATTGATTTTTTTTAAAAACCCAAAATAGTCAACCTTCCACACATATAGGTGTGCTTGCAGCACTTGGAGAAAAGGTGACTAAGAACATTTGTTTGCAGTGTGGGAAATGTCTATCAATGAATTAACATCTAGTTTGCATTCATCCTTAATGTATTGCAGAGATTTTTCTTCAGCGTTAAACATAGATTATCTGACTGCAAAATACTGAAACTCCTTGAAGTCAGAATGCAGCTACTTGAAGGGTGGGGCAAAAATGGTGGCATATGCAAAATCTTGCTATTGGTGAGCCTCAGAGCTGAAGTAGAGGAATAAAAAAAAAGAAAAACTTAAAAAAAACCCTCAGACATCTTTAACAGAGTTGGTTCTTGTTTGACTTCCAGTGGGTGCGGGCAGGATTCGAACTCACATACGCAACAACAGCAAAGGGGGCAGTGGCGACTGGTCCAACTTGGCCGAGCGGCGCTACCTGGCTGACATGTCGTCAGAAACTGTTCTCCAGCTCCGTTCTCTTCCTGGGTCAGAACCTGACCCTGACCGGTGACCCCTTCACGAACGGAACGCTGTCCCCATCGTACAACGATGTCATGCAGGGCAAAACCCATGTGTCTGTGCCGCCAGGTGTGTGTGTGTATGTGTGTGTGTGTATGTTTTTTTGGATCGGTGTGCGTATGTGTGTGGGGTTAACTGGTTGTGTGTGTGTTGGAGTGTGTGTGTGTGTGTGTGTGTGTGTGTGTGTGTGTGTGTGTGTGTGTGTGTGTGTGTGTGTGTGTGTGTGTGTGTGTGTTGTGTATGTGTGGGTTCGTGTGGGTTTGTGTGTGCGTGTATGTTGATAGATTGGTGAGTGTATGTTTGTTCGTACATTGGTTCATCCATATACTCATGCTGTTTTTGTAGTGTTTTGTTATGACGTATATACAGGGTTTGTGATGTCGGAGGAGGCACGGCACGTGGCAGACATCACGGAGAAGCTGGCCAACTTTGTGATAGAAACGGACACCGAAGTCAGCATGGGGCCTACCGATACAGGTAGGGTGGTGGTGGTGGTGACAGAAAAATCTGTAGTGCAGCGTTTGTGTGGTGTGTTGCCTTTTTGCTGTTCCTTTGTGTGTATATGTGTGTGTGTGTGTGTGTGTGTTATTTATTTTTTATTTATTCTTTTATATTGAGGATAATGGATATGAATGTATGTGTGTGTGTATGGTGTGTGTGTGTGCATGCGTGTGTTGTGTGCAAGTGAGTGAGAGAGAGAGAGTGAATGAGTGTGTGTGTGTGTGTGTGTGTGTGTGTGTGTGTGTGTGTGTGTGTGTGTGTGTTTTGAGTAGCACTATAAACACGGAAATAATTGTGTTTATATTGTCATTGCATTGTGTATAGTCATGCTGTGTGTATGTGTGAGTGTGTGTGTGCGTGTGTGTGTGTGTGGTGTGTGTGTGTGTGTGTGTGTGTGTGTGTGTGTGTGTGTGCGTGCATGCGTGCGTGCGTGCGTGCGTGCGTGTGTGTACGCAAGTTAGTGAGAGAGAGTAGTGTGTGTGTGTGTGTTTTCAAGTTGCACTGTAAATACTTAAATAATTGTGCTTATAATTATTGTCATTGCATTGTGTATATAATGTAATCATGCTATGTTGTGTGTGTGTGTGTGTGTGTGTGTGTGTGTGTGTGTGTGTGTGTGTGTGTGTGTGTGTGTGTGTGTGTGCATGTGTGTGTGCATGTGTGTGTGCATGTGTGTGTGTGTATTGTGTGTGCATGTGTGTGTGTGTGTGTACGGTGTGTGCATGTGTGTATGGTGTGTGTGTATGTGTGTGTGTGTGTGTGTGCGTGCGTACACGCGCGCACTGACAGAACAATCTGGTGTCACTGACACTGATGAGGCAGACAATGAGCACAGTTCTTCCAGTGCCACTGACCGGTGAGTGTGTGTGGGCTTTTGGTTTATGTTGTATTGTATTGTTTTATCTTGTATTGTACTGTGGTGTCATAGTATGATGTTTTGCACACACTGTAGATTCATCCTAAGGACTTCGACCTTCAGTTTGATTTTCCTGTCAAACTGGGAGAAAGGGCAAGGCTGGGAATCGAACCCAGAACCTCACGGTTTACTTGTAAGGCAGGTTAACATCTTAACCATCCTGCCACCTTCTTTTAAAAATATTTTGAAATACTGTACAGTACAATATACCACAATGCATTACACTACAATACACTACAATACAATACAACACAACACAAAACAATACCTAGTTTTACAAGTATACGTTACCTTAGACCATTAGACCCCACTTGGTATTTTCAGAAATTGTGTTTGCTCAGAAGGGAAGTGTTGTATGTGCAGTTTATGTTTGAATATATATGCAACAGTTTATGAGCTTCATGTCTTTGTTTCTTTTTCTTTCTGTGAGTTTTCTTCTTGCAGTCTCTGTCTCTTATGTTTGAATTGCTCTGTTGTTTGCTCGTGCTTTATAAGCTGCACATATTTATATATACATTTTGTTGTGCCTGCATGTAGACACATATCCAGGTAGGAATGCTTTAGAAGAAGGGTTTGTTTGCTGTCATCTGCAGGTGGGGGGGGGGGGGGGGGGGGTTGGGGGGGGGGGCAGGATAGCATAGTGGTTAGAGCATTGAGCTCACAATCTGACAGTGTGGGTTTGAGCTGCCACTCATATGCCTATTGGGGATTTTTCCCCTAGCGTTAACATATGCACTGATTTCCTTCCTCCAGTGTTGGGTGAAACTATAAACTGAGAAAAAAAAAAGAAAAGAAAATAAACTATAAAATGAGGTCCCATTTACAAACATATGCAGAACATCTTGTGCACATATTAAAATCTGTTCTGCCTTTCAGTAGAGTAGGCTATTGTGTGCTGATAAGGAAAAGGTGACAAAATTGTTAAAACTCTCATTTCGTGTGTCATGTAACTTCAATACCTTTAATATATAACAATGAAAATTTGAGTAAAAATGTTTTTAAAAAAAAATCATACACACTGGTATCGTGTCTAAACATCATCTTTGATGTCTGAAAGCGGCTACCTTAGTGGTGGACAAATGGTCGCATACACAAAATCTCATCATTGGTGAACCCTCAGAGCTCTAGCCGAGAAATGGATGGGAGGAAAATAACAAAAGAAATCTACTGGTGAACACTTGCATGTACATATGAACGTATTCTATTTATGCAAATTATATGTATGTTACAGTTTGATTTTGTTTTCTGAAATCCTCCATGCCCCAAGTAGGGGTCAAAGGCAAATGAAATCTTGAACCTTGAAGAGTAGTTTTGAGGAAATGACTGTCCAGACTGCAGCAGCGTGCTGTGGTGCCGTCACGTGATTGTGATGTGAACAGGCAGGAGCTGGAGCAGCGCCAACTGCAGCAGGTGCTGGAGGTCATCCAAGGTGAAGGTCTGCTGGCAGTGGTCAAGGTCATGTGTGACTGGATGATCTGTCAGGCGCCCATCATCACCGCCTGTGCTCAGGTAGGTCCTTGGTCATGCATGGGCTCCATGTTTCTTTTTTTTGTTTGTTTGATTGTTTAGTGGGGCGGGATAGCCTAGTGGTTAGTAACGTTGTGCTCGTTATCTCATGGCCTGGGATTGAGCCACTGTGGAGGGCGCCTGTTTTAGGGAATTTTACCTGGAGTTAACAGTAGCACTGACCCCACTCCCCAAAAGTCCTTCAGATGAGACTATAGTCTGAGGCCTTTGTGTGAGCGTATGCAGATTATCTTGTGCACACATTTTACAAAAACCTGTTCTGCATTTTGGAAGAGTAAGCCATTTCATGCTGGTACACACAGATGACAGCATTAAAAAAATACATGTAGGTGTCTTGTATAGACACCGTATCTGAAGTCACCTTAATGGTGGGTAAAAACAGTCACATACACAAAACCTCACCAGCGGTGAACCTTGGAGCTCTAGCCGAGGAACTACGACTAAGGTTGACTGTCTTCTCTTTGCCTTTGGCATATTGTCCTTGTTTTGTGCAAGATTGCCAATCCTGAATCCCGTCCTTCTGTTTTATGAAGGTTAGGGGTGGGAAGGTGGGGGAAAGTAGACCATTTCATGCTGGTAGAAACAACTGTTTGGGGGAGGAGGGATGAAAAGTGTAGGAAGAAAATTAGGCAAGAGCAAGGGAAGGATTGTGACTCTGCATAGCAAAGGTTCAGTAGCCCTGATAGAGACAGAATCAGGTTTGACCCTTTTTTCCCCCTGTTAAATTCTTAAGAGTGATGTAAAGTTGATGTTATTGTTTCATGATCCAATTTTACTGATACTTTTGTAATGTGAAATATGTTGTTGATATTACCATTATGAATTTCATGATAAAATTTTGCTGATACTTTCGTAAATGTAAAGTTTGCTGTTAATATTATCATTATAAATTTCATGATCAAATTTACTGATATTTTAAGTGTAAAATATATTGTTGATGTTAACTTTATAACTTCACGATCCAAATTTGATGATACTTTTGTAAATGCAAAGTATGTTGTTGTTATAATAATGACGAATTTCATGATCAAGTTTTGCTAGCGTTTTCCTTTCAGAGTTCACAGTCGTTGTGGAGTCGGTTTGCCGTCCTGCTCAACTTCCTGCCCCATGAGAATGACCTTGTACATCATGGTGAGTCAGCATGGCAGTGAACGAATCTTTCTTCCCTTTTCTTCTCTTTGCTGTGTTTCCATGTTGGGTGTGTGGGGTGAGTGAGTAGTGCCTGGTCTTCTCCTGTGCTTGTAACACTGCAGGAGGTCTGCCTGCTGGCCTCAGCATACACATTCCAACATCAGTGCAGTTCATTTTCTTGTACAGGATGCATGCTGGGTATGGTTGTGTTTCCGTTACCCGCCGAACTTTTGACATGAATTATGGGATCTTTGATGCGCATGTTTTATTTTCTGCATATGTATAGACTGGTGTCATGTTTAAACATCATCCTTGGAGTCAGAATGCAGTCACCTTGGCAAAGGGTTGCATATGCAAAATCTCATCATGGGTGATGAACCTTGCAGCTCTTGCCGAGGAATGCACAGAGAGAGAGAGAAGAGAGAGAGAGAGAGAGAGAGAGAGAGAGAGAGAGGAGTGTGTGTGTGTGTGTGTGTGTGTGTGTGTGTGTGTGTGTGTGTGTGTGTGTGTGTGTGTGTGTGTGAAGGAAATAATAGAAAGATAGAGAGAGAGAGAGAGAGTGTGTGTGTGTGTGTGTGTGTGTGTGTGTGTGTGTGTGTGTGTGTGTGAAGGAAATAATAGAAAGAGAGAGAGAGAGTGTGCGTGCGCGCGCGTGTAAGTGTGAATGAACGAAATATTTTAAAAAATTTTAACTCCTTGGGAGCAGATCAGAGTCAGGCTCCAGAGCTGCTGGGCATCATGGCCAACGCGCGGCTGCAGCAGTGGGTGCAGGTGTTCCCCCTGACGGAGGACATCGAGCTCTGCCAGCTACCCCCCCTCGGGGAGATCCACGCCAACCTCGACTTCACCACCTCACACAGAGCACAGCTGTCTGAGGCACAGGAGGTTTGTGATATTGTGGGTGTGGGTGGGTGGTGGGTGGGTGTCGAGTGTGTGTGGTTTTGTGTGTGTGTGTGTTTGTGTGGGTGTGTGTTGTGTGGGTGGTGTGTGTGTGTGTGTTTTGTGTGTGTGTTGTGGTGAGTTTGTGTGGGTGGTGTGTGTTGTGTGTGGTGTGTGTGTGTGTGTGTTGTGATGTGTGTGTGTGTGTGTGGTGTGTATTTGTGTGTGTGTGTGTGTGTGTGTGTGTGTGTGTGTGTGTGTGTGTGTTGTGTGTTGTGTGTGTGTGTGTGTCTGTGTCTGTGTGTGAGAGTGTGTGTGTGTTAGAGTGTGTGTGTGTGTGTGTGTGTGTGTGTGTGTGTGTGTGTGTGTGTGTGTTGTGTGTGTGTGTGTGAGTGAGTGAGTGAGTGAGAGAGAGAGAGGGGGGTGGGGGAGAAAAGATTTATTTATTTTATCTACTTCTTTTATATCGAGGACAATGGAATAAGCACTCATATGCTTTTTTTTACATCCAGTCCCCGTGTGGTGTATGCAGTTTTGCATCCCATTCTAACCGCAAGGTTTTCCATTCTAACCTCTAGGTATCCCACCCTAACCTCTAGGTATCCCACCCTCCAGTACTCATCTCTGACATCATGTCTGTGGTCAAAGGCCGCCATAGCTAAATGAACAACAACCACATTAGTCAAACCAGAGTCAGAGCGGTTGGTGAACATTCCGTCTGGTTGGTTGCAGATGCTGGTGAGAGTGTGTGCCCTGCGTCACTTTGGCTACTTCCTGGCGGACCTGGAGGACTTTGACTTCACCTACAATCAGGAGCAGGCTGTGTTCTTCGGGCCGACCCAGAAAGACGACAAGGTGGAGGGAGACGTGAAACTGGCGCAGGAGAGAATGGTGGGTACAGTCTGGGGTTTTCTGCCTGTTTTCTGCTTCAAGGTTTTGCAGTTTCTCTCGTTGTATGGAAAAATTGCGCTTGTCTCATGATGATACCAACTCATAACCTGTTGCTTCTTTATGGAAGAGCTTTTCAGTTCAAAATGAGGAGTTTGGCTTTTCATTTTGTCTGATTTTTGGTTGGTTGGTTGGTTTTTCTTGAACACATAGTTGTCAGGTTGGATTAGAAGGCATATATTGCAAGTGCTTGCTTATATCAAGATATGATCAGTGTTTAATATCTACACTATGTGGCCATAATGTTTGAAATAACAGAAGCCCAGTAGCGTTATAAAGCGTTCACCTTCAGAACCCAATGTGGGAGTCTTCTTGCCTTTGCTCTAAACTTATTGATTGATAGTCGGAGCACTGCTGTGAGTTTGTTTTGTCAGTGTTATTTCTTGGCTAAAACAGTGAGGTTCACCAAAGGTGAGATTTTGCATAGGCAACCATTTTTACCCACCATTAAGGTAGCTTGCATTCCAATTTTAGGTATAGGCCTAAACACAACATCTGTGTGCATGCATTTAAAAAAAAATATTTCTAATCCATTCCTACCTGCCTAAAATGGCCTACTCTCCAAAAAGTAGAACATGTTTTTAACGTGTGCGCAAGATGTTCTACGTGCATTCACACACAGGACCTCGGTTTATAGTATCATCCAAAGGTCTTTGAAGGGAGTGGAGAAAGTACTGATGTTAACTCCAGGAGAAAATCCCCTAAACCGGGCCCCCCAATGGCGGCTTGATCTTGGGCCGATAGATCACGAGCACAAGACTCTAACAATGAGGCTTTTCCCCTCTGCCTCGATCCATCCTGTTAGACATTAGAATCACTTGGCTGCTCCTCTAAAGTCGGAGTATGGCTGCCTATATGGCGAGGTACTTGAAAATAGTCATACACGCAAACTTCTCATTCAGTCATGCAATTTCAATCTCACAGTGATTCCCAGGTGGGATGAGTGAGTCAGAGAACACATTCCGGGTGACCCCAGAGAGTGTTAAGCTGGGGAACAACAACAACAACTTGGTTGCTCACTCTCTTCCCATCCCCATAGGTGGGATTAAGCTCCTGAAATCCATGAGTGTTGGGGAAGAAGGGTGGATTTGTCAGCTGTGAGTTTTGATCCTGCGATGGATGGTGCCTTGTCTTTGGCTGTGATGTCAGTGACTGTTGTGTGTGCCCTGTTGCAGAGAGATGCCGACACTCGCAGGAACCAGCTGATGAGAGACATGGCACAGCTTAGACTGCAGGTACAGTCATCAGCTCATTTCTGTGTGTGTGTGTGTGTGTGTGTGTGTGTGTGTGTGTGTGTGTGTGTGTGTGTGTGTTTTCGCACGTTCATGTGCACATACAAATGTGTGCAGCACCTGTATTTGCGTGTGAGTGTGTGTGTGTGTGTGTGCGCGCGTGCGTTTTGTCTGTGTGTATGGCTTGTCAGTGTGTGTATGTGTGTGTGCATGCATGTGTTTTGCGTGTGCATATGCATATTTGCATTTACATGCATGTTTGTGTGCATGCCCTTGTTGTTGTTTTTTAACCTGTGTAGTTGGGTTGTTGTTTTTTTTAATTTCTATTGTCGATTTTTTTTTTAACCTCAAACTTTGGTTTTCATGGTGTTTTTCTGTTTTTGTTCATGTCTTTCTCTGTCTTTAGCACTCTTGACTGAGTGATGTTGGATTTGTGCGCTGTGATTAGTAGAAGGTTGGTTACCCTATAGCGGGTTACCCGTAAAGAAAGGTTAAGCCAACACACACACACACACACACACACAACAAAACCCAACACAAAGTGACCTGTGACCTGTGTGTGTCAGGCGGAGGTCAGTCAACTGGAGGGGTGTCTGGAGTCTTCCCAGCAACCCCACTTCCCGCCCTACGCCATCGTGGATGCCACCTCCCTGTGTTCGGCCCTGCCCCTCGTCAAAGAGTTGGCCCAGAGCTCTCGGTGCATCCTCATCATTCCTCTGGCCGGTAAGCTGGGGTCTCCAAAATCTGGGTGTCTTCTGTTGTCTGTGGTGTAGTGTAACGTAGTGTATTGTATTGTGTGTGGATTTTTTTCCTGTCTACATGTGTATTTATTTCCTATTCCTCCAAAATCTGGGTGTCTTCTGTTGTCTGTGGTGTAGTGTAACGTAGTGTATTTATTGTGTGTGGATTTTTTTCCTGTCTACTTGTGTATTTATTTCCTATTCACACACACGCGCGCGGCACTGGCACGCACGCATGCACGCACACACACACACACACACACACACACACACACACACACACACACACACACACACACACACACACCAGCTATGAACAAACATTGTGCCGAAGTGAAATTGTGTGTGTGTGTGTAAGTTTGTGTGTGTGTTTGTGTGTGTGTGTGTGTGTGTGTGTGTGTGTGTGTGCGTGTGCGTGCGTGTGTGTGTGCGCGTGTGTATGTGTGCGTGCACATGTGCGTGTGTGTGAGTGTATGCAGTGCTTAACCCATGTTGGTTGTCTGTGGCAGTGATCGACCAGTTAGATGTGCAGAAGAAGGAGAGCAGTGGAGCCAGGGAAGCCATTCGGTGGCTGGAGGCGGAGTTCCGCAGAGGCAACAGGTAACGATGCCACCACACTTTGTATCTTTCCCTGCCTGTGCTCTGTCTGTCTGTCTGTCTGTATGTCTGCCTGTCTCTGTTCCTTGCCTTCCACAGCTGTCAGTTTCCCCTATTTTCAGCTCCTCTCAGCGGCTAATTAATCCATCCCATCCCAGCCTAGATGGGGCCAGCTGGTGCTAATTATAGCAGGAACTGACCACACTTGGACTAGGTAAAAGGAAGGGGCACGTTTAATTTAGCACTCTTAACTGAGTGGTGATTTAATTTGATTTATTTGATTTATTCTTTTATATCGAGGATAATGGAATAAGCAATTATATGCTTTTTTATGTGCAGTCCCCCTGTGTGTATGCAGTTTTGTAAACGTCATCTGTTCCCACCGGCACACGATGGCCTACTCTTACGAAAAGCGGAACAGATTTAACGTGTGCGCAAGATGTTCTGCGTCCGTTCACACACGGGGCCTCGGTTTATAGACTCATCCAAAAGACATGTTGTCACATTAGTGTGGGTTTGCAGTTGGTTATACAGTTGTGAAGAATTTAGAGATGCTGATCTTTTTTTTTTCTTCTTCATCTGCTTTACTTATGTATGACCCTTATGGCTGTTGGCCCAGGTGTTGATACAAGGTAGGAGAGTAGAGGTCACACACACTCACACTCACACACATACACACACACACACCACACACACACACACACACACACACACACACACACACACACACACACACACACACACACACACACACACACACACACAGTCACACAATCACACAGTCACACACACACAGAAAATAGGTAAAATGATTTGGACCACCCGTTTTCATTGTCGGGATTCTGCAGACCAAATGACCTGGAATGCCATGATGGAACCATCATCATATCTTGATTTCTGTTGGTAGTTGTGTGTCTGTTTAGTCAGTGTTGGTTAATCAGTTGGTTAATCAGAGAAAGCCTATTTCACGGACATGACTTCCTCTGAAGCAGGAGTATGGCTGTCTGTGTGGCAAAGTGAAAAGTGTTGCACACGCAAACTTCTCATCCTGTGTGTAGTCTCATTCTCACAGTGTTTCCCAGGTGTGAAAAGTCAGTCAGAGGGCACATTGTGGGTGACCCCCAGGATGTTAAGCTGGGAATGTCCAGCAACTAACATGATTGATGTCTTTTTTTCCCCCAGGTATATCCGTGCACAGAAAAGTAATGAAACAGTCAGCACCAATAATCAGCGCATCTTCAAAAAGCGACACAGAGACAGCTGGTGAGTTCACAGTTTGTCAGTTGTTACAGCTTCTGTTATACTTTGTCAGTTTACACGTTTTTGTGGGTGTTTTTTGTTGTTGTTTTTTTTTGGGGGGGGGGGGTTGTTTTTGTTTCTCAACTAGAGCTTTAAGGTTCACCAATGGTGAAATTTTGCATATGTAACCATCCCCCCCCCCCCCCCCCCAATTAAGATAGCTGTAATCCAACTTCAGGGATACAGTTCGAAATTAAACCTACAAATTTGGCCAGGAAGTTGGGAGGTACCTCCCTGCTCTTTCCGATTTTCATCTGCCATGGGTTCTTTTGACGTGCACAAATCTGTAAGCATACTGGTCTCACTGGTTAAGAATCTTTTCTGAAAAAAAAACTTTCACATTCAGTTTGATTTTCCCATCAAATTAGGAAAGAAGGGCAAGGCTTGGAATCGAACCCCTAACCACACAGTTGACTTGTTAGGCAGGTGAAGAACCATCCTGCAACCTTCCTCCATCTTGATTTACACATTAGATTCAGTTTCTATTTTGTTTGGTTTAGAATCATCAATTTGTGGTTCTTATTTGAAATTGGAAAAAATAGTTTTAGAAACACTCATACAGTAGGGGTGCCTTAACTGTCTATTTAGTTGCATCATAATTTTTGTTTTAAATGCTGCTTGTTTGTATCGAGTGGTGTTGCAGAGTAGTTGTGTCTTGAACACTTGCATCTAGGAATGAGAAACAGCTTGTTTAGTGTGACATACAATTGTTTTGTGAGAGTATTTGTTTCATGAATGGAAGAAGATAACTTTTTGAACATTGTGCGCACATCAAAAACATGTTCCACCTTTTGGAAGAGTAGGCCATTGTTTGCCTGTACGAACGGAAGATAAAAAAAACAACACATGCACACAGGTGTTGTGTTTAAATACCATCCCTGAAGTCAGAAAGTGGCTACCCAAATGCTTGGGGTGGGGACAATTGCATATGCAAAAATCTCACCATTGGTGAACCTCAGGGATCTTGCCAAAGAATGAGGGGGTGTATTTTTACATCCAGTCCCCATGTGTATGCAATTTTGTAAATTTTGTTATCCGTTCTCACCTGTACACAATGGCCTACTCTTCCAAAAAGTGGAATGGGCCATAATGTGTGTGCAAGATATTCTGTATGCGTTCACACACAGGACCTTGGTATCTCATCCAAAAGACTTTTGGGGGAACGAAGTCAGCGCTGATGTTAACTCCAGAGTAAAAAATCCTCTTGAACGAGATTCAAACCTGGGTTCTTGCTTGAATATGAGCTTACGCAATACAAAACAGTACAACCTGGCACAATAAAAAAGCATTCCAAGATAAAACACTGTGTGGTATTGTTGTTTGGCTACCTGCCTGCCACACACAGGTACATGATGGAGGTGTTGGGGTGTGCCCGCTACCTGGCCCGGCAGAGCAGCACCTTCACCTCGGGGTCGGTGGTGGTCATCCTCACCGCCCACTCCTTCTTCGCCGAGAACCCCCCGCCCCTTCTGGAGCAGGTGCGCTCCGCCAGCCAGGAGGAAGGTCAGTGCACAATCTTTTGTTTGTTCGTTTATTCTTTTATTCTTTTGTTCTTTTATATTGAGGATAGTGGAATAAGCGCTTGTGTGGGTTTTTTTTACATCTGGAGAGAGAGGGAGAGGGGGGGGAGAGAGAGAGAGACAGACAGACAGACAGACAGACAGACAGACAGACAGAGAGGGAGAGAGAGAGGAGGGGGGGGGGGGGGGGAGAGAGAGTGAGAGGAGAAGGAAAGAGAGAGAGACACAGAGAGAGAGTGAGTGAGTGAGAGGAGAGAGAGAGAGTGAGTGAGGAGAGGAGAAGAGAGAGAGAGAGAGAGAGAGAGGAGTGGGAGTGAGTGAGTGAGTGAGTGAGTGAGTGAGTGAGTGAGTGAGTGAGTGAGTGAGTGAGTGAGTGAGTGGAGTGAGTGAGTGAGTGAGGAGTGAGGAGAGAGAGAGAGAGAGAGAGGAGAGGAGAGAGAGAGAGAGAGAGAGAGGAGAGAGAGAGAGAGGAGAGAGGAGGAGAGAGAGAGAGAGAGAGAAAGAGAGACAGACAGACAGAGGGGAGGTGAGCGAGTAAGTGAGAGAGACAGAGATAGTGAGAGGAGAGGGGGGGGGGGGGGGGAGAGACACAGACAGAGAGAGAGGGGGGGAGAGACAGAGAGAGAGGGGGGGTAGAGACATAGAGAAAGAGAAAAGGAGAGATAGAGAGGTGGATATATATAAAGATAGAGAGAAAGAGAGAGAGAAAGAGAGAGGAATACATGTGAAGAGATTGTGCAGCCAAAACGATGTACTGTTATGCCCTGTTCACAGAATTTACTCTGGGTTTTTTTTTTTTTTGTATGATGGCCAGGTGTCTCCATCGAGATGATCAAAAACTTCCTGAGCAAGTGGCGGCAGGTGTGGCAGAGCAATGGATGAGGTGTTCACCGCCCTGAGGGATGACCAAGCCCTGTGGATCCTACGCTTACATACCAGCATCCATGGATGACCAGGTCTGACAGGAGCAGCATAGCCTGAGAAAGACAGACACTTCCAGTGCTTACCTCCTCCTCCACCACCACAGACAGACACTACAGCAGTTCCTTTAGGCTCAAAGTTAACGCAGGAGAGAGAAAAATACAACAACAACCCCGTAACTCTTTATTATCAAGCAACAACCCATGGCTAATATCTGATCAAAGTGAGGAAGGAAAAAAGGGGGGTAGGGGTCTGGAAAAAAAAACGGTTCAGGAGAAAGACAACACAGAGAAATAAGTCTATCCAGTCCATGCAGGTATGGTTTCCTACAGAAAGAGTTTGTCAGTGAGCGACACCTATGCATGGACTGGGTTTCTTCAAGTTTGCTTGCCCCACAGACCTGACCAGACCTGACCAGACAGACCCCTAGAGGAAGCAGGACAGCGTAGTCCGAAAGCCATGGTGACTTGTGTGCTGTGATGACGACATCTTGGTGGCTTCTTCTTGTCAGTCCAGAGAGGGTTCCTTGTAGATTGTCTGCTGCATTCTGCAACGCCATTGTCACTGATCCTTTTGCATGGGGGGGTGGGGTGCATTTGTACAGACACCACCCTCCTCACGACGCCAAGTGCCAGTATCTGTTTGTATTGTGGGCAGTGTATGGGGTTTGTCAGCTGAACAGTGATATATACACATGTATACGGTCTGTCAGGAGAATGGGTCTGGTGTCAGGAGGCTGGCTGACATATGTAGCTAAGCTTCTGCCAGACAGGGCATTCTCCTGTGGAGTGTCTCAACAGGTTTGCTTTGGATTTTGGTTTTGTTTGTTTGTTTTTTCATTTTGTTGCAGCCTCCTTGTATTCATTTATGTTGGGTTGGTTATGCCTGTAGAAGTGATTTTTATCACCCACTTTGGTCATCAGTGAGTCGGAATCCTTCTACCCTTAACAGGTCAAAGACCCAAAGTGATATGTTTTTTGAAAAGTAACGGTTTTTTGTAAGAGGACCGATCTAAGACATAAAAGAAAAGAGCAGCATATTGCAACGTCTCTACAGGTGTGAATGTATTCTTACTTTTCTGGATGTAGATCATGTAATCGTCATTTCAAGTACCTTATGTTTAAATCTGAAAGATGTGGGGGCTTTTTTGTTTTGGGGTTTTTTTTTATGCTTCGCCATCATCTGTGAGTGGGTTTTTTTTGTGTGTGTATTGGACCTGTTTGCGCAATCCCTCTTTCCATTGTGATTTTTTTTCCCAAGCAGAGCCTCGCACTCATTGTGTGTGTGTGTGTGTGTGTGTGTGTGTGTGTGTTGTGTTGTGTGTGTGTGTGTGTGCGGGTGTGTGTGGTGCGGCGTGCGTGCTGCGTGCGCATCCTTCTGTCCATCATTTTTACTGAAACTTAATGCTATCTTCATTCCACCTCATGCTTCCAAGTGTGTGTATTTCTTGATTTTCATTTTTGTTGTTTTGTTTGTTTTTTGTGGGGGGGATTTTGTGATCTCTTCTGCATGCGTTGCAAGCTTCTTCCAGTTACATATACATGTATACGTGTATCTCTCCATCATGTGGTCAGGGGTTTGGTTCTTTTCTCCTTTTCTCTCTTCAGTTGGTGTGACTGGGTTGGTTGTCACTGGGGAGGGCGTGTATGTACGTATGGTGTGAGGGGAGGGGGGGGGGGGGCTTATTTTATTTATTTATTTATTCTTTTATATCGAGGATAATGGAATAAGCACTCGTGTGCTTTTTTACATCCAGTCCCCGTGTGTATGCAACTTTTGTAAATCGTGTCATCTGTTCCCATCGGCATATGATGGCTACTCTTACGAAAAGCGGAACAGGATTTAATGTGTGCGCAAGATGTTTTGCGTGCGTTCGCACACAGGGCCTTGGTTTATAGTCTCATCCGAAGGACTTTTGGGGAGAGTGGAGTCAGCGCTGATGTTAACTCCAGAGGAAAAATCCCCTTGACCGGGAATCGAACCCGGGTCCTCTCAAATTGTGAGCGCAGTGTTCTGACCACTAGGCTATGTGTATGTGTATGTTTGAAGGTATGATTGATGCGTACACGTCATCCTCTTGATTTTATTTTTTTAAATATAGCTACTCTTGAGTTTTTAGAGAGAGTGAAGAAGAAGAAGAGGGTGAAACCGCAGTGTAGAAACGCAGTATTTAAAGTGAGGATGTGGACACTGTGCAGTTCTGTTCAGAAACCAAGGACGGGCGACTGCTGAACCCTAGAGCTCAGCAATGGGAGCAACTGTTGTTGCTCACAATCTTAAGCTGGCATTCAGTGTGATTTTGTTGGGAGGGTTTTAGGTTGTGATGTAAGCATTCTTTCAGGACACTTGTTAAAACATGAACTGAAATGCGGATAACACGAAGAGAGAGAGAGAAGTAAAAAAAAAAAAAAAAAAAAAAAAAAAAAAAAAAAATTTAAAGACCAAAAAAAAAATGGTTAAAGTTAAAGATTTTATCAATCGCACTGCTGTGTTGAAACCACAGTGTCCACAACCAGAAAAGAAACATAGAGGCAAGCCTTCCAGCTGTCTGATGCGTAGCAGCCTGAATGTCAGTCAGTGTATCATAGTATGCATACCTTCACTGACACTGAAACCACGGATCATGTCGCACTACACTGAGGCATCTAGATTATCACTGTGAGAGACTTGACACGTTATGTTCATATCAGTGTGACACTGGCGACGACGACTTTCTGATGCACACATCTTCGGCTTTCTTTTTTTTTCTTTTTTTTTTTTTTTCATAGTACAATCTGGTTGGTGCTTGTGAAAAGGTTGTCCCTGTCTTTGCAAGGTCTGCTAGTTATGTCATATCAGAGTCAGCTTTCTAAGTCAGCTTTTTTTTTCTTTTCTTTTTTTAAAAATCAAAATGGGGTTATGTGAAAGTTTGTGAAACCAAAAGCAGGAAATCTACGATTCTGCACAGGAGGTCATGCAAACACTTATGTCATGAATCACATGCACACATACTTGCACGCCACAGTCTTTCTGATCAGACAAACTGTAACATTGGCAGTGTGTATGTTTTGTCCATGGCATGCATCTGTACAAGGCTTTCCTTGTTGTCCCTCACTCTAGCAGTATGCAAGCTATTAGTGTATGTGGAGTGTCTGTATGTAGCACGTTCTGACAGGTTGTAACACCGCAGCAGCAAACCTTGCAACAACAACACAACAACAAATGTAGTAAGCTTCACCAAAGCTTTTTTGCCGTGAACATGTTTTTAAACGTATTCTGTGAGAGCTGTAAACATGCATCGTTTTTGAGAGTGAGAGTAAGAGATAAGGGGAAGCAAAAGTGGTTTTGATGCAGCTGACAATTTTAACCTTTTTTTTTTTCTTACATGAGATAGATAAAACGTGACATTTATTTTAGGAAAGGTGAGATGGTCAAGTGACTGTCATGGAATGGGAGAACACATCATAGTCTACAAAACAGACTGGCTTTCAAAAGTCGTCTGTTAGGTTTTATCATGGTCTACAGGACAGACTGGCTTTCAAAGTCGTCTGTAAAGATTATCATGGTCCACAGAACAGACTGGCTTTCAAAAGTCGTCTGTTAGGATTACCGTGGTCCACAGAACTGACTGGCTTTCAAAAGTCGTCTGTAAAGATTATCATGGTCACAGAACTGACTGGCTTTCAAAAGTCGTCTGTAAGGATTATCATTGTGTTCTCATCGTACTGATTTCTACCCACTTGCACAAAATTTATTGCTATGCCTGAATTGTCTGCAGTTTGGAAAATCTGCATCAGTCCTGCTCTGTCAGTTTTAGCTGGTTTTCCCTAGTCACTGACCATGTATGTGGGTACATACATGTATACACTCTCTCTCTCTCTCTCTCTCTCTCTCTCTCTCTCTCTCTCTCTCTCTCTCTCTCTCTCTCTAGTTTTAGCAACTTTTTAAAAAATCACTTTCTAAGACTCAAGCAGGCTGAAATGCTGTAAGTTGCCAATGAAAAACAATCCTAAGGCCATGAAAGACGACTATTTTATGAGAACAGCTGTTTGTTGTCTTCTGATGTGAGTGACACAGTCACATAGATTTTTCTGTTTGAAGAGCTAGGAAAAGAGACATCATTGCCTTGAAGTTGCAAAAAATATCTCATGTCGTCATAACAAATGGCAATTTCAGTTTTATCAGAAAAGTGATTTACACATCAGCTAGGGTCACAAAGGTTGACATTATATAAAATTGTTTTTTTTTAATCAAACTTTGTGGTCATAGATATTTTATCGACATACAGCTGTTTTCTTAAAAACTGGGATTTCTGTTAAAGACTTTTATACCTCATATAAGTAGATCACAGAGAAATTTTCAGAGCACTTAAAAAGTCATTGCTTTAGGTGAACACGTTTTTTTAAGCAATCAGGAAAAAGACTTGGAATGAGAAAGAAAAAGATTTGAAGTTTGGTTGGGTTTTTTTTTTTTTTGGTATGCATTGTGAGGATGTAGTAAAGAGTTCTTTCGCAGAAATGTTGGTCTGGTGTGTTTGGTTTGCATGGGGTGAAAGGATGTCTTGCTTGTGATCTGTTTCTTACTGTGTGAAAAGAATTTGTCCAGAATCCAATTGAATTGAGTACCGCTTATCTACATGAAATTTGAACTGCTCTCCCGGAGAGAGTGCATTGCACAAGAGCAGCACCACCCATCACCCATTACTTTTTTTTTCCCTGTTTGCATGTGTATTTGTTTCCCTTTCAGAGAGGCTTTTTACTGTAGAATTTTGCCAGGGATAGCTCTCTTGTTGCCATCAGTTCTTTTACATGCACTGAATGCCTGCTGCACACGGGGCCTTGGTTTATTGTCTGATGTGAAAGACTAGCTCCCAGACCACCATGCAAGGTCTAGTTGATGGGGTAAAAGAAGTTTGGGCACATACGGGGATGAAACCTGCACTTCTTGCTTTCTAGGCAGGTGCATTGCCTCAGTCTAGGCCACAAATCCGCCTGTGTAAGCCTACCTGTGTGTGTTGGCATCAAGGTTTTCCCATCCTTTGTTTTGTCAAGGCTAGAACTGTATACTATAGTGTGGCCAAGCAAAAGATAATTTACTTAAACAGCATTTAGAAAGACAGAAGCGTACCGAAATATCTCAAAATTAGAATTGTCAAAACACTAATCTTGCCTGAATTGCTGTATGGCTCAGAAACCTAGACACTACGAAAATCGGAAGGAAACAAAATACATGCAGCCAAAATGTGGTTCTATGGTGACTCCTGAAAGTCAAATGGTCAGACAGATGAATAAATGAAAGCATTCTTGAACTTTCAGTGCAAAGATAAATGTTGGCTGAAATTGGTAAGCGCAGACTGAGATACCAGACTGAGATACGCTGGTCATGCAAACAGAAACAGACAGACAAGTGAAGTCTGACAATGACAGTTCTCCAAGGCAAGGTTGAAAGCAGAAGGAAAAGAGGCAGACCACCACCATCCTCCATTGCCAACATCACTGAGATCAGTGGTATGGGAGGAGGGCTACAGGAGATCGTAGAACTCAGCAGAGACAGACAGTGACATGGCAAACCTTTGTGGCACTGCATGGAGCTCTTACTGACAACAGCGTTGATGGAGACATTGAGTTGTCTTGTAGATGACTTTGGTGTTGAAGTTTACTGTTAAGACTTTGGTTAGCAAGATGCTTTTTATATTAACATACACACAAATTGCAATACATAAGTACATATGACTGTAAACAGATGACTTTCTAAGCATTAACAATGATTTTTTATATGCACGTTAAAGATTAAGTAATTCATACCATCATTCGGTGGGTCACAGAAACTCGAGCATACCCAGCATGCATCCTGTGTAAACAACTGTAAAATTGGACTGTGTCGGCTGAGGCCAGTGGACAGACCTCCTGCAGAATTAACATAAGTGCTGCCTCATCTTCACATAAGGGCTGCCTCATCTTCACATAAGGGCTGCCTCATCTTCACATAAGTGCTGCCTCATCTTCACATAAGTGCTGCCTATCTTCACATAAGTGCTGCCTATCTTCACATAAGTGCTGCCTCATCTTCACATAAGTGCTGCCTCATCTTCACATAAGTGCTGCCTCATCTTCACATAAGTGCTGCCTATCTTCACATAAGTGCTGCCTCATCTTCACATAAGTGCCTCCTCATCTTCTCTGATGTTCCTGTCCTACTCTTCCCACGCTGTTTCTCTCAATGCCCTCGCCCCAGCCATACCCAGACTTGTTACGTTTCTTCCTTAGGGTCGGAAGTCCACCTGGGCAAGTGACATGAACATACCCAGCATGCAATTTATCCACAACTAGTAACTGTCTAAACAAAGACCGTTGAGCTCTGTTAGTGTACAATACTCCCGAGGAGAAGAAGACCATGGAAAAGCTGTTAAATGATATTTAACTAACAATCTACATGTACGACTGCTACTTCTCGAAGTGACAAAGGACGTAAAACTAACTGTACGAAGTCAGCGGAGCCGATCACTGGGCTGGCTCCAATCACACACCGGTAACAGAACACAGCGGCGTTAGGGGAGAGAGAATCCCCCGCCAGGAAATAATGACCCTGTCTCCTGTTACTTTTTTTTTTTTCGTTCTTCGGCCATAACTCCAAGGTTCGCAGAAGGTGAGATTTTGCGTATGCTACCGTTTTCACCCACCATTTATTAAGGTAACTGCATTCCGTCTTCGGAAATGATGTCTAAACACGACACATGTAGGCATGCCTTTTAATAAAAAATTATCTTATCTGTTCCTACCGGCACCAAACAGCCTACTCTTCCAACAGGCAGAACGGGATTTTAACGTGTGTGCAAGATGTTCTGCGTGCGTTCGCCCACAGGGCCTCGGTCTATAGTGTCATCCGAGGGACCTTTTCTTCTTTTTTTTTTTTTTTTTTGGGGGGGGGGGGGGTTGGAGTTGGTACTGATGTTAACTCCGGAGGAAAAGCCCCTAAAACGAGTGCTCCCTTGGTGGCTGAACCCTGGGCGTGGGTATTAAATTGTACAAAATATGAATGAAACATTTCTCAATATGGATGGTAACACAGAGAGACAGAGAGAGAGACAGAGAGAGAGACAGAGAGAGAGAGAGAGACAGAGAGAGAGAGAGAGAGAGAGAGACAGAGAGACAGAGACAGAGAAGAGAGAGAGAGAGAGAGACGAGAGAGAGAGAGAGAGAGAGAGAGAGAGAGAGAGAGAGAGAGAGAGAGAGAGAGAGAGAGAGAGAGAGATCTTTTTTCCTATAAAAAAACCGAAGAAGAAAACCCCCTTTAAAACTATGTTAGGATATTTAAAAAATTGAAAAAAACGAAAATCAAAGAAAAAGAACTACAGAGTTAAGAAAGAGAGATTTGATTTGATTTGATTTGATATAATCTTTTATATTGAGGATAATGGAATAAGCACTCTTGTGCTTTTTTACATCCAGTCCCCGTGTGTATGCAGATTTGTAAATGTCATCTGTTCCCACCGGCACACGATGGCCTACTCTTACGAAAAGCGGAACAGGATTTAACGTGTGTGCAAGATGAGAGAGAGGAGAGAGAGAGAGAGAGAGAGAGAGAGAGAGAGAGAGAGAGAGAGAGAGAGAGAGTATTCATTCATAAGTTCACGTAAAATCAATCGTGCTCTATGGCCTTGACCGTCTGGGTTTTAGACAGAGTCAGGATTGTCAGTTTCACTTTTTTTTGCGCATTCCTCGTGTTTCACGTGCAATTCGTGCTCTGTGGCCTTGACCGTCTCGCCTGCACTGTAGTGGAGTTGTCCGCACGTGCAATCCGTGCTCCGTGGCCTTGACCGTCTGGATTTAGACGTAGCAGGGTTGTCAGTTTCACCATGTCTGCATTCCTTGTCATCTTCACGTGCAATTCGTGCTCTGCGGCCTTGGCTGTGTGGGTTTGAGACCTAAAAGGGGAATCCCCGTCCTACCCTCTTCTATCACCTTGCTGCTGTGACTGACTGCTGCTACTGAAGCCAAGAAGGAAATAGTGTCCATATACCTATGACTTTTCAGTCCCCCTTTGCAGATGGGCCTGCATAGATTGCAGTGGCACAGAGAGAGAGAGATTATTTATTTATTATTTATTTATTCTTTTATATCGAGGATAACAGAATAAGCAATCATGTGCTTTTTTTCATCCGGTCCCCGTGTGTATGCAGTTTTGTAATATTGTCATCTGTTCCCACCGGCACACGATGGCCTACTCTTACGAAAAGCGGAACAGGATTTAACGTGTGCGCAAGATGTTTTGCGTGCGTTCGCACACGGGGCCTCGGTTTAAAGTCTCATCCGAAGGACTTTTGGGGAGAGTGGAGTCAGCACTGATGTTAACTCCAGGAGAAAAATCTCTTCGATCGAACCGGGGTCTTCAAATTGCCAGCGCAATGTTCTGACCACTAGAAAGAGAGAGAGAGAGGGGGGGGGGAGGCTTTTAAAAAATACCTCCCCCCAAAAAAAAACCCCCAAAAAACCTGAAAGTTTTCACTTATCTTTTGGATTCTTCTTCAACATCAAAAAAAAAAAAAATTACCCAGGGACAAACTTAACGTGTGAGAGAAACAAACCCTGCACCTTTACACCGGTGATCGAAATCTGGTGTCACGCTCTTCGGGGGCCCCAAAACCGTCTGGATCAAACTAATGAGCGGCAAGGCATTCAATCTCTTGGCCTAGCCAGCCTTCTATAGTTCCGTCTTGCTCGCCAAACAACTATCGGCACGAAAGCATTAAGTTAGGGGCGGAAAACATTTGCTTGGATCTAGCAGTTCTTGTATGCACTCGGCAGTGATCGTATGGCAGGCACTGTATGTGTGTGTGTGTGCCCGTGTGTGTAACGGATTTCCGACAGAGAGTTAGTTGTGATGATAGTCTCCAGTGTGCTGTGTTGTGTTGTGTTAGGCATACCCCCGCCGTTTTGCCTACCTAACGACTGGTTTCTGTTTCATCGCGAGATAGTTGGGGAAGATTCTCCTTTTGTGTATGTGATTGAGGTGAGAAGATAGTGGAGGTGGTGGTGGTGGTGGTGGTGGTGTGGTGATGGTTGGTGGTGATGGTGGTGGTGGTTATAGTGTGTGTTTTTGTGTTTGTTTATTCATTATTTCTTTTATTCTTTTTGTTTTTGTTTTGTTCTTCTCTTTCACTTCAAGGATAATGGAATATGCATCCATGTGCTTTTTTTTTTTTTTTTTTCAAACATCCAGTTCCTCTGCCTGTGCGAGTGCCGTTTTCTAAAATTTTGTCTTCCGTTCCTACCGGCATATTATGGCCTACTCTTTTGAAAGGCGGAATAGGAATTAACCTGTGTGCAAGATGCTATGCATGCGTTCGTACACAAGACCTCGGTTTTGTACATCTTGTCTCATCCGAAGAACTTCGGATTCTATCATTATTTTACACACAAAGGGACAGATAGACCAACACACACACACACACACACACACACACACACACACACACACACACACACACACAACACACACACACACATCCATGCACGCGTGCGCGCACTGATGAACCCACCAAAATACAGAACACAAAAGACACACAAGTGTGTGAAGTGTGTGTGTGTGTGTGTGCGTGTGTGTGTGTGTGTGTGTGTGTGTGTGTGTGTGTGTGTTGTGCACGCGCGCGCGCGCGCGCGCG
>CM060328.1:28526860-28529360 GCA_030674155.1 Stramonita haemastoma
CCCACCTCTGACGTCTGGTGAATCTTCTTCTCTTCTCTAGTTCGCTTTACACCGTCAGATGTGTCTGGGAAAAATAATGACATGTCCTTTCCAGCTTCTCTCGGGGGCCGTACAGCTTGGTCTGTAGGGTTTTTATCTCCCTCGGCCACGATTTCTTCCTCAGGTCGCTGAATAGTGTGCACCTCTAAAGGACGTGCTCGCCTGTCTGGTTTTCTTTACCACAGGCACACAGTGACTGAAAGGTGGGTCATTTTTACGATCACCCAGTAACTTGTGCAGTGCACACCTATAGTGTCTCATCCTTTGCGCGTAGCTATACTATCACTCACTCATCACTCAGTCCATGTCAAAGGACGTAGGGGGACATGAGAGAAGACGCACAGAGATCTTTTTCCATGTTCCGACCTGTGGCTAGTAGGAGTGTGTAGGGGTTGGGCGGTCAGTCTTTGATGTTGTCACCATGATTTCTTTGGCGGCCTCTTCTTCTCTTGCCCTCGATGTTCCTGCAGGAACTATACTATACTATACACATGCCGAAGATCGAATAGTATTGTGTATATTAATTAAGATCTAGTAATTCGTGCTAGTTTTCGGTGAGTTCCAGAATCACGAGTCTACCAGCATGCTTCACAAAAAATACAATACAATAAGTATAATACATTACAATACAATATGATACATTACAAGACAATATACAAATGAGGTTAAAATGTGTATACATTACAGACAATCTCTTCACGGGTAGCCTATGACTCATAGCTAATTGCTTTGGTGGTGGTGGTGGTGGTGGTAGGCTAGTTAGGGTGTTTTGGGGGTGGTGTGCGTGAGGAGAGAAAGATAAAATCTTTTTGGCTTTTGTTTAGGGAATTGTGCATTGTGTTGTGTTGTGTTGTGTTGCGTTGTTTTGTATTGTATGACACTTTTAAGTCACGAGATTTGTCTGCGTGAAATTCGGCTGCTCTCTCTGGGGAGAGCCGTCGCCACAAGAGCAGCGCCACCCCGTATTGTTTTTTTTTTTCCTGTCTGCAAGTGTATTTGTTTCCCTTTCAGAGTAACTTTTTTTAACAGAATTTTGCCAGGGACAACTCCCTTATTGCCATGGTTTCTTTTACGTGCGCTAAATAATTATGTGTAACACATGGATGCGACTTCGGTGTATTGTCTCATCCGAAAGACTAGCACCCAGACCACCACTCAATCTAGTGGATGGGGAAAAGTTTCAGGCACAAATGGGGATCAAACCATCGCATACTTAGAACCCAGACTTTTCGCTTTCTAGGCAGGTGGTTACTGTTAGGATTACAGCCGCCGATCTCCCAGTCTGTGGATTGTGGTTGTGTAGTTGTTGTTCTTAGTTCTTGTTTTTCCTCGTCCTTGTGATGCAGTGAAGTGTCTGCAGTTTTGCTTGTTGTAGTGTGCAGTGGCTTCCAGATACAGGAGTAGCCTGGTGGTTAGAGTGTTGCACATTGCGTTCGTGATCTGCTGCCCCGGGTCGAATCTCGATCAAGAGGATTTTCCCTCTGGAGTTAACATCTGTTCTGACACCCACTTCCCATCAAAAGTCCTTCGGACTGAGACTATAAACTGAGATCCGTGTGCGAACGATGCAGAACATCTTGCGCACATGTTAAAAACCGTTTCGCTTTTCGGAAGAGTAGGCCATTGTGTGCGGTGGGAAGGATGACAAAATTTACAAAACTGCACACACGGGGACTGGATGTAATTTTTTTTTTTTAAACACACGAGTGTTTATTCTTATCCTCGAAATAAAAAAAAAGAAAGAAAGGAAGGCTAGAGGCCATCAGTGTTTGGGCAAACCACTATGCTTTATTCATAGGCATAGATGACTAAGGCTGCGGCCATAGTAAACCCGGCATTTTGACGCCGTCAATTTTGCCGGGCCGGTGAAAATTGCTGCCCGGTTGAATTACTCTGTGGTGTCACTGATGACGGCTGTGCGTGGCCATAGTAGAGCCGGCCCAGCCCGTTTTTTTTTTTTAACCCGTCGTTTTGACGTTCGAGCGACACGTGGGTTTGCCCGGTTGACGGAAAGGAAAATAATCAAGAAAAACTTATTTATGGTGCTTCAAAAATTCTGACTACACAAACTAGTAAATTAGACCCTTCCCGATTACATTCCAGTGGTTTTGATAAAAGTTTTGTTGGGGGATTTTACTTTTATGTCGAACTATTTTCTGTCGATTTCGCGTGGGGGGGGGGGGGGGGGGGGGGGGGGCGGAGTATCAGACGCCGCAGCCGTCAAAGAGACGGCCGTCAAAACAACGGGACGGGCCGGGTTTACTATGGCCGTAGCCTAAGTCTTACTCCACTCCCTCTGTCTGTATCCAAGTGGCCATTGTCTGTGGGAGCTTACTCGCGAACGGGAAATTGGTCTGTTGTTTCCTAGTGGGTTGCTAGCAGCAGAAGGGATTTGTGATGACTTGTCTGTGCTTCTGTTCTGACTGCACGCAAGAGCAGCAGCACACGCTGGCTAACAAGG
>CM060328.1:28539360-28541860 GCA_030674155.1 Stramonita haemastoma
TTGTGTCACAACTCGCGAGTGTCTTTTTACCATCCTCACCACAATCCTTAACACTGTGGCAAGCAAAACCAGGATTTTCGTGTTTGTTTTTTTTTCTGATGCAGTCACTTCAAATGGAAACCCAATCAAACGTTTAAAAATACACACTACATCAAAAGCACACAACATACATACATACATACAACATGCACAGAACATACAAACTAGTAAAAATGACCGAATTTTCCAGAGAATGGAATAGTAGATGTCCATCATGACTAAGCACCTCTCTGCAGATGTGAGCCCCATCTGCAGCCAGAGAAGAAAAGAAGAAGACCCTCACACACACACTTCCCCACCACCACCACTTAACCCACCACTGTAACTGAGGTAGGCTGTGAACTAACCACCACCACCACCACCATGGCGGGGGCAGGGGCAAACGACAAAGCTAAACGTGCCTTCGACTTCAGGATGTCCAAAAAGTGGCCGAACTCACCCAAGTCGTGCACATGCTCTTCACGCGCAACCACGAGAAGGAGGTGGAGCTGGACGCCTGAAAGAAGCCTACGAATCCGAAATCAGCGAAGTCATCACCGACGCCAAAACCAGAATCTCCTTGCTGCAACAACAAGTGGAAGACGCGAAGCAACAACAAGGCGAACAGCTACGAAAACAACAAGAAAACGACTTCCTCCTCAAAGAACGCGAATGGAAAACCAAACTAGAAGACACCGAACGCCAACTTCACGAAGAAAGAACAGAGTGCCAGAACCTCCGAGACATGCTGATCCGAGCTCAGCGAGACATCGAGAACCTCCGACACGGGGTATCCCAACAGATCACCTCCCAGGCGGACGAGGTCACTCGCAGAGACCTGGAGATCGAGCGCTGAAGAAACACATCGCTCAGCTGGAACAGTCGCTGAAGGACTGCAGCAAGGAGAGCGGCGAGGTCATCAAGGACCTGGAGAAGACCAACGACAGCTTGGAGCGCGAGCTGAGCCAGGTGCACGCGGCCCTGGAGGAGAGTCACCGCACGCGGGACCAGCTGATGGTGCGAACAAGCAGGTGGAGGCGGAGATGAAGAGCCTGAGGAAGGACTTCAACCGCAAAGTGGCCGAGGTGGTCAAGGCCAGAAGCTGCAGCGAAACAACAGCGCTGAGTTTTCTCAGGTGAGTGTGGTGGGTGGGTGGGTGTGGGTGGGTGGGGTGTGTGTGGGGGGGGGGTGTGGGGGTGAGTGGTGGGTGGGGATGGGGGGGAGTGTAGGTGTGGGGTGTGGGGTGGGTGGTGGGTGGGGAGTGAGTGGTGGGTGGGGGTGAGTTGTGTGTGTGTGTGTGTGTGTGTGTGTGTGTGTGTGTGTGTGTGTGTGTGTGTGTGTGTGTGTGTGTCTTCCTTTTAACGTCTATCCACTAAAAAGTAATTTTAGACAAATAATTTGGAAAAAAAATTCCTGTGTTTGTGTGGACAGGAGAATGCCGAATAATAGAAAAAAAGGTCTAATATCAGAAACACTTGAACTATATATACAAAGAAAAAATCAAATAGAAGCAAGAAAACTTGAGTAGGATAAATGCTACAATATCTCTGTGGTGTGTGTGGTGTGTGTGGTGTGTGTGTGTGTGTGTGTGTGTGTGTGTGGTGTGTGTGGCGCGCGCGCGAGAGGCTTGCATGCATGCATGATGCATGTGGTGTGTGTGTAGGGTGTGTGTGTGTGTAGTGTGTGTGTGTGGATGTGTGGGGGAGAGAGAGAGAGAGAGAGAGAGGACAGACAGACAGACAGACAGACAGACAGACAGACGATAGACACAGAGGAGAGAGATTTTACATCACACCTTTTAACTATCGACATCTTTCTTTTTTCGTTTTTTTTTAAAATATAAAATTATTTCCTTCTTCTTATCTTTCTTCTGAAAATGGCAAGTAAATATACACACGTGTAAAAACATAAACAAGATTATAATACAACTAATTTTCTGTGGCCATTTCGAAAAAAAAAAGTAGGAAAGGAAAAATGGACCGTAACCTTTTCCCTTTCATTTCTGAAACCGTGATACTATTCAGAGGCATTGATTCTACCCGGTTTGGTGTTTGGCAGGTTGTCGATAAGTTATATTACTCGTACCAGCTGGTAAAACGAGCTTGAAGTCGGTAATAATTAGAAGCATTGATTGATTTAACACGACAATGCAAGCCGCCCATGTGTGTGTGTGTTCTCTCTCTCTCTCTCTCTCTGTTTTTGTTTGTTTTGATAGTCCCTAATTCAGGGTAAGGGGCGGATGAAAAAAAGTATGTGAATGTTTATCTGTAACACACACACACACACACAAAACTCTCTCTCTCTCTCTCTCTCTCTCTCTCTCTCTCTCTCTCTCTCTCTCTCACACACACACACACACACACACACACACTCACACACGTGCGCGCGCACACACACATACACACAGAGCAACAATTAAGAGGAATAATATATTTTCTTGTCAATTTTTTCAAGTTCTCTTTCTCAGCACTTTTGAGAAAGA
>CM060328.1:28546860-28548242 GCA_030674155.1 Stramonita haemastoma
AGGACACAACAATCACTTAAGGACACCACCTTGAAAAATTCAGTACACTACACCCAATGACTCCCCAAGGAGTCAGTTAACTAAAAGAAGAAGCCAGAGAAGTCAAGCCAAGCCGTGACAAAGTGAAAAGTTGTCAGAAGAAGTTAAGACAACACCAAGCCTATCTGACCGATCAGTGACGTCGTTTGGTTTCCCAGTCAAATATTGACCCTGGAGATCGGTTAGGCACGAGTTAAAGTCAAGAAAAGAAAAAAAGTAGTGTGTCGTTTTGTTTTGGGTTTGTTTGTTTTTTATCTTCTTTTTTGTTCCTCTTCTAGATCCCCTACGTTCAGCAATGGTGAGATTTTGGCATATATGACCGGGTTTTTTTTTTGCACACCATTAAAGTAGCGCTACATTCCGACCTCGGGGATGATGTCTGAACACACGACACAACTGTGCTTGCAGTTTTTGTTTTTTTGTTTTTTTTCTGGTTTACTTTTTTTTTTCGGGGGGGGGGGGGGGGGGGGGGGGGGGGGGGGGGGGAGGGGGTTATTCTTTGTTCTGTCATCCATTCCTACAGACACGAAATGGCCTACTCCCCCGAAGAAGGGCGGACCAGGTTTTGAACATGTGCGCAAGATGTTTTGCATGCGCTTGTAGACAGGACCTCAGTATATAGTCTGATCTGAAGGACTTTCAGGGAAGTGAAGTCAGTACTGATGTGAAGTCCATACGGGTGCACGTGCCTCTGTGGCTTGAACACATGACCAGCGCAACGCTTCTGCCACTCTAACCACAAGGCTGTGTGTGTGTGTGTGTGTGTGTGTGTGTGTGTGTGTGTGTGTGTGTGTGTGTGTGTGTGTGTGTGTGTGTGTGTGTGCGTGTGGTGTGTGTGTATGTGTGTTTGTGTGTGTGTGTGTGTTGTGTTTGTGTTGTGGTGTGTGTGTGTGTGTTGTGTGTGTGTGTGTGTGTGTGTGTGTGTGTGTGTGTTGTGTGTGTGTGTGTGTGTGTGTGTGTGTGCAGGTTTTCACCAAGCAAACGGCATGGTACCCTTGAGAAGGGAAAAAACTCTGTCAAGAATACCATCAGGGCCAATGATTTGCTTCGATGACGTCCCCTCTCAACAACGACAGGTGCGCTGTCTGTCTGTCTGTCTGTCTGTCTGTCTGTCTGTCTGTCTGTCTCTCTCTCTCTCTCTCTCTCTCTCTCTCTCTCTCTCTCTCTCTCTCTCGCTCGCTCGCTCGCTCGCTCGCTCGCGCGTGCAAGACAGAGACAGATAATTCTGAACGTGTTTACTAATTATGTACATTGGCCTTAGGCCACGATACACGGAGTTTGGGGGAAGGAGGAGAATCAACATACTGATAATTATGTAACATATCACAGAACATGAAAGAAAT
>CM060328.1:28557640-28580409 GCA_030674155.1 Stramonita haemastoma
TGAGATGCATTACTCTTTGACACCGTTTTGTAGCCTTTAAAAGAGCTGAATCACAGTATCTCAAAGAAAGTGTCTATGATATTACAAATCTATCCACTTTTAAAATGAAGAGTCGGTTCTCTTTAGTGTTCTTAACCGTTACACTGCTGGATATAATTATTGTTGCTCACAGAAATTGCACGTAAAATAAAGAATTTGTAGCAGCAGCTACCTATGTTCTCTTTTAGGGTTTTTGTATGCTAAATAAATAACACTAGATAGGTAAACCTATACATTTTTTTGGAAAGTAGGAGGTAGGCTAACCACCCACAATGCTGCTTAACCTTAGTTGGGGAGAGCGAAAGCTGTGACCACTGAGCTATCCCGCCCCAGGTGAAGGGTGGGTAGCATCACAAACCATCATCCTCTTGAAAGCTCTGGCATTCATCAACAAACGTCCTTAGTTTACTTAACTGCAGCATGGTGGAGATTTTTTTTTTTACAATATACTGAGTCAACTTCAAATGCAGACTTGCGCCTGTGCATTAATTCCCTTTGTGTGTATACACATACAGAACATCGAATTTTAGCACTGTAATTCATGTTAGCGTTCGGTGGGTTACGGAAGGAAACACGTTCAAGCTCAGCATACACACCCGAAGACGGAATACGGGTACCTTCATGGTGGGGGTAAAAACGATCGCATACGCAAAATCTCACCATTGGAGAACCTCAGGGCTGAGGCCGAGGAACGAAAAATAAACTTGGAGAGGCTGGCTGTAAACTTCTGACCTTGAGGAGGCGACATAGCAAATCCACTTATGACTGGGGCGTAGAGATTGATATGCGCGGCGTGGGAACGGCAGAACAGGAACAACTCATAAGATGAGGCAGCAGAACCCCCCCCAAAAAAAAAAAAAAAAAAAAAACAACAACAACAAAAAAACAAAAAGGCCAAACAAAAAACAAACAAACAAAAAACAGGATGGCAGTCCTGTTGAGGCTTCAAACACGAAATCAACTAATTATTCTTTGTAAGAATCACAGAAAGTATCGTTTATGAAGAGCCTTATCAGATCATTCGAGTAGAGTAGTAAGGATGTGTTGAGAGCAGGGCAGATTGAGCCAGTGAGACTGAACAAAATTATATCTATCCACAGGTCTTTAGTCATAGGAACATCATATATAAAAATATAAAAAATGCTTTCATTTCAGAGAGAATGGGTAGCAGCGGACATTGTGAGGTCGAATGATGTCCTTCTCTCAGCAGCTGCGTCATCCTGAAGTCATCCATTGTCCCTATGCCACAGCCAACACCCCCGAGTCACTGCGCTCCAGGCACAGGTCTGTTTCCACAGCAGCAGATCTCTTCAGCTCTTAAGTCATCTTCATGTCTATTCCATGGCCAGGCTTCTCTCATCACCACCTAGCGCAAGTCACTTCCACTCTCGCCGTCTTCTTGTCGCCCTTCGCTCTAGCCGTCTTTGCTAAGACAACCAGCAGCATCGTTAGACGTCTGCTCCACACACCTGGACACAATCACCAGTCCTGCGACCAGTTTCCAATACACAGCTCAGGAAGCAGAGAGCAGACCGCTTCTGAACCTATATTTGAAAGAATCCCTTTTGCGAGAGACTTGTCAGAGCATTGAACAGTGTGCGGATATTTCTCGCACGGTCATTGTTCCCTGTGAGTACTGTACCTGCTATTTATCGGACAGCGAGGAAGGTGGAGATTCTCCTCGAGTTTATCAGATGGAATTCCTTGCCTCGCAGAAGCCTGTAGGAGACCAGGTACGAGCAGGATCCGTCAACAATCACAGCCGATCAAGCAGAGGGACTCCACAAGCTCTAGGAAGACACAATGGTCCATCGAGGACACCAACTGCTCTGCAGAACTGAACAACAACCCCACCAAACTATGTACCATTGAAAGGATAGGTGACGACCCCGTTTCATCCAAAGATAATAAACCAGGGACTCTACTGGTCCCAAACATGCAGAGAAGCGACAAACTGGCCTGTGACATGGGTGAGCGCGAAACCTATGTGCTGGACAAGCACCAGTTACAGGAAAAGACCTTTCCTGGAAAAGAGATGGCCTGTGAAAACGTGACTCTCGTGCCTACTTCAGAACTGCACAACTCGTTCAACTTGGAAACCCAGAAAGTTAGAACAGAGAAAAAGCTTGACAGAGATAGCACTACCATCTCTAGTGAAGAAAACGCCACCAGTGGACAAAGATGTCAGAGGAAACCTCCACCTGAAAATACTCCAGAGCAGGACGTCAAGGAAGCTGATCCTGCCTGTCAGAGAAAACGGAACTCCGTGGATGATGCAGTAGGGAGAGAAGGCAAGGCAGTTCCACCTGCAGAAACACCTGAAGCAGAAGCTAAGGATGCTGAGAAGAGCGAAAAGAGACAACGCACTGGGGAAAGAAGAGGTCGCAAAGGTGGTTACGCTGAAGAAGAACCCAAGCCAGACAGTCGGAAGAGAGAAAAGGCTGGTGATGCCCGTAAGAAATCATCCAAGAACACCCAGAAGGTAAGTTCTTTTCACAGCACAGATCTCAACACAGCGGCCACAATCATTTAAAAGTTAAAGTCTGTCCCGAGCCTAAGGCTCATCAGGCCGGTGCTTATCCCGGTTTCTGTGGCGTTAAGCGACTGAGTCATAGACTCCCCCCTGGATAGGACGCCAGTCTATCGCAGGGTTAACCCCCAACACAAGGTTGGTACCCCTTTTACACCTGGGTGGGATGAGAAAATAGCCGTAAAGTGCCTTTTCCAAGGGCACAACGCCATAGCCGAAAGCTGGGATCGAACCCGCAACCTTTAGATTACAAGTCCAACGTGCTAACCACTAGACTACAGCGGCGGCCCACAATCATTACCTTATGTCTAAATAAAGTAAAAACAAGCTAACATGACATGAAGTGACAGTTTAAAATGGCAAAAACAGCAGATTCAGGTAACGGTAGATTTGACTTCTTTCTTCACTCTTTGCTGTGTCGCCTGGGGTGTGCTGCACTGAATCTTTTTTGTAAATTGATTGATTTCGGCGATAGAGTTCCCTTTTGGATTTTAAATCTGTGTATGGTACACTGGATTTGCTAATCTTCTTTCATGTAGTAGTCTCTTATAATTGTTTTCCTGAAGCAAAAACATTCGTCATAAATTATTATGTAATATGCTGTAGTGTTGTCAGCGAATACTGTGTAAAGCATTCTACAAAGGTCAGGCATAGCATGATAAAAAATATAAAAAAGCAAACAAGGTAAGTCACAAAACGCTGCCTTATGGAACAGCACCTTCAGATCTTTCGCTTGAAATCTCGTTACAATAGTTACGAATTTTGTTTTGTTGTTCAATGTTGCTCTCCAGCTTAAAAAGCTGTCTTGAATGTGGTGTGAAATTAGTTCTTGCACAAAATTCTCATGAGAAGCCTTATCAAAAACTTTTTGGAGGTCAAGTATAATATTCCACAAGTCGTGTTTTCTCATTTATTATTGTTATCCAGGTAATTTAGTCAAGACAGGCAACTGAAGTTGTGTGTTGTTCAAGATCTGCCAGGTGCAAAGCTAAACTGACAATTTAACAGCAAGTTATAATTTACTAGGTGTTTCTTTAATGCAATCTTCCGCGAGCTTTCACAAATTTGACAATTAATTAACAGGAGTAAGGTTAATAGGTCTTAATAACTGGGACCAGCTTTGTTTTCCTTTACAAAAAAAGCCTTGGTTTTTAATCATCTCCAACTTTTAGGCCTTTAGCTTTTTATAAACTCTCAAATAAATGTTTAGAACACACGGTAGTCTAGAATATCGAATATATTTTGTTGTCAGAGCCATTTGATTAGGGAGTATGTTGGTACTGATAGTGTGATTTCTCTCTTGTTTTCAGTTATTTCGATGCTAGACATTGTAGATGCTTGACTTTCCACTTTCTTTGTCTTTGTGCTTGTGATGTTAATTTTGTGAACAACACGTCCCATACCAATTCCAATAATTTGTTATTTCAATAAGCAGAGAAATTCACGTGGTTACAAGCCATATATAAGAACAATCAACAGAAAAAACATGTATCACAGAAAGTATTGAAAATTCAATCTTAAAAATTCCACATAGGCATCCTCGCATGCACACACCAAACACTGACACACAGCATGTTGGTATGCGTACAAGCACACACAGTGCACATACACACATACCAACGAACGAATGATGATACTCCATGATCTCACTCAGAAATCCATGTGATTTACGAGCCAGTAAAAAATATATGAAGAACAATCTTTCTCTTCTCACCAAAGGGCACAGCCAGCTCCTTTCTTGTGATACAGCACACATAACTCTGATCGTTTGGGATCCAGCTCAAAACTCTTCACTATTCGAGGACAGAACAAAATAATTATGTAATGTGTAGCAATTGTATTTAAAAGTATAAGTGTGTGTGCTTGTGTGTTAATGTATATGTGTGTGTGTGTACATATGTGCACACGTTTTATCTGAAGCTACTAGACAAAAGCGACAGAATAAAATAAAACAAAATAGACGGAAAACATACGAATATATATTATGTAGCTAATGAAATCCATAACTTGTTCTGTTACCACAGGGTACAGGAGAAAACCCACCCAAGCCAAGTAAGATCTTTTCCAGGTCGTCATCATGTGAAAGCTTTTCCACGGCATGTGACTCCTCTGCCTCATCATCAGCTTACCCATCAGACTCCGACCAGGATGGACCTCCAGTTCCTAAATCAGAAAAGCACAGCAAGCACCAACGTGTTGACTGTAAAACCAAAGAGAGCCGAAAACGTCACAATTCTAGAGGAGCTCCGTCGGATGGTCAGCCAGGTTCTTCTCCAATATTCGAGTATGCAACACCCCCATTTTCAGCCTTATCGGATCGTCAGGATAACAACTCCAAGCATTCGTATCGCAAAACGGACAGGATGTATGATGATGCTCGCTTCTTCAAAGATTCTGAAACAGAACGGAAAAGTAGTTTTGGGGAGTGGCTGAAATCTGTTTTGAAGGCTCTGCTGCCATTTTCTAGTCAAAAAGATTCTGGATCTTATCACAGTGATAACACCTTTCATGAATATGACATCAGGAACATCAGCAACGCTCGTGCCGTAGAACTGTGGGGCGGTCATGAGCCTTCCTGTTTTGAGGGGGATCAAGCTTACCCTCATTCGTGTGCATCGTCTCTGTGCAATTTCCGCCTTACTTTAGAGAGCTGGAGGAAAGAGCTCGTGGCCATGGAGGATGCCTTGGAGTCGTCCTCACAGACACCCTCAGCAGCTCCGTGCAGTTTCTGCCATAGAGATCGTTACTGTCAAGGCCTTACAAGTTGTAAGACCATGCAACTTGCTCAGAAAGTTCTGGAGCACCATTGTAGAATTAAAACAATCCCATTTGCGATCCTGTGATTGCCCTCGCTTAAATCGGCGCATATCTGAAAAATCCAATACAAGTCATAGCCGTGACGATAGTAGGCAACGTTCTGTTGAACCTTCGAATCCATGTCGAAATGATTTCTCAGGATGCAGTCAGAAGAGATACAGTTCTCTGGTAGGCATTGGACTGGAAGCACCTTGCGTGCATGTTCTCCTGTATGAGTTGGATCTGCTTCAAAAGAAACTCCAAACGCTGACACAGTCCAGAATCGGCACCAAATCACAAGGTAGTGACACCAATAATGTAACAGATCAAACGCATCGTCAGAACAAAAAAGCTAAACAACACCAGGATCGTGGAAGTTTGCCTCCTTCATCCAATGAGGACAAGAAAAATATGACCGGTCAACAAAGCATAGAAAGCAACAACCTTGCAAGCACGCAGGGAAATTTTCCACATAGCATTCCAGGTGCAACAGCCACTGAAAATGCTACCCCTGGACGATGTGATAGTCTCACAAGATCACAACAGTTAGTCCAAACAACCAGTTCTCAGCCGCTAGAGCATAGAAATGGCAGCCAGACTAAAGGAAAGTCGAACATGGGCATGCTTTCTCACTCATCAGCATGGTCAGGAACAGAGAAACAAGGAGAACTGGAAGAACTGACGGACTTTTTCCTTGGCGGAGAGCAGCGCACTAGTCGTCAAATTAATACCCAGATGCTGGATTCTGACATACCCAGAGCATTCAAACGACTACCAGAACAGGAAAAGGTGGTCACAAACGTGCAAGTATTAGATAAAACTCGATCTTTGGGCAAATTTGCTGAGCAATATCTCGGATACATTGAAAACACCCTGGACAACCAAATGATCACCCCTAACACTCTTGCAGCCTCTTCTGCGGCACCACCATGTGGTGGGGATTCATCAAAGACTCGAGTCAATATAAACAGAGTTGACTCGATACCTCTGTCAAATTCTTTCAGAATGTACCAAGCCTCCCAGTGCACAACGGATGGTCGCAAGAACCAACCTGCAGATGAATCTCTCATCAGGATGTTGAATGCTGAGACCACACCAGCTGAGTTAGGAGGCATCACCAAAGAACAGTCTCACGACGCCATCACAAAGGCAAAGCGCATGGGGAGCTTCACAGATGAGCAGAAAAACAGCAACCTGAAATCTGCCTTTGATAGCATCATTGCTGACCTGATCCAGTTCCAACAAAACCAGTGTAAACACAAGCAAGACAATCTAGAAGATGCACCTCTGGACAAGTTCTCAAAGAATGTCAAATTCAGCCCCTCATCAACCCAGAAAAGGGATTCCTTGACCAACGTGCCAGCTCTGGGAGACACTTCACCACCTCTGCACTGTGCTGTACCCAGCAACTCCTCGTCTTCCATTGAGGACTCTCTGAAGGACCTCACAGTCACGGAGGCTTTTGATCAGCTGGACAAGATCGTGGATGAGCTCCTTAATCTGATGGACAACAAGCCGAACCCTGCATGGGATGATGTCTCAGCCATGGACCTGCTGTCACTCAGGCCAATGTCTTAGATGACAAACCTGGACACACACAAAAAAAAAACCAACAAAAAAAATGGGGAAACTTAATTCACAAAATAGTTATTGAAAACAGCACTTTTGACAAAACACAAAAAAGCCAGTTTGTGTGTGTGATGTGGATATGTACGTGCATGGTCACCTCGTCAGTCTGTATATTATGTATGTTTCTCTGTGGTATGCATCTATGCTGGTATGTGCACATGTCCCTGAGTAGTTGTTTTTTTTTTTTTTAAACTGCTTTGCCTTCAGCCAGCCAAAAACTGTTGTCTGCTTCTCCTATCAGGTTGTTGTCAATGCTTGTTTACTCATCCAGATGTCAGCAAGGGTTTTTTTGTTGTTGGAAGTATTGGTTGGTGTATCCAAATGCAATATTTTCCATCCCCGTCCTCCCCCACTCCCACTCCAATCTAACCCCCACCCCCCCACCCCCACCCCCCACCCCTTGCAAATTAACAAAACATCCCTTGATGCCTAATCTCTGTGCTTGAAAAGTAGTCCTGCACCTTTTTGTTGTTTAAAAATTTTTTTTTTTTTTTTATTCTTTTATATCCAGGATATTAGAATAAGCACTCATGTGCATCTTTTTTCGTTTTTTTTTTAACATCTAGTCCTCGTGTATATGCAGTTTCTGTAAATCGTGTCATCTATTCATGGGTTTCGTTCCTTGTGTGTGTGTGTGTGTGTTAGTTGGGGGGATTTTTTGTTTGTTTTTGGCGATGGCATTAAAAGCTGCAAAAAGACTCGACCAATTTATCTCCAAACCATCAAAATTTCTCATGTTCCCGGCATGGTTTCTGAATAAAAACGTCAACAAGCATCTGCTTGTAACAACGCTACGAAGTTGTGCAAACTCTTTGGTTTGGGTGTGTAACATTCTTTGAGATAGGAACTTTCACGGGAAGGGGGGGGGGGGGGGTTGCTCAGTAGGTGTGATGGTTGCATCTGACTATTGATGGCTGTCAGGATAAACCAAAGATGGAATTTCTTAATGAGACGACTCTCTCTCTCTCTCTCTCTCTCTCTCTCTCTCTCTCTCTCTCTCTCTCTCTCTCTCACTCACACACACACAGACACACACACACACACACACGCACGCACGCACCACGCACGCACGCACGCACGCACGCACGCACTAAAGACTTAAGCTGTAAAATGGAATTCCATGAGTGAGAATTCCGAGGATCATACAGCCTCTCACTTTGCTGTTGCCCCCATCGTCAATGGTGCTAAAGGCTAAATCAGACACTGGCTTGCAAAACACACACATCACACACACACACACACACACACACACACACACACACACACACACACAAAACCTGATCAAAATACTTTTTAGGCCTACCCTTTTTACTCCTACCGGCACACAATGGCCCACTTTTCCGGTGTGTTTGCGCACTGGACCTCGGTTTATAGTTCCAACCGAAGGACTTCCAAGAGAGTGGCGTTCGGTACTGATGTTGACTACAGGGAGGAAAAGTCCCTTCGAATAGGTGCCTCGGTGGTGGCTCGATCCCGGATCGTCAGATCACGAGCTCAAGGCTCAAACCCCCTCAGTCAAATTTTTAAAAATTCAAAAGTCCTTCGGATGAGACTTTAAACCGAGGCCCCGTGTGCGAACGCACGCAGAACATCCTGCGCACACGTTAAATCCTGTTCCGCTTTTCGTAAGAGTAGGCCATCGTGTGCCGGTGGGAACAGATGACAATATTTACAAAAACTGCATGCACACGGGGACCGGATGAAAAAAAAGCACATAATTGCTTACTCTGTTATCCTCGATATAAAAGAATAAATAAATAAATAAATAAATAAATTTAGATAACTTCATTTCACAATCTGCAATGCCTCGCATCAGGAGAGAGTGTGTGGTGTGTGTATGTCAGACTTTCACAAACTAAACGATAATACAACACGGGAGACGAATACTTCATATTGCAAGCTTTTTTTCACCTGTTAACTCTGTCCAAAAATGAGAATTTTTGTCAACCTTCTAGAATTTGCAGATGAAAAGACCTGAGAGTAATCAACACGCACACAGATAGATATAGGCTTACTTTCCGCTACGCACGCTATCATGTCGTGTGACCTGGATTAAAGGCAAAGAACTTTTATAGAACTTTTTTTTTTTTTTTTTTAATAATAATCAGATGACGTCAGGACAACTGCACACAAAAATAACTTCACCAGACACGGACAAAATACCAACATCAATTCGTTTGTCATACTGGGCGGCATTTCACCTTGGGGGAGAGAGAGAGAGAGAGAGAGAGAGAGAGAGAGAGAGAGACTCGATAGTAGCCATGTAAGGCGAATGTGGCTTTTGCTTTGTGCCGTCTATCTACAGCAGTTAGTCAATACTGCAGGGAATTCTCACCTGAAAATTTTACCTCTTGTGTGTGTGTGTGTGTGTGTGTAGAAAAGTGATGCATTTAGGCCTAAGAATGTGTGTGTGTGTGTGTGTGTGTGTGTGTGGTGTTAGAAGGTGATTCGTTGTTGCCTAAGAAGTGTGTGTGTATGTGTGTGTGTGTGTGTTAGAAAAGGTGATCCGTTGATGCCTAAGAAGTGTGTGTGTGTGTGTGTGTGTGTGTGTGTGAGAGAGAGAGAGAGAGAGAGAGAGAGAGAGAGAGAGAGGCAGTCAGACAGACAGACAGCACAGAGAGAGTTGGGGGTGGGGTGGAATGGACGCACAAAGTACGGGAGTATCCCTAAAGGGTCGGGAGTGAGAGGGTGCTAGCATCTCCTGGTCGTATTTCAAATACACAGAAGAAAGGATAGTGGGGATGATTAAGTCATCAAATAGCCTCTGATGTGGGAGCATCAGCATCAAACTACGTGTTGTAATTATGATAATATGATATGATACCTAATGATAACCATATGTGGAATTGATGAAGCACTATATCTTGTAAGAACAAATCAAAGCGCTTGTATTCAGCCTATTCGTCTGATCACAAAATAATGGTTTTAACAAATTCAAATTTGCACGCACGCACCACACACACACACACCACACACACACACACACACACACACCCACACACACACACACACACACACACAGGTTGACGGTACTGATTGATTTTTATCTGTCTGAAACTGACCGTTTGCTCATTAGTTTAGAAAACAAGAAGTTATTTTCTCGTGTTTACAACATCAACAACAAAACAACAACAAAATGTAAGAAGAAAAGGTTGGGGGGGGGGGGGGGCATAAAAGTAATATCAAATGTAGTAACAACTGACATCCTCCCCCTAAAAAAAAACCCAACAACAAACAAACCCAAAACAAAACAAAACCAACAAATAAATCTGCAATTGGCAATTGTAAAAGCAGCAGCAGCAACCAACGACGGTGCTTTTAAATTGAAATAATTTTACTTTTGTTGTAACTGAAACTGATGATAACAATAAAGTATAAGAAGAACCAAAGGAAAAAAAGGGCCACCATTTCTACCATTTATAACAAAAGTAATCAGTCAATGATAGTAACAACGATAATAATAATAACATAATAATAAGAATAATCACTAACAAATAATAATAAGTAAAATAATGATAATAATAACAATGATAATGATGATGACAGCAACAATGACAGATGACGTGTCCATGTTTTGTTCACATTTCTTAAATTCGTTTTATGATGATCATGGTTAACAACAGATGCCCTAATACTTGTAACATTCGCCATGTTATAATGAAGGACCCGACGATGATGATGATAACGATGATGAAACGATCACTGGTTATGGTAATGATGACGACGATAACAGTTAAAAATCAAGAGTTGCACTGTCATACTTACTTGTAAGGAATATCTCCTCATTTTTGTCGTTGTAGGAGCGACGAAAGTGGGCCACATTGCTATTGACACTTGCGTATCATGCGCTACCGGCACACTGAGGTTATCTGTGAATTGATCTGTGTAAAGTTCATTCCCCAGGCAGACAGACAACAGTACGTGGGGTTTTTGTTTTGGTTTGGTTTCGGTTTTTTTTTTTTCTTTTTCTTTTTCTTTTAACACGTCATTCAGGCAATTGACTTGTACAGTCTGCGTTGTATTGATTTCACATGTCTGTCTTGTCTTTGTCTTGTCTTGTCTGTCTGTCTGTCTGTTCGGTTGTTTTTTTTTCTTTCTTCCACCCCCACTTTTCCTTTCTTCTTCTTTCTTCTCTTTCTTTCTTCTGTGTCAGTCATTGCATAGGGTTTTTTGTTTGTTTATTTGGTTGTTTTTGTTTTGTTTTGTGTGTGAGGGGGGGGGGGGTGTTTGTTTTGTTCATATCTTTCTGTTTTTTGATCTTTGTCTTTTTTCTATACACTCACGCTCGCGTGCGCGGGTACACACCACACCACACAACACACACACACAACCACACACACACAAACACACACACACACACACATCTCAGCAAACATACTACCTACACAACACCAACATGCTATCACATTATGAAGACGTTAACTAAGAACTACACAAGAGGAGAGACAGAAGAGAGACACGAAGGGGGAGAGAGAGACTTGCTGGCAAATAAACTTGTATAGCCTACCCACAACACTGCGTGTTTTTATTTGTTTCTCAGCTAGGCTCTGAGGTTTACCGATGGTGATGTTTTGCTATGCGACCGTTTATTCACCATTAAAATAGCTGCATTCTGACTTCGGGGATGATGTCTAAACACACACCTGTATGCATGCATTTTTTTTTTTAATTTTGTCATTCGTTCCCGCAGGCAAAATGCGAAGGATAGTCTTCCGAAATGCGGCACGTGTGCGCAAGATGTTCTGTATGCGTTTGCACACGGGACCTCGGTTTATATTATAGTCTCATCTGACAACCCACCCCCCCCCCCCCCCAAAAAAAAAAAAAATTACAGAGCGTTATGTGATTAAGTATCCGAAGTGCGATGCTTGTTGTGTATCTAGTCTGCCTTCGGATGTAGGCTACACTCTGAATGGTTGTATGAGTGCAGGCGTAGGGCGAAGCACATGCGCAGATGCACAGGCTTAGTACCTAACTAACAATACCAATGACCAGGTGTCTTGACAGACAGAAAATAAAACGAGATGGGGGTAGGCTAGGCTGTAGCCTCCTCCCCTCCCTCTAGCGAAAACCATGATTGCAGCTGCTCCAGAACTGAATAAAAGCAGGGGGAGGCTTAGGCCTCCTACCTGTGAATAGCCTACCGCTGGAGATCTACCAGCCGATTTGATCAGCTGTCATCAACATTGTTTGCAGAAGAAAGTCGTCTGCCGTGATGTTTTTAGCTTGTGGGCTACTTCATAGTTGAAGATTAGCAACTTCTTTTTTTGTGTGTGTCATTAAGCTGTTCTTGAATGATTAATGGAACAGAGTTGGCAGTTTGCCTGGTGGGGGAAAAAAAGTGGTGAGGAAAGAAGTGGTGGTGGTGGATTTGGGGTGGGGTGGGGTGGGGTGGGGGGTGAGAGACGTTGCATCTGCTCATAGTGTTGGTTTTTACTGCAGTTTTTTTAAGCCGTGAGTTTGGGGTTGGGGATATTGATTTGCCCCCCCCTGTAAAACAAACCCTGCTGCAAAGACAAAAATAGGGATTTTAGAAATGGAATATGTACAGATATTCACAAATTAATAGATAAAGATCATACCTGATTTTCAAGGTGAAATAGCCTAGAGGTTAGAGAGAACGGGCTAGCTCGAGGCACTAGTTGAGATTTTTCCACTGGAGTTATTAAAATCAGTACCGAGTCCTCTCCCTCAGAAAGTCCTTCAGATGCGACAGTAAAAGGAGGTCCCGTGTGAGGACGCACGCATAACATCTTGCACACACGTTAAAACCCGTTCCGCCTTTCAGAAGAGTAGGCCATTTCGTGCTGGTAAGAACGGATGATCAAATAAAAACAAAAAACCCCAAAAAAAAATCGCATGGCACTGGTGTCATGTTTAAGCATCATCCCCGAAGTCGGAATGCAGTACCTCAATGGTGGTCCCCCAAAAAAAAAACGGTCGCATAAGCAAAAGTTTTACAATTGGTGAACCTAAAAGCTCTGAGGAACAAATATTAAAAAACTTAAAAGAGCAATTTTAATTTCACATTATTGTACATGTTCGTAATCTTTTGTGTGTGTGTTGTGTGTGTGGCTGTCAGTCACTGTCAGTTTCCACTGTCAAAAAGTTGCTGAAATCGGTGCGACTCCTGAAATGCTGACAAAGTATGGAATTTGAAAAGCTAGAAGAATTGCACATGCAGTATTCGTCAATTACTGAAAAGGATGGGAAACAATCTTGTTATAAATACTAGAAATCCCAAATCTGCCATCAAATCTTAACACACACACACACATACACGCACGCACGCACGCGCACACAACACACACACACACACACACACACACACACACACACACACACACACACACACACATTTCAAGATGATTTTTCCTCTGGAGTTATCATCAGTGCCGACTCCACTCCCCCCAAAAGTCCTCCGGATGAGACTATAAACCGAGGTCCCTTGTGCAAACGCGCTCAGAACATCTTGCACACACGTTAAAACCCGTTCCACTTTTCGGAAGAGTAGGCTCAATGTGTGCCTGTTGGAGTGGATGACAAATTTTACTAAACTTCATACGCCTGAGGGACTGGATAAAAAAAAAAAAAAACCCACAAGAGCGCTTATTCCATTTTCCTCAAAATAAAAGAATAAAAAAATAAGTAAACAAATAAGAATTTTTTTAATGGTGTAGAAACAAAGAGAGCGGTAAGATACCATGTCATATCTCGGAAAAAGAATCTCCAAAAGGTGCAATAAACTTGAAAGAATCTCCGACAAACAGTCAGACAAACAAACTGTGTGCCATACACAACTTTACACAGTAGTGTGTAAAAGAAAACCAGCTGACAAGTCTGCTCGTAATCTTATCCACTCCTACTTGAAGCCTGGTTTATTTCCTTGTTATCGCCAGTTTGGGAAGATACTGCTACTACTATTATATAGGCCCTACGACCCTCTAATTTGAAACATCTCCCTGTAGGCTACAAGATCTCTACTTGCCTCGCCTCCACTGTGGTGGAAGGAATGCTAACTAGCCTAGAAGCACAGGCGGTGATCCTTTTCAAGTTTATCGCCGCCACCTTTTGGAGATTCTTTTCAGAGATATGACACGGTATCTATACCGCTCTCTTTGTTTCTACACCACGTTTCACCTCCACCCCCCACCCCCTCCCCCTCCCCCAATCTCTAGCTTACGTCACTTTTGTTTCTGTTAGTCATCTTTGTGGATTTTGTTCTTTTCTTCTTTTACTTACTGCATGCCCGGTCTATTACGAAAACAGAACCTTGGAATTAAGTTTTCTTATTTATTTATTGATTCTTTTATATGGAAGATAATGGAATAAGCATTCATGTGGTTTTTTTTTTTACATCCAGTCTCCGTGAGTATGCAGTTTTGTAAATGTCATCTGTTCTTTGTGCACGACTATAGTCTATACATAAACAGAGTTTCTTGTTGTTGATGGGTTGGTTTGAGGGTTTTTTGTTGTTGGTTGTTGTTTTTTTCGTTTCTCGTCTACAGCTCCGAGGTTTACCACCAACAGTGTGATATTTGTGTTTGCCACTGTTCTCTCCGCCACCCCACCCCCCTCCCCCTCCATTCCTCTCTCTTCTTCCTGAGCTTGTAACTCTGCAGGAGATCTGTCCGCTGACAGACAGAGGAGACTAGGAGAGAGGTGGGGGGTAATAGAGAGGAAAGGAAGAAGACTTATATATATTACCTTTACATGTCTTGTAAGCCCCCCCCCCCCCCCCCCCCTAGCCCTTCCACCTTCCCTTTCACTCTCTTAAAAAGATCCAGACTAAAAGCAGTCTTATTCCAGATAACAATACTTGAGAGAGAGAGAGAGAGAGAGAGAGAGAGAGAGAGAGAGAGAGAGAGAGAGAGAGAGAGAGAGAGAGAGAGAGAGAGAGAGTAAATTTAAGGGACAGAAATAAGAATGAAAAAAGTTTGCGGGGAGGGGGTGAAGATAAAAACAAAATGACAAGAAAGGAAACCAAAAACAAGAAACAAACAACTCAATAGCGGCAACCCTCACAGCGTCTATACTATGTGTTCCAAACTCTTAGAGCATGTTTACAATGTTACAGTCTGCTAGCTGCACCCCATTGTAGAAAGCCCCTGCGGTCAATTTAGACTGTTGACAATTCAAAATGACTCTAGCTCTCTCTCCTTCATGATTGCAGTTTTAAATACCTAAAATGACACCTTTGTTTTCTCCGAAGGATTCAAGGCAATAGAAATATCTCTGTCTGTGTGTGTCTGTGTGTCTGTCTATCTGTCTGTCTGTCTGTCTGTCTGTCTGTCTGTCTGTCTCTCTCTCTCTCTCTCATCTCTCTCTCTCTCTCTCTCCTCTCTCTCTCTCTCCTCTCTCTCTCTCTCTCTCTCTCTCTCTCACACACACACACACACACACACACACACACACACACACACACACACACACACACACACATACACTCTGCAAGTCTGCCCGCTGGCCTCAGCCGACACATTCCCACTTCAGAGCAGCTCCACACACACACACACACACACACACACACACACACACACACACACACACGCATGCACGCACGCACGCACACACACACACACACACACACACACACACACACACACACACACACACACACACACACACACACACGCTCTACAGAGTGCATTCTGGGTATGCTCAGTTTCCTGTAACACACCGGACGCTGACATGAACCTTGGGATCTTTAACGCGCATATTTAATCCTCTTCATGCTTGTGCAGTTGAAGGAAATTAAGGCACTGGCATGTCTACACTTTAAGTGGACATGGGAGATCATAAAAATCCCCACCCTTGACTTACCAGACGCTGTGCTGAGATTCGAACCGAAAATTTCATGCACCAAGAGGATTAAAGCCTAACGCTCTTAACCACTCAGCTGTAGCGTCCTGTCGGCTAAAACAACTTAATATCACTTGTGTGCTAAGAAGCGGTTCCTCCACCAGAGAAAGTTTGTATTTTGTACCACTTAATGTCACAGCAGATTCTCTGCGTGAAATTTAGGCTGCTCTCCCCGTGGAGGCACGTCGCCACAAGTGCAGCGACTCCCCATTTTTTTTCTTTTTCCGGTATGCAAATGTATTTTGTTTCCCTATCAGAGTGGCTTTTTTCTACAGAATTTTGCCAGGGTCACCCCTTGTTGCCGTGGGTTCTTTTACGTTGTGCTAAATAGTGATGTGTAACATACGGGCCCTCGAGTGTGGCACATACACAATGAATATTATTGTAGCGGTTTCAGTTTCGGAATGCTGATTATAGATGAAGTGCTGTAACAAACAAAAAAAATAGGATAAAACAAGCATAAAGGTAAACAGCAGCAACAACAACCAAAATTTTTCTTACCTTTGTTTTCATTCATTGCATGTGATCACTCCAACCCAATTCAATGCAGTGGAGATGAGAACGATGCGATACCACTATGGAAGTAGGCCTACACCTGCTTTGAGACTTATTGACAGCGCGGTACTCTACGCTGACTGTTATGATATAGGGCCTACCCAGGGGCCAGCGGGGCCCGGGAGATACAGACTCTTGCAGTGTTGATCAAGTAAATTCAGCAAAAACTCTGAAAATCGCATCCGTAATAAGGATGAAGCTCGATTATGTGTAGTCCCCTTTTCTTTCCAATAAGCCTACACCAAAAAAATCACTCTGGCATAGTAGAAACCGGCTGGAGTCCGAAATAAAACAAAAGATGACTAATCGGATTCGAACCACGACCTTCCAACCGGGAACACAACGCTCTAACAACTAGCAACAACCATGGCGGCTGGTAGGCCCACTTATCCTTTTTATTCGCCGGGGGGGGGGGGGGGGGGGGGGACAAATTCAGGTAGGAGGACATGCAGGCCCGTGACGCCGTTGCAGGCAGAAGGTTCTTTTCTTCAACACCTTGAAAACGGTTGGTGCTATGCTGTGGGTTTAGTGTCTTTTTTTTGGTGGGTCTATTTATCTTTTATTCTGCCCGGGGGAAACAACTTCAGGTAGGAGGACACGCTGGCCCGTGACACCGTTGCAGGCAGAGGGTTCTTTTCTTCAACACTTAAAAACGTTTGGTGCTATGCTTGCAGCCCGTGTTCAGTGTCTTTTTTTTGTTGTTGTTGGTGGGTCTACTTATCCTTTTATTCTGCCCGGGGGGGGGGGGGGGACAAATTCAGGTAGGAGGACACGCTGGCCCTGACGCCGTTGCAGGCAGGAGGTTCTTTTCTTCAACACCTTGAAGCGTTTGGTGCTTTGCTGGCAGCAGCCCGTGTACAGTTTTTTTTTTTTGGGGGGGTAGACTACTTATCCTTTTATTCTGTCCCGGGGGGGGGGGGGGGGGGGGGGACAACTTCAGGTGGGAGGACACGCTGGCCCCTGACGCCGTTGCAGGCAGAAGGTTCTATTCTTCAACACCTTGAAGCGTTTGGTGCTTTGCTGGCAGCCCATGTACTACAGTGCTTTGTACCACGTCATCCAATCTCCAAGCCTCATCTCAAAGACTTGTCAGCAGCAAGCAGCTGCCCTGGGTTCTATAGCCTGCTGCCCCAGGCCTGATCTGGGTTTTTTTTTTGTTGTTTTTTTGTGATTGTATTGGGGGGTCCATGGGTTCTTTTTCTCTTTTTCTAACCTCTATCCCCCCCCCACTCCCCTCTTTTTCTGTCTGTCTGGCTTGTCTTCTTGTCTTTCTCTGTGTCTGTGTTCTCTGTCTGTCTCTCTTTTATGTCTCTTCTCTGTCTGTATTTGTTCTCTAGCTCTGTTCTGGTCTCTGTTGGTCTCTGTTCTATATTGGTCTCTTCTGTCTGTCTTTGTTCTATGTCTGTCTGTCTGTCTGTCTGTCTGTCTTTGTCTGTTCTCCGTCTTTGCTCTTTGTCTCTGTCTGTTCTTCGTCTGCCTGTCTGGTCTCTGTTTATATTGGTCTGTTCTGTCTGTCTTTGTTCTCTGTCTGTCTGTTCTGTCTGTCTTTGTCTGTTCTCCGTCTTTGCTCTTTGTCTCTGTTCTTCGTCTGCCTGTCTGGTCTCTGTTCTATATTGGTCTGTTCTGTCTGTCTTTGTTCTCTGTCTGTCTGTCTGTCTGTCTGTCTTTGTCTGTTCTCCGTCTTTGCTCTTTGTCTCTGTTCTTTCGTCTGCCTGTCTGGTCTCTGTTCTATATTTGTCTGTTCTGTCTGTCTTTGTTCTCTGTCGTCTGTCTGTCTGTCTGTCTTTGTCTGTTCTCCGTCTTTGCTCTTTGTCTCTGTTCTTCGTCTGCCTGTCTGGTCTCTGTTCTATATTGGTCTGTTCTGTCTGTCTTTGTTCTCTGTCTGTCTGTCTGTCTGTCTGTCTTTGTCTGTTCTCCGTCTTTGCTCTTTGTCTCTTTTTCTTCGTCTGCCTGTCTGGTCTCTGTTCTATATTTGTCTGTTCTGTCTGTCTTTGTTCTCTGTTCTCTGTCCGTCTGTTCTCTATTTGCCCTCGTCTGTGTCTGCCTCTGAGTGTGTGTGTGTGTGTGTGTGTGTGTGTGTGTGTGTGTGTGTGTGGTTGTGTGTGTGTGTGTGTGTGTTGTGTGTGTGTGTTAGTCTAGTCGTAGTCGTAGTCTGTAGTCTTTGAATTAACGTCCATGCACATAATTATGTGATTTGGACAACAAACACAATCAGGTACATTCATATAATTACCCGTTAACAAGCATGGTTAACAGAATTGAACGGAATCCACTGCACCAGAATAAAATAATGTCACGATATATCTAATACTAACTCAGTGTGTGTGTGTGTGTGTGTGTGTGTGTGTGTGTGTGTGTGTGTGTGTGTGGGTGTGTGTGTGTGCGTGCGTGCGTGCGTGCGTGTGCGTGCGTGCGTGCGTGCGTGCGTGGGCGTGCTGTGTGTGTGTGTGTGTGTGTGTGTGTGTGTGTGTGTGTGTGCCTCTCTCTCTCTCTCTCAGTCTCTCTCTCTCTTCTCTCTCTCTCTCTCTCTCTCTCTCTCTCTCTCTCTCTCTCTCCTCTTCTCTCTCTCTATATATATATATATATATATATATATCACTTTCTCTCTCTCCATGCACACACGAGCAAGCGAGAGGAGAGAGAGAGAGAGAGAGAGAGAGAGGAGACGAAAGAGGAGGAGAGAGAGAGAGAGAGAGGAGGAGAGGAGAGGAGAGAGAGGAGAGAGAGAGACATGATAACGCTTACAGCAGTGGACCGACACAACAGTGAAATGAACAAATATTTCAGCCCCAGTGATGGCCTAGTGGTTAGAGCGTCATGCCCGTGATTTAATGGTCACCGAGGGCACCAGTTTGAACCCCTGTTGATGTGTCAGTATGAGGGGAACGTACCTGGAGTTATTTAATATCAATGGCTTTCTTTTCGTGTTTCATTTATTTATTTATTTATTTGGTTCCTCGTCTAGAGCTCAGAGATTTACCACCGGTGAGATTTTTGCGTAGGCGACCATTTTTTGCCTACCATTTAAGGTAGCCGCTTTTCGACATCAGGGATGTCTTTTTTTTTTCCTTCTTTTTTTTGTTGTGTCGTTTTTTTTCCCCTCAGCTAGAGCTCCGAGGTTCATCAATGGAGATATTTTGCGAATACCATCCTTTTTTTACCGGTACGCAGTGGTCTACTCCTTTCTGAAAAAAAGGCAAAAAAAACGGGGTTTTTTTTAAATTGTGTGCAGAGATACTCTGCTTGCGTTCGCACACCGTCAGGGCCTAAATTGATTGTCTCTGGCGAAGGTTTATAGGTAGAGGGAGCAGATTCGGTACTGAGTTAACTCCACGGGGACACTTTCTTGGAATGGTGTCTCAGTGGTGGCTCGATCCCCTTTCGATCACACGGCCAATGTAATCACTTTGGTCTCCCTTGTATTGGATTCATTGTCTGAAAGACATGGGGATTTTGACTATTAGCGGGGGTCCTGTTATTTTAAATGCTACTGCCGCTTCTCAACTGCTACTTCTATAACAATTTGCTACTGCCGTTCAACAAATGCTACTGCCGCTTCTACAACTGTACTTCTATAACAATTGTTACTGCCCTTCAACAACTGCTACTGCCGCTTCTACTACTGCTACTGCCCCATCTACTTCTGCTTCTGGGTGCAACAATGGCTTCTTTGTTTTTTCAAATGTTGCTTTTTGTGTCTATGTCACAATGCTCTTAAAGCAGTTGTAACAACTGTTTAAAACGTTTTTAGACGACCAAGACAGAAAAAGCTACCACTATACTTTACTACTATACTACTACACTACTTATACACTCTACTGCGCGCTCACTAAAAAACACTATATTTTTTTAAAAAATACTATACTATACTCATACTACCTACTACATACCACTATCATACTATAGACAGACAGACAGACAAACAGACGACACACTTACACCACCCACTTGCCCTCACCACACAGCACCACCAAACACAAACACACAAACAACACAACAAACACACAACCACACACCCACACACACACACACACATTTTGGGGTTTTTCTTGGGATAATTCAGTGCGGCTCTACTCTCCCAAAAGTCCTTCGGATAGATTTTTAAAAGGCCCTTTTTCGAACGACGCAGAACATTTCGCCACTTAAACCCTGTTTTTTTTTCGTGTGGGCCCCAAACGTGTGCCGTGGGAACAGTGACAAAATTTTAAAAATGCTACCCCGGGGGCCCGGATGAAAAAAAAGCACATAAAATTTTATTTTTTATCCCGATATAAAAAAAAAAATAAAAAAAAAATAAAAAAAAACACACAAACTTTCCGTGTTTTATAGCGCGCGCGCGCGCGGGGCGCGTGCGTGCTTTGTGGGGTGTGTGTGTGTGTGTGTTTTGGGTTTTTTTGTGGGGTGTTTTTGTGGTGTGTATGTGTGTGTGTTTTGTGGTTTTTTGGGGGTGTGTGTGTGTGTTCGTGCGAAAAGGGGTTGTGGCGCGTATTGTGTGTGTCGTCAACGTATGCGCGTGGTGCGTGTTGGTGCGCGGGGTATGTTTGGGGTTCATGCGGGGGCCCCTTCCTATTTTGGGGTTTTTGGGGCTGCGGGGGGTGTATTGTGCGTGTGCATGTTATTATTCTAAGTGCTTACTGTTTTGCCAGTTTTTTGAGAAACTAACAACTTTTCCAAATCAAACGGCAAAAAAAAAAAGAAAAAAAAAAAGAAAAAAAATACACCCTTCGATGCTCGCGCGTTTAGAAAAATTTGGCCAATTAAAAAAGCATACCCCCCAAACCCGTCCCCTCCCGGCTTCAAGGGACCCCCCAAAAACGCACCGGACGTAGCAAAGAACCCCGCAGGGGCTGACCGCCCCCTGTGATTTTTTTAAAAGAGTGTGGAGGGGACAGCTTGAGTAAACCCTCACATGATTTAAGGGACAGGGTAGTTTTTTGCAGTTGGTTGACCATTCTTAAAAGTTGCGCTTTTCAAATTCTTGGGCCCAAAAATCAAATCCCAGGACACCCCTTGTCGACAAGTTTGATGGGAAAAGGGGGAGACCACGCGGGCGGGCAAGTGTGCTTTTTTGTGAAACCTACTGTTTTTTTTCCCCCCACCCAATACCCCCGGTTAATTCAGTATCAACAAGAGCCGGGGTAACGGGGGAAAAACCGCCTTTTTTAAACCCCAAATTTGGTGCAGATTTTCTTTTGGAATGTCTTCTTCCAATACGCAAAAAGGTTGGAACCAAACCTTTGGCCGGGAAGTGGAGCGGACAAAAAAGCCAACTACCCCCCAACTCCCCGGGCCTCCAGCGATTAGAGTAAAAAAAAAAAACAGAGATTTTTGTTTGGCCAATTCTCACCGACTGAAAAAGTAAACAAGGGGAACCTGATGGTGCCAAGTTGGGAAAAGAGCCCCCCCCCCCAATCGCCAAAAATTATCATTTCTCTCAGGGCAGCAAGGGGGAGGGGGAACCCCCCAAAACCACGCTGGTCTGGAAAACAAAAAACTTTAAAAGTGACGGGGGAAGAAATTCACAAATTTTATACAAAAGGGGTTCGACAAGTCTATGGCAAAAATTCCCTTTTTAAAACCATCTTTGGACGCCCAGGGAAGGGGGAGTTGGGGCCCCTTTCATGTCGAATCGAAGGCGCCATTTTTTTTTGGGCTTAGGGGTGATCGCTCTCTGAACGACCCCACTGGCCTTGGCATGCCTTCAAAAAAAACAAACCCGCCTTTATAACCATTCCCCGGGGGTTTTGGTGTACTGGAAAAAAGTTAAGGGTTTTGTGCAACAAAAAATAGAGGGTAAAAAGAAATCGGGGGGGTTTTTGTTTTGTGGTTGTTTTGAGTCGTTTATTTCTAGGAGAGCTATTTTTTGGTGTTCTTAATGGCTTTCCCCCAACAACGGCAGATATTACCCCCCTTTTGTTGGCTTTGACTGGCATCATTTTTTTTTTTTTTTTTTTGAAAGCGCTTAAATTTTAAAACCACAACGTGTGTATATTACTAAACAAACAGTTTCTCTAGGAATTCTATGAAAATGGGGACAATTTTTTTATTTTAAAATTAAAAAATTTGGGAAGCTAAGCCTATCATAAAGCAATTTTGTTCACCATTTCTCTAAGGGGCACACCCCTTTCTTAGGGGAAAAAAAGGGGTTATGTATACAACATACAACTCGCCAGCCTTGCACTTAATGCAAAATTCCCTTAAAGCTTGTCTTCTACTTTGTTGTTGGGCTGTTGAGTGTGTTGATTAATTTTGTTATTCATTACTTTGTCAGAATTGTTTTTTTGGGGGGGTAAACTGTAACACACAAAAAGGGCGGGTGTGTGTGGGGGTGGGGGGGGGGGGGGGGGGGGGGGGGGGG
>CM060328.1:28580509-28590509 GCA_030674155.1 Stramonita haemastoma
TTCGTAATTTTGTGTGTTTGTTTGGTGGGTGGGTGTGTGTGTGTGTGTGGGGTGGTGTGTGTGTGTGTGTTTTGTGTGTGTGGGTGTTGGCTGTCAGTCCGTCAGTTTCCACTGCCCAAAAATTTTGTTTAAAAATGGGTGCGACCCCTAAATCTGACAAAGAAAATGGAATTTGAAAGCTAGAAAATTTCCCAACAGCAGAATTCGTCAATTACTGAAAAGGATGGGAAACAATCTTTATAAATACTAAAAAACCCAAATCTCCCATCAAATTTTAACACACACCACCCATAAAACCCCACGCACAAAACACAAAAACACAACACCCCCAACACAAAAACCAACCCGCACGGCACGCCCCGCAGGGCACGCACGCACCCCAACACACACACACCACCCACACTTTTCAAGATGTTTTTTCCTCTGGAGTTATCATCATGCCGACCCCCACTCCCCCCAAAAGTCCCCCGGGATGAGACTATAAACCGGGGTCCCTTGTGAAAACGCGCTCAGAAAAACCATCTTGCGAAACAAAAAAAAAAACCACCCAAATTTTTTGGGAAAGTGGGCCCCTGGGTGCCTTTTGGGAAATGGTTTAAAAATTTTTTACTAAACTTCATACGCCTGAGGACGGGATAAAAAAAAAAAACAACCCCAAGAGCGCTTATTCCTTTTTCCTTCCTCAAAATAAAAGAATTTAAAAAAAAAAATTAAACAAATAAGATTTTTTTTTTTTTTTTTTTTTTTTAGAAAAAAAAAGAGAGGGGAAACGTACCATTTAAAATCTCGAAAAAAAACCAAAAAGGTGAAAATAAACTTGAAAAAATTTTCCCCGAAAACACAGACAAACAGACTGCGTGCCATACACAACTTTACACAGTAGTGTGTAAAAGAAAACCAGCTGACAAGTCTGCTCGTAATCTTATCCACTCCTACTACTTAAAGCCTGGTTTATTCCTTGTTATCGCCAGTTTGGGAAGATACTGCTACTACTTACTATACGACCCTCTAATTTGAAACATCTCCCTGTAGGCTACAAGATCTCTACTTGCCTCCACTGTGGTAGAAGGAATGCTAACTAGCCTAGTAGCACAGGCGGTGATCCTTTTCAAGTTTATCGCCGCCACCTTTTGGAGATTCTTTTCAGAGATATAACACGGTATCTATACCGCTCTCTTTGTTTCTACACCACTTTCACCTTCCCCCCCTCCCCCCCCCTCCCCCTTATCCCTAGGTCACGTCACTTTTGTTTCTGTTAGTCATCTTTCTGGATTTTGTTCTTTTCTTCTTTTACTTACTGCAATGCCCGGTCTGTTACGAAAGCAGAGCCTTGGAATTAACTTTTCTTATTTATTTATTTTACTTATTTATTCTTTTATATCGAGGATAATCGAATAAGCATTCATGTGTTGTTGTTTTTTTTACATCCAGTCTCCGTGAGTATGCAGTTTTTGTAAATGTCATCTGTTCTTTGTGCACGACTATAGTAGTCTATACATGTACAGGGTTTGTAGTTATTGATGGGGGTGGGGGGTGGGTTTCCCCCCCCCCCCCCCCCCCCCCCCGTTTCTCGTCTACAGCTCCGAGGTTTACCACCAACAGTGTGATTTTTGTGTTTGCCACTGTTCTCTCCGCACCCCCCCCCCCCCCCCCCCCCTCACCCTACCTCCTCCCTCTTCTGGTGAGCTGGTACCTCTGCAGGAGATCTGTCGCTGGCAGACAGAGGGTTGGAGAAGAACTAATAGGAGAGAGGTGGGGGTAATAGAGAGGAAAGAGAGAAGACTTATATTACCTTTACATGTCTTGTAAGCTCCCCCCTCCCCCTTCCACCTTCCCTTTCACCCTCTGAAAAAGATCCCAAACTAAAAGCAGTCTTCTTCTAGACAACAATACATGTGTGTGTGTGTGTGTGTGTGTGTGTGTGTGTGTGTGTGTGTGTGTGTGTGTGTGTGTGTGTGTGTGTGTGTGTGTGTGTGGTGTGTGTGTGTGTGTGTGTGTGTGTGTGTGTTCAAATTCATTTAACGTCTTTTCACAAATTGTGATATTAGACGGGAAGGGGGGGGGGGAGTAGGTGGGTGTATGAGTGTAAGAAAAAGAGGGTGGGTTGGCAATGTATGGGATAAAGAACCTCAGGGAGTCAATACTTGCTAAGTAAATTTAAAAAAACCCAAAACAACCAACAACAACAACAACAAAAAACACCTTTTTGTCACTAACCTATTGAACTACAGTAAGCAAAAACGGGAAATGCAGTTCTAACAAACTCTAACAAAATCAGTGTGTGTGTGTGTGTGTGTGTGTGTGTGTGTGTGTGTGTGTGTTGTGTGTGTGTTTGTTTGTGTTGTGTGTGTGTGTGTGTGTGTGTGTGTGAGAGAGAGAGAGAGAGAGAGAGAGAGAGAGAGAGAGAGAGAGAGAGAGAGAGAGAGAGAGAGAGAGAGAGAGAGAGAGAGAGAGAGAGAATTGAATTGAATTGAATTGAATTGAATTGAATTGAATTGAATAATCTTTATTTTTCAAGGGTAACAGAGTAAGCATTTACATACTTTTTTTCATCCGGCCCATGCCCTGAGAGAGCCCAGAGAGAGAGAGAGAGAGAGAGAGAGAGAGAGAGAGAGAGAGAGAGAGAGAGAGAGAAGAGAGAGAAGAGAGAGAGAGAGAGAGGAGTAAACTTAAGGGACAGAAATAAGAAGGAAAAAAATTTTGGGGGGTGGGGTGAAGATAAAAACAAAATGATAAAAAAAACCCACCAAGAAACAACTCAATAGCGGCAACCCTTACAGCGTCTATAGTGTTCCAAATTCTAGAGCATGTTTAAAATGTTACAGTCTGCTAGCCGCACCCCATTGTAGAAAGCCCCTGAGGTCCAATTTGGACTCTCTGTCTCCTTCATGATTGTAGTTTTATATACCTAAAATGACACATTTGTTTTTTTCTCCGAGGGATTCAAGGCAATGAAAATATCTGTGTCTCTGTCTGTCTGTCTGTCTGTCTGTCTGTCTGTCTGTCTGTCTGTCTGTCTGTCTGTCTGTCTGTCTGTCTGTCTGTCTGTCTGTCTGTCTCTCTCTCTCTCTCTCTCTCTCTCTCTCTCTCTCCCTCTCTCTCTCTCTCTCTCTGTGCAAGCCTCAACTGACACATTCCGACTTCAGAGCAGCTACCACACACACACACACACACACACACACACACACACACACACACACACACACACACACACACACACACGCACATGCTCTACAGAGTGCATTCTGGGTATGCTCAGTTTCCTGTAAACACACCGGACGCCGACATGAACCTCGGGATCTTTAACGCGCATATTTGATCCTCTTCATGCTTGTGCACTCGAAGGAAATTAAGGCACTGGCAGGTCTACACTTATAGTTGACATGGGAGATCATAAAAATCCCCACCCTTGATTCACCAGACGCTGCTGTCGAGATTCGAACCCAAAACTTCATGCACCCAAGGGATTGAAGTCTAACGCTCTTAACCACTCAGCTGTAGCGTCCCGTTGGCTAAAACATTTTAATATGACTTGTGTGCTAAGAAACGGTTCCTCCACCTGAGAAATTTGAGTAGGCCTATGGCACATACACAATGAATATTATTGTAGCAGTTTCAGTTCGGAATGCTGATTATAGATGAAGCACCATAACAGACAAACAGAAAAGTTGTTACTACAGCAGCAACAGCAACCACCACTTCTTACCTTTGTTTTCATTCATTGCACGATGATGACTTCAACCAAATTCAATGCATAGGTGATGAGAACGATGTGATGATGCCACTATGGAAACTGTACACCTGCTTTGAGACTTCTTGACAGCGCGGTACTCTACGCTGACTGTTTATAATACACCCCAGGCGCCAGCCGGGCCCGAGAGATGCAGACTCTTGCAGTGTTGATCAAGTAATTCAGCAACACTCTAAAAATCGCATCCATAATAAAGATAAAGCTCGACTGCGTGTAGCCCTAATCTTTACAATAATCCCAAAGAAAAAACTCACTCTGGCAAAGTAAAAACCGGCTGGAGTCCGAAAAACAAAAGATGACTAATCGGATTCGAACCCACGACCTTCCAACTAGGAACACTACGCTCTAACAACTAGCAACGACCATGGCAGCTGGTGGGTCTACTTATCCTTTTATTCTGCCCTGGGGGGGGGGACAAATTCAGGTGGGGGGACACGCAGACCCGTGACACCGTTGCAGGCAGAAGGTTCTTTTCTTCAACACCTTGAAGGGGTTGGTGCTATGCTGTGTTCAGTGTCTTTTTTTTTGGTGGGTCTACTTATCCTTTTATTCTGCCAGGGGGGAACAACTTCAGGTGGGAGGACACACTGGCCCGTGACACCGTTGCTGGCAGAGGGTTCTTTTCTTCAACACCTTAAAGCGTTTGGTGCTATGCTTGCAGCCCGTGTTCAGTGTCTTTTTGGTTGTTGGTGGGTCTACTTATCCTTTTATTCTGCCCTGGAGGGGAGACAAATTCAGGTGGGAGGACAAGCAGGCCCGTGACACCGTTGCAGGCAGAAGGTTCTTTTCTTCAACACCTTGAAGCGTTTGGTGCTGTGCTGGCAGCCCGTGTACTACAGTGTCTTTTGTAGACCACGTCATCCGCAATCTCCAGCCTCATCTCAAAAGACTTGTCAGCAGCAAGCAGCTGCCGTGGGTTCTATAGCCTGCTGCCACAGGCCTGATCTGGGTTTTTTGTTGTTGTTTTGTGATTGTATTGGGGGTCCATGGGTTCTCTTCTCTTTTTATAACCCTCTATCCCCTCCCCACTCCCCCTCCTTTTCTGTCTGTCTGGCTTGTCTTCTCTGTCTGTTCTCTGTGTCTGTGTTCTCTGTCTGTCTTTCTTTTATGTCTCTTCTCTGTCTGTATTTGTTCTCTAGCTCTGTCTGGTCTCTGTTCTATATGTCTGCTCTGTCTGTCTTTGTTCTCTGTCTGTCTGTCTGTCTTTGTTCTCCGTCTTTGCTCTTTGTCTCTGTCTGTTCTTCGTCTGCCTGTCTGGTCTCTGTTCTATATTTGTCTGTTCTGTCTATCTTTGTTCTCTGTTCTCTGTCCGTCTGTTCTCTATTTGCACTCGTCTGTGTCTGCCTCTGAGTGTGTGTGTGTGTGTGTGTGTGTGTGTGTGTGTGTGTGTGTGTGTGTTGTGTGTGTGTGTGTGTGTGGTGTGTGTGTGTGTGTGTGTGTGTGTGTGTGTAGTCGTAGTCGTAGTCGTAGTCTTTGAATTAACGTCCATGCACATAATTATGTGATTTGGACAACAAAAACAAATCAAGTACATTCATATAATTACCCGTTAACAAGCATGGTTAACAGAATTGAACGGAATCCACTGCACACAGAATAAAATAATGTCACGATATATCTAATATTAACTCAGTGTGTGTGTGTGTGTGTGTGTGTGTGTGTGTGTGTGTGTGTGTGTGTGTGTGTGTGTGTGTGTGTGTGTGTGTGTGTGTGTGTGTGTGTGTGTGTGTGCATGTATGTGTGTGCATGTATGTGTGTGCATGTATGTGTGTGTTGGTGTGTGTGGTGTGTGTGTGTGTGTGTGTGTGTGTGTGTGTGTGTGTGTGTGTGTGTGTGTGTGTGTGTGTGTATGTGTGTGTGTGTGTGTGCCTCTCTCTCTCTCTCTCTCTCTCTCTCTTCTCTCTCTCTCTCTCTCTCTCTCTCTCTCTATATATATATATATATATATATATATATATCACTTTCTCTCTCTCCATGCACACACGAGCAAGCGAGAGAGAGAGAGAGAGAGAGAGAGAGAGAGAGAGAGACAGAGAGAGAGAGTAACCCCATGATAATGCTTACAGCAGTGGACCGACACAACAGTGAAATGAACAATATTTCAGCCCCAGTGATGGCCTAGTGGTTAGAGCGTCATGCCCCGTGATTGATGGTCACTGAGGGCGTGGGTTTGAACCCCTGTTGATGTGTCAGTATGAGGGGACACGTACCCTGGAGTTAACAATATCACTGGCTTCTTTCCGTGTTTTATTTATTTTTTTATTTTTGGTTCCTCGTCTAGAGCTCAGAGATTTACCACTGGTGAGATTTTTGCGTAGGCGACCATTTTTGCCTACCATTAAGGTAGCCGCTTTTCGACATCAAGGATGTCTTTTTTTTTTCCTTCTTTTTTTTGTGTGTCGTTTTTTTTTTTCCCTCAGCTAGAGCTCCGCGGTTCATCAATGGAGATATTTTGCGAATACCATCCATTCTTAACGGCGCGCAGTGGTCTACTCCTCTGAAAGGCAAAACGGGTTTTTAACGTGTGTGCAGAGATACTCTGCTTGCGTTCGTACACCGTCACGGGACCTCAGTTGATTGTTTCTGCCGAAGGTTTATAGGCTAGGGGAGAAGATTCGGTACTGACGTTAACTAACTCAATGGGGAAACTTTTCTTGAATGGGTGTCTCAGTGTGGCTCGATCCCTTCGATTACACGCGAAACTCTAATCACTAGGTCATCCCTCGTATTGGATTCATTGTCTTACAAGACATGGGGATTAGACTATTAGCCGAGGTCCCGTTATTTTACTGCTACTGCCGCTTCTACAACTGCTACTTCTATAACAATTGCTACTGCCGCTTCAACAACTGCTACTGCGGCTTCTACAACTGCTACTTCTATAATAATGCTACTGCCGCTTCAACAACTGCTACTGCGGCGTCTACAACTGCTACTGCTATAATAATTGCTACTGCCGCTTCAACAACTGCTACTGCGGCTTCTACTAACTGCTATTTCTATAACAATTGCTACTGCCGCTTCAACAACTGCTACTGCCGCTTCTACAACTGCTACTTCTATAACAATTGTTACTGCCGCTTCAACAACTGCTACTGCCGCTTCTACTACTGCTACTTCTATAACAATTGTTACTGCCGCTTCAACAACTGCTACTGCCGCTTCTACAACTGCTACTTCTATAACAATTGTTACTGCCGCTTCAACAATGCTACTGCCGCTTCTACTACTGCTACTTCTATAACAATTGTTACTGCCGCTTCAACAACGCTACTGCCGCTTCTACAACTGCTACTTCTATAACAATTGTTACTGCCGCTTCAACAACTGCTACTGCCGCTTCTACTACTGCTACTGCCGCATCTACTTCTGCTTCTGCTGCAACAATGGCTTCTTCTGTTTCTTCAAATGTTGCTGTTGTGTCTATGTCTACAACTGCTGCTTAAAAGCAGTTGTAGACAACTGCTGCTTAAAAGCAGTTGTAGACAGACGCAAGACAGAAACATAGACTACTACTACTACTACTACTACTACTACTACTACTACTACTACTATAGCACAGACAGACAGACAGACAGACAGACAGACAGACAGACAGACAGACAGACAGACAGACAGACAGACACACACACACACACACACACACACACACACACACACACACACACACAGTCGAGGAGATTTTTCTCCTGGAGTTAACTTCAGTGCTGACTCTACTCTCCCCAAAAGTCCTTCGGATGAGACTTTAAACCGAGGCCCCGTATGCGAACGCACGCAGAACATCTTGCGCACACGTTAAATCCTGTTCCGCTTTTCGTAAGTGTAGGCCATCGTGTGCCAGTGGGAACAGATGACAATATTTACAAAACTGCATACACACGGGGACCGGATGAAAAAAAAGCACATGATTGCTTATTCTGTTATCCTCGATATAAAAGAATAAAATAAAATAAAATAAATAAATAAAACACACAAACACTTTCCAGTCGTATTTGATAGCGCGCGCGCGCGCGCGCGCGCGGGGTGTGTGTGTGTGTGTGTGTGTGTGTTCGTGCGCACGTGGTATGTGCGCGGTATGTGTGTGTGCTCGCTCAAGGTATGCATGCGTGGTGCGTGTATGTGTGCGTGTGTATGTTGTGTGTCGCTGCGTGTGCGTCGTATGTGTGTGTGTGGTGTGTGTTGTGTGTGTATGCGTGCGCGTGCGTGTATGTGTGCGTGTGCTTGTTATTTATTCTAAGTGCTTACTGTGATTGCCAGTGTTTAGAGAAATGCTAACGAGACATTCCTAAATCATCAAATGAAAAAAAAAGAGAAAAAAAAAAAAGAGATCAGAGAAAAGAAAGTACACCCGTTCGATGCTCGCGCGTTTAGAAAAACTTGGCCAATTAAAACGCATACGCCAATCCTACGTCACTTCCTCGGCTTCAACTGGGAGCCGCCCACAACGCACGCGGCACAGTAAGCAAAGAACACGCAGCGCTGCAGGCCGTTACCCGTGTGATTTTTTCTCAAAGAGTGTGGACGTGATCAGCTGTGATGTAAACTCATCCACATGATTTTGAAGGACAGGGATAGTTGTTTTGCAGTTGGTTGACCATTCTTGAAGTTGCGCATACAAATTCTTCGGCCAAGGTCAAATCACAGAGACAGCCATTGTCGACAAGTTTCGATCGGAAAGGCGAGACCACGCGGGCGGCGCAAGTGTGCTTTGTTTGTGAAACGCTACTGTTTTGTTCCACGCCCATCAAGTACGCCCGGATTAATTCAGTATCAACCAAGATGACAAGTAACGCGAATAACGCCGATTTTGAAACAAATTTGGCTGCAGAGTGTCTTTTGGCAATGTCTTCTTCCAATACGCAGAAAACGGTTGGAACCAAGCCTTCTGGCTCTGGAAGTGGAGCGGACGAAAACGCCAACTACGCCGAACTCCGCGCCATGCCAGCAGACTTAGACTGTGGCAAAAATCAAGCAGCAGATTTTATGTTGGCCAGAATTCTCACCGATCTGAAACAGTACAAGCAAGAACCAGTAGATTCGGTGCCAGAGTTGGAAAAGAGAGCCCCCCATCCGACAGATCTGCACAATTATCATTCTCTCAGTGGCAGCAAGGCGAGGCGGACCACGCCTACCTACGACTGGTCTGGAAAATCAGACAAACTGACGAAAAGTGACGCGAAGAAATTACACAAATGTCAGTACAAGGGTTGCGACAAAGTCTATGGCAAGAGTTCCCATTTGAAAGCCCATCTTCGGACGCATACAGGTAAGGACAGTTGACCTCTTTCATGTCGAATTCGAAGCGCGCCATTTCTTTGTTTGGGCTTGAGGCATGATCGCTCTCTGAAGCGACCTCACTGGCCTTAGGCTTGCCTTCCAAACAAACATGAACACGCCTTTATAACACATTACAGGGGGATTCTTGGTGATACTGGAGGAAAAGTTGAGAGGTTATGTGCAGAACAAAGAGTAGAGGCTGAAAAACGAAATCGGGGTGTGTGTTTTGTTGTTGCTGGATTGTTTAGTGACGTCGCTTCATTTCTAGGAGAGCTATTTTTAGGTGTTCTGTAATGCGCTTCACAACCAACAACAGTGCAGATATCTATCCGCCTTTTCGTTGGCTTAGACTGGCGATCATTTTTTTTTGTTTGTTTTAGAAGAGCGCATCTAATTTTAATAACCTACTAGACGTGTGTATATTACTATATATATAACACAAACAGTTTCTCTCAGGAATCTCTATGAAAATGGTGACAATTTTTTCAGTTTTAAATGTGGAAACATGATGTAAGACTAAGCCTATCAGTAAACAAGCAATTTTGTTCACCATTTCATCAGATGAAGGGACACACCCTCTTTCTGTAGGCAAAACAAGGTTCATGTATACATACATACAACTCAGCCAGCCTTGCATCAGTTAATGCAATCTCTTCAAAGCTTGTCTTCTACTTTGTTGTTGGTGTTGTTGAGTGTGTTGATTAACTTTTAAGTTATTCATTGACTTTGTCAGAAGTTGTTTTTTTGGGGGGCAGTAAACTGTAACACACAAAAAGGGCAGGGTGTGTGTGTGTGTGTGTGTGTGGGGGGGGGGGTATTCCATCAATCAAGCTCCTCTTGTCTTTTTGCTAGTCATAAATGGCATTTCCTGGCACTGACATTATTTTTGTGCTTGCTGTGCTGTCGTCATCACTCAGCAGCACTAGCAGCATCTGTTTACTGCACTGTAGTAGTGTAGGGGATACATTGGGA
>CM060328.1:28603009-28685509 GCA_030674155.1 Stramonita haemastoma
AAACTCCGGCTGTTCTCTCTGGGTAGGGTGTGTTGCCACCAGAGCAGGGTCACCCATTTTTTTTCAATGGATTTTTTTTTTCCATGTCTGCTCTATTCTATGGGAGTGGCTTTATTTTCTACAGTCTTGACAGGGACAGCTCTCTTGTTGCTGTGGGCTCTTTTGCTTGATGTGTGCACAAGGTAGTGTATATGATTTGCCTGCAGTGCATGTGAGACCTTGATTCATAGACCTGTAATTGAAGAACATGTGGGAGACTGGAGTCTGGCCCAGAGTGAATTCAAAGGGGGGAAAAGAAGCCCCCAACAGACATGATCTCTCTCTTCTAGAGCTTCGTTCCCATACCAGGTGGGCCATGGGGTATGTAGTGCCTGATCTTGTCCTGTGCTTGTCACTCTGCAGGAGGTCTGCCTGCTGGCCTCAGGTGACACATACATTCCATCTTCTGAGCAGCTTATCCTTTTAAACAGGATGCATGCTGGGCATGTTTGTGGTTCTGTAACCCGCCAGACACTGAAATGCAAAAAGGGAATCTTTAACATGCACATGTTTGATCTTCTGCATGTGTTGCATGAAAGGATTGAGGACACTGGCAGACCTCTGCATGTTCAGTTGACCAGGGAAATAATAAATTCCCCCAATCTTAATTTACCAGACGCCGCTGCCAAGATTTGAACACGTAACTTCGTGGTATGACAGGATTGAAGTTTAGGGGTCTCATCCATTTAGCTAAGCTATACCATCCGTCAATCAGGCATTCAAAGTATTTCACATGGACACAGATCGCCCACTGCTGTTAACTTACAACTTGTACTAAGTAATGTGGAGTCAGTGGGTTTGTCTTTAGTTTTAATCTTATCACCAGCTGACCACATGGCCTGTGTGGGGGGTCAGTCAGCCCTGCCCTGCCCTAGGTGACCCAGTTTCTCTGAGTGACCCCCTCTCTGTGCACAGTTTGTGACTAGGCCTTTGGAAGTTTACACCAAGGTCTCTTCAAACAGTGTGTTAAACACACACACACACACGCACGCATGCATACGTACACACACCACACACACACACACACACACACACACACACACACACACACAGAGTCACACAGTCACACAAGAAACGCCAGTTTATTTTAATTTGTTTAAAACTGTTCATGATTGGTTGAATGTGTAAGAATAGGTTGCATGCAAGGATTTTTATCTGTTTTTACAAAATATGAAAAGAAAAGTGTTCACAAGTAACAACAATAATAGAATAACCTACAAAATTGAAATGCAAGGCATTTTAAAAAGCTTTGACAATACACATCCATTTAAAAAAGAAAAAAGCAGTTTGAGTGAAGGTTCTAACGAAAAAAATGTCCTCAGTTGCGAAAGATAACAAATCACATTTTCATGAAATATTGACAAATCTCGTCAGAACAGTCAAAGAATTAGATCATGGAGAGGGCTTATGTTATGTATATATATATATAATATATTTATCAGGTTAACTCATCAGATATGCAAGACACCCCCATCTGAAAGGTCAAACAATCAGGTCTTTGACAGGACTTACACACACATTCATTAGGCCAAGAGCAGAAAACGCATTATAACATTCTAAACTCCCAATATACTAACAGCTTCATCAGAAAAAGGCACCAGTAAGTAGCATAGTAGTAAACATGACACTCTTAGTACAGGGTCTCTCTCCTCTGCCAGGTGACCTGCAGGCTACAGCTGTCTGCATGACTGTGTATAATAAAGTTTAGTCAGCAAGACTGTGGAGTGGAGCTGTGATTGTGACACCAACAGGCTGCATAATTTACCACCACACACACAACAGCAGCTGGGTAGTACAATGCACCTCTACTGAGTACTAGTTAGTACTAGGCTACTACCAAAGATTGCTCAGCAGAAGGTAGTCCATCTGTGTCTGTGATGTCTTGGGGGTAGTTAACCAACTGGACCATGAGGCTGACTCATTGGCCAGACTTGTCTCCGATGTGCAAGGTATTACATAGCTCTGCTTAGTGAACTGGCACAAAAAAGGAAGAAGTGAGCGTGTGTGTGTGTGGTGTGTGTGAGTGTGTGTGTGTGTGTGTGTGTGTGTGTGTGTGTGTGTGTGCTGGTGTGTGTGCGTGTGTGTGTGTTGTGTGGTGTGTGTGTGTGTGTGTGTGTTGTGTGTGTGTGTGTGTTGTGTTTGTGTTGGTGTGTGGTGTGTGGATGTGAGAGAGAAAGAGAGAGAGAGAGAGAGAAGAGAGAGAGAGAGAGAGAGAAGTGGAAAAAAAACGGAGAAATGAAAGTGTGACAAAGCAGGAAGGAAAAAATGGTGAAGTTGTGTACTATTTTTCTGCAGCTACGCAGCACATACTTACATCATCTGTGCGCGTGCGTGCGTGCGTGCACACGCGCACGCACGCACACACACACACACACACACACACACACACACACACACACACACACACACACACACACACACACACACACACATGCACACACACACACTTGACCCAGTGAGATAACAAGATAGGAGGGCAAAGGGCTCTATTAATAGTATTATTTGTTCTATGTGCTAAGTAGCACTCATAATTTTTTTTTTTATATAAACCAACAGCAACAAAACAATTGTCCCCGACAAATTTCGGAAGTACAACTTGTTCGTTATTCAAACAAATGATGAAATACACATCCGGACATCACACACACCACACACACACACACACACACACACACACACACACACACACACACACCACACACACACAGATGACACACACAAAATTGTGAATGTGGTTTGTCATTTACCAAGCAGTTCTAAGTAGTTTGGTACACCACAGTATCTCAATTTTGATGCGATTGCCAGAATTGCTGGTTACAACAATACTAGGCTACTTGGTAGTAACGAATTGAACATTGCTGTCATAATGAAAAATGGGAGGTGGGATAACCTAGTGGTTATTGTTAAGCTCGTGATCTGATGGGCCAGGTTTGAGCCACCACCAAGGCACCAATTCAAGAGGACTTTTTCCCCTGGAGTTAAAATCAGAATGGAATCCATAACCCCTAAAGGTCATCTGGAGGGGGCTATAAACTGAGTGTGCAAACAGTTGCAGAGCTTCTTTAGCATAAAACCCATTCTGCCTTTCGGAAGAGTAGGTCATGAGGAAGCCCTTCATATGAGACTATTTAAACAGAGGTCCAATGTAAATGTTTACGCAGGCAAAAAATCCTGCACTTACTTTAAAACTTGTTCTGCCTTTCAGATGAGTAGGCTATAGCATGTATGCCATAAGGACCAAATAGCAAAATTGATAATGAAGACATGCACACCATGAGTGTTATGTTCAGACCTAATCCTGGAAGTTGGAATGTGGCTGCCTTTTACTTAACAGTGGGAAAACAGTCGCATACAAAATCATACTGTTGATGAATCTGAGAGCTTTAGTAGTGGAGGAATTGACGGGGGGGGGGGGGGGGGGAATAATGTATACTGATAAGTGTCTCTGAGGAGATGGATAACAGGGTTTGCTTCCTTCATTGTATAGTTGTTTAAATTACAAGCCACCTAAGCTAATAATGATGTACTCTTTCACCTCGCAATTGAGAAGGGCAGATTAGGCTAGGCTATTCTAGGCTGTGGATTCAGAATGACTGATAATGCTAGAAACAGAGTCTGTTAGTTTATTCAATAGTGTATACATAGGAGGAAGTGTGCCGCTTATGTGTTGAAAGGTCACATACTAGTATATTCAGACAGTAGTGCTATTCAAAAAGTCATCTTGTTAATTTAAATTTGTTATTTTTTAAATGAAAAAAAAAAAGCAGTATGCTTGTTTGGGGGGCTGCCGCTGTAGTCTAGTGGTTAGGGCGTTGGACTCGTAATCTAAAGGTTGCGGGTTCGATCCCAGCTTTCGGCTTTGGCGTTGTGCCCTTGGAAAAGGCACTTTACGGCTATTTTCTCACCCCACCCAGGTGTAAAAGGGGTACCAACCTTGTGTTGGGGGTTAACCCTGCGATAGACTGGCGTCCTATCCAGGGGGGAGTCTATGATTCCCCAGTTGCTTAACGCCACAGAAACCGGGATAAGCACCGGCCTGATGAGCCTTAGGCGGGAGAGGGGGGGGGGGGGGTATGGGATCTGATGAAATGTTATGTCAGAAAGTGGAAAAAATAAAGCGAAAATAATCTTAATTTAATCAGTTGATTCCCATGTACACCATCTGAAAATATCCCACTCTGACCAGTACCCTTATTGGGGCACAGGCCCACAAACAGCCCCCCGCCCCCCCCCCCCCCCCCCCCCCCCCAGAATATCCTACAGTCCTGTCCTACCTTCGACACTCTAAAGACACCAGATGTGGCCCAGCCCAGTAGAGCTTCACTCAGGAAAAAAGTAAGGAGATCATCTTTCATGCATGTTATTATAACATGTTCTGTCTTTCGGAAGAGTAAACCATAAGAACGCATGACATAAAAGACCCAAAACAACAAAAATGTTTGGATTTCATCGAAATGCAGCTACCATAGTGCTTGGTGGAAACGGTGTGTATGTGCAAAAATCTCAACATTGATGAACCTCTGAGCTATAGAGGAACCAACCCCTCCTCCCCCCCAAAAAAAGACCCCACCCAAAAACAACCAAAAATCCTTGAAGGAGTTGTGGGTTTTTTTTTCTTTTCCTTTACAGTGAAGGTTGACTTGATTGAGATGCTGTGGTGGTTTTCAATTTTATACAAAAAAGCTTGTTGTCTTTGCTTATGTACTGGTAAGTCCTGTGCTGAATTAAAATGCTATAATACTAATAAGGAATAATAGGAATACAGTGGGACATCAGCCCAAAACTCAGCTGTGGTGTGTGGCCTTATAATATCTAAGGTAGCTGGGGTTAGTTTACCAGTGAAAATTACACTGGCTTTGACACTTGGAGTTGTTTTGCTTTTCTTTACAATTAATGTTGTTGCAAGTTTTTAGTATGGTTATGATTATTTTGCTAGAGTGGGTGAAAACATAGGAGTTTACAGCAGCAAAGAAAGAGCAAAGTGAGATTGAGTATATCATTATATGTGTACCCTGTCCAGCAAGCACATGGGCATTTTTATAAATGTGTTTGTATGTCTCTCATTTTAATTCAGATAGATGGTGTGTGTGTGTGTGTAGTGTGTGTGTGTGTGTGTGTGTGTGTGTGTGTGTGTGTGTGTGTGTGTGTGTGTGTGTGTGTGTGTGTGTGTGTGTGTGTGTGTGTGTGTGTGTGTGTGTGTGTGTGGTGGTGTGTGAGAGAGAGAGAGAGAGAGAGAGAGAGAGAGCGAGAGCGTGTGTGTGTTTATTAATTACTTGAATGTAGTCAATGATATTCAGTGACTTAATGTTTGTGTGCAACCATGTCTGCGATTTGGATTCAGAGGATTATATTGTGTGTGTGTGTGTGTGTGTGTGTGTGTGTGTGTGTGTGTGTGTGTGTGTGTGTGTGTGTGTGTGTGTGTGTGTGGCAGGTGAACGGCCCTTCCCCTGCTCATGGACTGGATGTGAGAAACGCTTCGCTCGCTCGGATGAACTGGCACGCCACACACGTACCCAACAGGTGACTAAGAGATCCAGTCCTTCCTCATGATTTCTCTCTGCTTTGGGTCACTTGGAACATTTTTTTTTTTTTTTTCTCTTTAAAAAAAATAAAAAATCCTTCAGATGAGACTGTAACTGAGGCTCTGTGGGTGAATACACCAGAACACCTAGTATTGCACATGTTAAAAACCCGGTCCACTTTTTAAAAGAGTAGGCCATTTCGTGCTGGTAGGAATGGATGACAAAATTTCAAAAATGCATGCACTGTCATGTTTAAACACCATTCTGAAGTCAGAATGCAGCTACCTAAATTGGGGGGGGGGGGGGGGGGGGCAATAGGTCACATATGCAACAAAAATCTGTGAACTGTGGAGCTCTAGCTGAGAAACAACAATAACAAAACCACTAAAAAAAAAAAAAACTAAAGGAAAAAGTACTGTTTGTGTCAAGGTACAGTGTTTATTCATTATTTTTGTTGTTAGTATTGTCTTCAATTTTTTAATCTTTTGGTTTTAAGATAATTTTTTCTTTTATGTACATCTTACAAAGTGATTTATGTTATTCATTGTTACATTAATCATAATAATTTTACTTTAAAAAAAAGCACTAGATATCATTTTGCTGTTGATACTTTAAAAATTTTTTTTTATGTTATTCAGTTGGTTATAGTTTATCTATTTTATGGTGGTTGTGTTCTTATAATTATCAGCAGTTCTTCCTTTTGGAATGTTTGTTGGTGTCAACTGTTTTGTTAGAAACAGATAACAATATATAAAAAATCATGCATGCACACTGGCGTCATACTAAGAACATCATTATTCTCAGTGGTGTGCAGACATACACAAAGTCTCACCATCAGTGAACCTCAGAGCTCTGATTAAAAAAAAAAAGAAAAGGAAAGTTATTCTGTGATCTGAGTGAACTGGGTATTGCAGGCAGTAGTGGCTTTAACTCTTACCATGCTGTGTACTGTAGGATGACAGTTGCCTATTACCATGGTTTTAGTTTTAGTTAGTTAATCTTTTCTTATCAGACTGATACCTGAGCTGTTCTCTCATTTCAGCGTAGCATGGGAAGAGACGGGTTCCTGACAGACCTAAACTGTTCTATTCTTGTCACTCAGCCTTGTGAATGCATTTTTTACCAAATTTATTTATCCCTCTATTTATTTATTTTTTAATTTTGTGGATAATGGAATGAGTACTCAAGTGCTTTTGTACATCCAGTTCCCCTGTGTATGGTGTTTTGTTGTAATTTTTATCATCCGTTCCCACCAGCACACAATGGCCTACTCTTGAGAAAAGCGAAACAGGTTTTAACGTGTGCGCAAGATGTTTAAAAAAGAGTGTGTGTTTGTGTCTGAGTGAGTGTGTGTTTTTTTTGTTGTTTTTTTTAAAGTGTGATTTACGTTATATTTCAAAGAGAATGGAATATAATGAGTGCTCAAGTGCTTTTAAACATCCAGTCCCAGTGTGCATGCGGCTTTGTAACTTTAGATATCTGTTTTTACTGCCACACAATAGCCTACTCTTCCGAAGGGCAGCGGAAGATGTGTGTGCATGTGGAGTGTGAGTGTATGTTTGGTGTGTGTGTATTTGTGTGTTTGTGTGTACATGTATGTGTGTGTGTGTGTACATGTGTGATGTGTGTGCTTAATATATGTATTATATATAGATATAGATATACATATATATATTTTTATTATTATTATTATTTTTTTTATTAAAAACAAATTTAACTGTGTCAGTTGGTGCACAACAAACCCACCAAACCCACCAAAACCAGCGACATCACAGCAATGGTATCTGTGTATTCCTGTTTGCAGGGGAGAAGCGGTTCCCTTGCCCTGTGTGCCAGAAGCGCTTCATGAGGAGCGACCATCTGACCAAGCATGCTCTGCGACACCCCAACTTTGACCCCGCCATGCTGAAGAAGCGATCTCGCATGGAGGCAGGGAGCGATGGAGTCTCCAACCAGTCCAGTCCCGTGGCCTCACCCTGAAGGTCAAGGCCATGGTCAAGTGTCATACGGACTTGAATTCTTGACTGACCGGAGAACGAACGCGTGACATCTTGGCGACAGTCGACAGGGTTGTGCTTTGTATCCTAAGGGGTGGTTGGGGTAGGGTGGGGTGTGGGTGTGGGATATTTTCCGCCCTTTTTGCAATATGTTTTTGTTTTTTTTTTCTTTTCCCTGAAAGGTTATTGTTAGTACAGTTAGTGCAATTTTGTTGAAGTGTTGGTTTCCTTTTTGTTTTTTGTTTTTGTTTTAGTTTAGTTTGGACATGTTTCAGTATTTTTGGATAATTATGTTGTTTATTATTTTTGTTTTGGCCCTCTGCCTTGAAATTGTTATTGCCAGTTGGTGAATGTTGTGTACCATGTACATCTAGAAATCATTTTGTTTTTGAAGATATGTGTATACTTTGTTTAATGATGGTTTACTTTGTTTAATGATGGTTTATCTTCATTTTCTTTCCAATTTTTTTTTCGTCTTATGTAGGGGGTTTTTGTGTCTTTTTTTTTTTAATCTTGTTTGCTTGTTTCCTTTTTTGGGGTGGGTGGGTGGGGAGGGAGATGTTGATTCTTTTTAGTGTGTGTATGTATCCTATGAAAATTTAAATCAATGTAAATATTTTACAATCACATAATTGTAAGTGTGTGTGTGTGTGTGTGTGTATGTGTGTGTGTGCGTGTGTGTTTAATTGATGAAGGCTTGTTTGCTGTTTGTTTCATTTTTTTTTTTTTTTGTTTTTGTTTTTTTTTTTTTTTTTAAAACACAATGATTTTAGAAAGTTATAAAATGACTGGTTAAGTTGTAAATGTACTCCTCGTTTGTTGAAAAAGAAAAAAAAAAAGTTAAGTGTTGTCATTCTCACGTGGCCTGACTTCATGATGGCAGTGGTGTGTGCACATACATCTAACAAATATATGTATAATATAGATATACATGTATATATATATATATATATATATATATATACATATACATATATTATATTCATATATATACATATATATACATATACATATATATACATATATATATATATTCATATATATATGTATATGTATATATATATATATATATGTATATATATATATGTATATATATATATATATATATATATATATATATATATATATATATATATATACGTACAGTTGTGTATTATATATACGTACAGTTGTGTATATATAATGTGTATCAACTTGCTGGATCTGATGTGTGATATGATCTCTGGTGTTGTTGTGTCTACATACATAGGAGGAAAATCATTTAACTAAGATCTTTTTGTTTCTTCAACCGGCATTTACATGACTCTTGTTATACTAGTGAAGTAACATGATGGTTGCCACGATACATATTGCTGTGCAGTGTACGTATACATACATATATATATATATACGAACCATGGTTGTCCTTACAGATCTGTCTGGCGAAAAATATCCATCACAGCACAAATCAAACATGAAATATTCAACGGAGAATTTTTTTTAAATGATGTGTGTGTTTTGGGAGGGGGGTAGGGTGGAGCACATTCCTGGTAGGGGGGGGGGGGGGGTGCACATCCTCCTTTTTTTCCATTTAATTTTTTATATATATATTTTTTTTTATTAGAGACTGCTTTTTTTTCCCCAGACTACCTTTTCTGTTCCTCCTCACTTTTCAAAACACAGCAGCACACAAATCAAATTAAGGAGCTCAATTAGGGGAGGGACAAAAATTTTATATAAATTTTTTGGTATGTTTTTTTTTATTTGTTTGTTGTCGTTTTTTTTTTTTTTTTTTTGTTGCTGAAGTTTTCTCTTGTCAATATCAAAGCATTAACACAAAATAATGGCCAAAATGTTGGGTGTGTGTGTGTGTGTGTGTGTGTGTGTGTGTGTGTGTGTGTGTGTGTGTGTGTGTGTGTGTGTGTGTGTGATGATATGACACAAGAGTGAGCAAAGCAATCATTGAAACAGCTGTGGAGTTGATTGTGTTTTACTTTGAGGGAAGAAAAGGGGTAGAGGGTTCCTTTTTATTTCTTTTTTTATTTGCACAATGGAAAGTTTGGGAAAACGCTGTAATATTGGGAATTTGTTTTTGTTTGGTTTTTGTTGTTTTTTCTGGGGGAGGGGGGGGGGGGGGGGCTTTTTGGTTGTTTTGATTTTTTTTTTTAGGGTGGTGTATGTTAGATGATACAAAGAGAAAATGGAAAGAAAGAAAGAGACAAATAATTACTGTTGTTTATTACTAAGGAAATTATTAACTGCAGTGAAATGTTTGTTTTGAGGTGGCATCCATCGCTCTTTCCAAGTCTTGAAGAGGCAAACAAAAAAATGTTACAGTATAAGCATAGGGGTGGTTGTGTGTGTGTGTGTGTGTGTGTGTGTGTGTGTGTGTGTGTGTGTGTGTAGAGGATGGGGGGGGGGGGGGGGTTCACTGGTTTGTGAGTGGATGTGTGTGAGTACCGGATTCTGATTGGCTGTTATTTGGATCTGAATAATCATATGGCATCACTGTCCCTATTCGGCATTCTTCCTCTGATTGTGCATTTACTTTTGTTAGTGTGTGTGTTAGAGGGGAAGGGGGTGGGTGAAGAAATCTGATTTTAAATCATTTGGATCTGAACAGTAATATGGCATCACTGTCCCTTTCTTTTCAACACTCGTCCTTTGATTTTGCATTTACTGTAGTGCATCTGTGTGTGCGTGCGTGCGTGCATGTGTGCATGTGTCACGTGTGTGTGCGTGTATGTTTGTTTACATGTCTGTAATTGTGTATCTGTGAGTGTGTTTTGAATCGGAAAGAAAAACAAAACAGTGCTTCTCCTATCGTTTTTGTTTTCCTGACAAAAAAAAAAGAAGAAGAAAAAGCAGCCAGAAGTGTTCAAGTCGATCCAATAGAAATCTGACAGTTGTAGCTTTAGACAGTGGACTCAACCTGATCCAGACAGTATGTGTTTCAGGACTTGTTTCCTTTTTTTTTTAATGGTTAAATTAAAAAAAATTTTTTTTTATAGAACTTATCTCCTTGTTTGTGTGCTGCCAATAATAAGTCAATTCATTTCAGGGCATTTAAGAGGTGGTTCTGACAAGATATTAACTGATTTTTAAAAATTTTAATCGGTTTAAAAAAAAAATCTTTTGCTGTTCCTTTTCATGGGGGGGGGGGGGGGGGGGGGGAGGACAGGGTAGTTCAGTAGTCAAGAGTACTGGCTTTAATTTCCCATGTTAAGGTTAAGCAGCATAAGGTGTGGTTACCCAGTGGATGGGTGACTGTTAGCCCACCTTGGTTATAAAGCACAGTGCCCAGTTAAGCAAGCTGTAAATAGGGTACCTGCCCTCTTCAGGGACAGGGAAGGTAAAGCAGCGAGCAAGAAGAGTTGGGCACCGCCTTCAATATGCTGGCTCCTAGAGAAGCTGAGGTCTCTGACATCTCACTCCCCAATGACCGTATAGGTTATGGGAACACCTTTACCTTTATTGTATTTTTTTTGGTTTTGTTTTTGCTTTTGTCGTTGTTGGGAATCTCATTTCAACTCAGTTAGTGTCAAAGTGTAGATTCATAGTTGCTTGGCCAAAAAAAGCTGCATCTGTCTATGGTATCCTGTAGAACAGTTGGCTGTAGTTTGATAACCACTTAAAAACAGAGGTAGTGTAGTTTTGTACTTTGAAACCATGATCATGGTGTGAGTGGTGGAATTCCTTTTGTACTGGTGTGGAGATTTTCATGGTGCTTTTTGGGGATCATTGTTCTGCCTGCATGGAAATAGTTGAGAGTCTTTGTTGATGAGAAAGGTGTGGTGGATTGGTTATGGGGTTCTTTGTGGTATGCATGGAGACAGTTCAGATTCATGGAATCTTTATTGATGGGTAAAGTGAAATTTATTTTTGTTTATTTTATTTATTTATTTGTTTATATATTTATTTATTCCTTTATATCAAGGATAATGGAATAAGCACTCATGTGCTTTTTTACATCCAGTCCCATGTGTATGCAGTTTTGTAAATCTTGTCATCTGTTCCCACCGGCACACAGTGGCCTACTCTTGCAGAAAGCGGAACAGGATTTAATGTGCGCGCAAGATGTTCTGCGTGCGTTCGCACTGGGGGTCTTGGTTTACAGTCTCATCTGAAGGATGTTTGGGGAGAGTGGAGTCAGCACTGATGTTAACTCCAGGGGAAACTCAAACGGGGAATTCATCCGCAATGTTCTGACCACTAGGCTATCCCGTCTCCCTGAAATGGGTTTTTCTGTGTGTCCAGATTTGATACTTTGATATTGGAAGGAAAAGGGGGACATTTTCTTGTCTTTTGTGGGTGGGTTTTTTTGTTTTTGTTTTGTTTGTTCGTATCTAATACTTTTAAAGTGTAGCTGTTCAGGGGATTTTTTTGCCATCGTTTAGGTTTTTTTTGTTTTGTGTTAATATTGAAAAGAGTGGTGTCAGTTGAGGTTGAAAAAACCCAGAGTAAAATGGAAATCTGGGAGTGACTTCAGGACAGAGAGAAGCAGTCTCTGCTGAACTGAAGCTGCTGTGGATTTGGTTGGTCCGATCTGGTAGAACGCAGTCCTGCTATGGCCCAACGAGGGTTGTGTGTTCGGAGGAAGTGAGGGTTGTTCTGGCTGTGATTAGATGACGACATATCTGGGTGATACTGACTTTCTTGCAAAAGAAAATGTTCAGGTTGTGTTTGGGCCAGGAGGAGGGTTCTTTCTGTGTGTCTTGTTGAAGGAAGCGATTGAAAACCACGGGGTATTTTTGTCAGGAAAGAGATGGGTGTATCCTCGCTGTATATAATGATGTTGACACAAAATGGCTTTGTAGGGTCTTCGTTTTATCCGTAAATGGCTGCAAAAGAGGGGCGTGGGATTGGCTTTTAGGTATTAGTCACAGAAACTGGATAATTATCCGTGTGTCAAGTTGGAACTACTGCATAAGACTGAAAGTTGAGTATACAAGCTGCAGAAATGAGGGACTAGTTTTCTTGTTAAACAGTTGCAACAAAGTTTTTTTTATGAGTGTGGATTGGAAGACACATGGAATTAACAGTTTAGTTTAATGACTACAGAGGCATACTATATGACTGCATTTCAAACTAATATTTTTGGTATGCAAATATTTTGTGTCTTAAGAGTATGGATGCCTGCCTGTTGGACTTGTGGTACTGATATGTTGTGACATATATATATATATATATATATGTATATATATATATATATATATATATATATATATATATATATATATATATATATATATATATATATATATGTGTGTGTGTGTTTTGAGGGAGTGTTGTTTTAAGGGGGGGGGGGGGATGAGGGGGTTGTGTTGCATTGCGTTTATTGCTGCTCAGACAGACATGACAAATGGTTTGTATTCTAGAGGTTTTCACATAGTCAGTGTTGGGGAGAAAGTGACCGCATCGCATCTGAATGCTGTATTGTGCGAGCGAAGCTTGAGGTAACTTTGATATTGTTTTTGTGCCATGTTTTAATAATGGACAGAGAACTGAAATACTTACATTACAAGAGTGTGTATGTACTTATCATTAATGTGTTATCGTCTGGGGGGGGGGGGGGGGGGGGGGGGTTGGTTTTTTTTAAATGAAGAAATCCATTCATATTTGCCGATCTAAAAATCTGCTTTAAATGTTTGTTTTTTTTATCTGGTCTTTACCCTTTCTGGTAGATGATCTTTTTTTTCTGGTAGTTTCAAGCTTTGAATATAAACTAAATGACATTCTAAGTGCAGAAGTGAAGAAGATAATGTTATGGATATCAAAGTAGAAATTATTCATATGTACCCAAATATGTATATATATATACATATATATATATATATATATATTTTTTTTTTAATGACACTTGGACAGAGAAAATTGAAAAGATTGTTCAGCCATTTGATGTGACTAACAAATTACAAAAGGAAATTACTGTTCAAGAAAAAAAACACTTTTAATAAATGTAATAATATTTCTGCACAAAGGCAAAGTTTAAGCTGTACATGAGCCATAACGCTGTTTAGTCAGTGGGTTGTTTTTTGCACCATGACAAGAAATGGACGTTTCGGAATTTTGTTTTTACTTTTATTGAACATCTTGAATTTTACAAGGTGTGTCCTAAATTATTTCTTTTAAATTAATCTGAGCAAAATGCTTGTCATTTTAAATACTTGATTTTATACTGGCAACTTATAGTCAAGATAAGATCATGGATTGTTTTTTTTTTTCTTCTTTTTTAAAAAATTTCTTAGTTTGTTGCAAAAGATCCACCATTGATAAGAATACAGTTTTTGTTACCGTTACAGGTTTGTAACCGTTACAAAAGAGGTGAACTGGTAACTTAGACATGGGATGTGTAACTAGCTATTAGGTCAGAGTATGACTGCAGACGTCATTGCTAAATGGTCCTCATGAATGTCATCATCAAGAGACAGAAATGGAGCAAGTATAATTATCTCTCTGGGTTTTTTTTTCCTCTAAAAGCTATGTGTTTGCTCCAAGTATTGGGTTTTTTTGTTTGTTTTATTTTTTGTTTGTTTGTTTATTTTTAAAAAAATAAACATCTGTTTAATAAAACATGGACAAATTACTTTTTCACTCCCCCCAAAAGTGGTCATAAATATTTTAATGCATTGTGTGTAAATTTTGGTAGGTATGTTCATTTAATAAGATCCTAGCACAATTAGTGCTGATTATTTTGATTCTTGTTTAAAGACAGTATGTAAGAATAGTGTATGTATTGTAAATGTCTGTTTCAATTGGTAACCATGCATTTCCTTCAGGTTTAAAACATGGGTAAGAAGACGAACGAACTTACAACAACGTTAAACAAGGTTTTGTTTTGATGTTTCTGTCGTATTGTGAGTTGCTTACTGCACATTGTGTTACCTCAGAGATATTTGACACTTTACGCTTTCTGTTGTTTGTTGTTTCATCAATGTCTTGTATTTGATCAGGTGGTGGTAATTTTAATTTTGTTATTGTTGTTGTTGTGGTATTCATACTGTTTGAGTCGTAGAAAGTCTTGCAGTGATTGTAGTTTTGTCTGGGAAGAGAAATAGCACTTAACATTGTTGATCTGAAGTGGCTGGTGTGTGTTGCATATGATATCAATGTTACTTAATTTCATGGAAACAGTGTCTCTCTCTTGTTGAGAAAGTATGGGTTAACAGGTGCTTCAGTTCGGTCAGTTTTTCAGATCACACTATCCCAAATCCCCATTATCTCAAGTCTCCACTATCCCAAACCCCTATTATCCCTAGTCCATGCTATCCCAAAAGCCCCATTATCCCAAGTCCCCACTATCCCAAAGCCCCACTATCCCAAGCCCCCACTGTCCCAAAGCCCCATTATCTCAAGTCCCCATTATCCCAACCCTCTGTTATCCCAATCCCTGCTATCCCAAAGCCCTGTCATCCCAAGTCTCCACTATCCCATACTCCCACTATCCCATACTCCCACTATCCCATACTCCCACTATCCCATACTCCCACTATCCAAACTCCCAAGCTCCCACTATCCCAAACTCTCACTATCCCATACTCCCAGTCTCTACTAAGAATGATCTGATCTCAATGTGTTCACTCAGTGTGCTCTGCAGCCACATGATATTGAGTCGTTTTAGTCTTACCTTGCGTCTACATTGAAGGTGTACAGAGGTGAGCGATTTGTGAATGAAGATTCACGTTTCTTACATCTGGAGTAGAATAGCTTCCAAAATGTTACCAGATTGAAATCAAGTGACATGGATTTTTTTTTTTTTTGTCTATTGTTTGATTGTTTGGGTATGTATTTTCAGTTTGAGGGTTTTGGTTTTTGTTGTTTTGGCGGTTTTGGGGTTTGGCTTTTTTTTTTTTTTTTTTTTTTTTTTTTAGGGGTGGGGGGGGGGTGGGGGGGTTGATTCATGGTACATCTTTTGACCTGTTAATTGTTTGTATGTTTCTGTAGCCCAGAGTTAGTAGAGTTGGTCTTGAAAGCAAAGGTGATCTTTTATTGCATCACATATTTAGTGTAGGCCCCCTTTTCTTTAAGATTTAAAGTTCTACTTTAACTCTTTTGCTTGTATGTTAGGAGTTCCATTTTCTAGCTGGCACAAAATATGCATGTAGATCCCATAGCAACCCATCTAGATAAAATCATAGCAAATCATTGCTCCTGCTCAAAATGCAAGATTGGATTCATAGTTGGTCGTCAGTGTTACTATGATGTATGTGTTATTGGTGTTGCTAGTAAATAAAAAGACAAGCCGTGCGTAGTGTAGACAGTTAGTTCAGTCTCCTTGATCACTGAATGATTTGCTGTGGGTGACTTATCAGCGAATGGACAGGCCTAGAACTCATCCAAATTTTGAGAAAGGCAGAACAGAGAGGGGATTGGAGGGAACTGGTTGTCAAGTCTTCAGGGGTGCCCCCACGGTCACCAGACTAAGGGATAGATAGATAGATAGATAGATTTATCACATGAAGGGGGCAGGGCTATACTCGGCAGACGATATGTTGCTGACTAAAGCCTCTGCTGCCGGATCACACCTCAGCACACTGCTTTACCTGTATGCACAAAGCTTTGGAAAGATTTTTTTTTCATAATATTAAAAAATTCTTGTATTAGAAGTTGAGCCCATGTGTAAATATCAACAGTACACAAAATAAATTTTGGAAGTGATATTTATGTCTGGTTTTAATAGGTAATATTATGTTTGATTTTTTTTTTTTAAATGGCCAAAATACGTTACAGAATAAAATACAGTGTAAGCTTAAAAGAGTGTGGCTCCAATAAGTTGACCAAAGAGTGTTTTCAGTGACAGACAACGCTCATATATTCTTGTTTTAATTTAATTGCAGGGTAGGAGTCTTTTTGAGGTACGGTCATGTCAAAGTGCCTTTCTTTAACCGTTAGAGTTTTCTTTTCTCTCTCTCTCTTTTTTTTTTTTTGGTTGGTTTTCTTTTTCTTTTCTGGTTTTCTTTCACTGTCCTTTTATAATTTTCTTTTTCTAGACTACAAGTTGTTTGTTGGTTTGGCTGTTTACAGTTTCACTTGAAAAAGATCAGGATAACAGTTCTCTGTCTGTCTCTGTCTGTCTGTCTGTCTGTCTGTCTGTCTGTCTCTTTCAAGGGCTGGATGATGGGGGAAAAAAAAATGTTAATACTTATCCTTTACCTCGAAAATAAAGATTCTCACTCTTTGTCCTTTCTCATGCATATACGGGCGCACACAAATATACTTTGAAGAACACTCTACTTTTATCCTTCATAGATTATTTAATTTAATCTGACCGTTTGTTACTAACAGATTTTACTACCCAATTTTTTTTATCTTTACCAAAAAAAAATCTTCCACATAAAGTAGCAGATGCTTGTAGATACCAAACGAAATCACCAGTAAGTGCTTTATATGTGCTGAATGTTGCGTGTACGTTGATACTGCCCTGTCGTTATCACAGCTTGTTTGAATGCCAACGAAGGATAACTGCCCCCTTTTTTTGTGGTCAGACTCTTGAAATTGTGATTTTATATAAATGAAATCCATGTTGCTGTCATGTCACATCCAGATATTCATGTTGACTGAATGCATCATTATGAATGGGGCATATGTGTGTGAATTTGATGTTGACAATATGAATGCTGTGTAATGGTTCCATTTACTATTTTTCAGGGGTCATACTCTGGGCTGCCAGGGCTTTTTTTTTTTTTTTTTTGGTACAAAATTATCCCCGAAGTTCTGAGAAATCTGTAACCAAAAATGTTGGAATTCGTTTTTAATTTTCTTTGTTAATTAACAGTGTTGTTAATTAATTGATGGTGTTTATTCGTTTCTTACTGCCAGTCCACTCACCTGCCAACTCGTTTCCAAGCCAGCTCTGCCACTAAGGGGAAGCTTTATATGTCCACGTCCTAGTCCTCACATTACACAGCATCTTGGAGATGCATGCTCCTGTTTATAACCCTTACCAGCATAGCTAACCTTAGTGTTATCAACTTGCATCTGTTGATTGTCTGGAGGCATGAGAAAGGATGTATTCCTTACCTAAATGAGCTTGATATTATGAACTTCAATTTCTGTTCCTTCTTTTTTCGAGTTATAGCATTGTCAAATGAATGATAAAATTTGTGAGGTGGTGGAATTACGGAAGCTGATCGTTGAAAGCGAACACACACACACTTACACACACACATACACACACACACACACACACACACACACACACACACACACACACACACACACACACACACACACACACACATGTATAAATATTATATATATATTAAAAAAAGAAATTATTTTACTTTATTTATTTATTTATTTATAATTTGGAAAGTGGATAATTACTCATATTTATTTCTTGTGCATATGGGAAAAAAAACAAGACCACACTGTGTGTGTGTGTGTGTGCGTGTACGTGTGCGCGTACATGTGTGTGTGTGTACATTCCACACTATAATAGTAACAAAATGTTTTGTCCATATCTGTCTCCCCATCCTCCTGTCATTTGATTTTCCTTCTGTCGTTTCATATCTGCTGGATTTTTCCTGGATCTTTTAGTAACATATAGACATTGATTTGAAAGACATGGGGCATTCATCGTCTACATTATTGAGAGTTGGATAGGAAACTAAAGAAAGAGAAGTGCCGGCCATGGTCACACCTGACTTGTGACCAACACATCACGCTCTGACATGGAGTTCATTAACTGCTGATGCTAATGCCCTTAGGGTCTGTCTAAAAAAAAAGAAGGTTTTCTGAAAACGTAGTTTCTTGGTTTCCAACAAGCCATTTCAAGGGGTTTCTTCCTTTTTTGTCTTGTGTTTGTACATACATACACACCAACACACACACGCACGCGCACACACACACACACACACACACACATTATATCCATCCAATTTATAAAAGTACACACATACACGTTAACAGTTAGTAACACAGGATTACTTGAGAAATTTAGAGGGGGGGGGGGGGTGTGATGAGAGCAGTTTTGTACCTTTGTTTTTATAGCAGGCCCCTCCTACTAGTCCTAGTCACACCCCACCACCCCATCCACCCATACCCATGAATTTAATTGTGTATCAATGTTTTTTTTCATGCTGGTCAAAATGGTTGCAAGCCTGACAGACTTTTCTTTGGTAAGTTTGTGATGAAGAAAGGATCGATTCATTCAGAGTTAGAAAGAGAAGATTGTTCATGAAGCGAATCGTTGCAATTTCAAAGTCTTATCAGTACAATAGCTTTTTGTTGTCGTTGTTGTTGCCTTTTATATTTTGGATTTTTTGTGGGTATTGTTTTGGGGTGGGTTTTTTTTTTTTTTTTTTTTTAGGTAGTTGCACCTGTGTATCCTAAAGGTGTATTTTGTGCTTAGCTTCTTGTGTCTTTAATTTAAATGTTTTTTGGTGGTGGATTTTGATGGGGATTCGGGGTTTCTTTTGTTTGTTTGTTTTTTTTTTTGACAGGGGGTGGTTTTTTGGTGGGTTTTTTTTTGGGGGGGGGGGGGGGGGGTTGGTTGTTGGGGTTTGTTTTTAGTGGACTAGTTCATCAGACTGCCAAAAAATAACATTTGCTACACTGCTATTGCTTCTGCTTGTGTCTTTTTTTTTCTTTTTTTTGTCAAAGATACTTCCTTTTAAAATTATTTAAAATTTTATTTTCTTTATTTTTTTTTAAAAGGAAAACACTGTTTTGCTGAAAAATGTTCCAAGTGAAAGATGTGTACATCTGTTGTAAATGTGTGGATTATTTTATCATAAGGGTGTGTGTGTGTGTGTGTGTGTTTGGAGGGGGGGGGGGGGTGTTAAAAAAAAGATATCCAATCTTTGGCATCAATTTCCATTTTATGTACATCTGTAAATAGAATCTATCAATGAAGTGACTTGTTTACACATGTATGTTTTGCGAAGATCAGATCAGACTCCTTGTGCCCCCAAAAGAATCAGCATTTCCGCATTTACCTGTATAATAGTGTGTGTGTGTGTGTGTGCACGTGCGCGCGTTCATGAAAGCATTTTGATTATGACATGACAGTACAATGTTAGTTTTCTTTTAAGACATTTTGCAAGTGACTTTGTTAAAGCAAATTTACAATTTTTTTCTCTTTTTTTTTCTTTTTTTCTTTTTTTTTTTTATTTTTTTTTTACAAAAATATGAAACACTTCAATGAATTTTCATGCCTTGTGAAAAAAAAAGTTTATGATGGATGTTTTGTCAAAAGTACAAGAATTTGTATTTCATTTGTTATTTTTATCTGTTCTTAAAATTTGTGTACTGTATCACCTGCATGTTATGCTTGTTTTAAAGACTCAGTGGCCATTGTGAGCTTCACGGGTTAGAAGTTCGATTTGGTTGCTTCCAGTGTCAACAATTTTTTAGAAAGTGGTCGTTGTTATCATTACAAATATTGCGAGTTTTAGAGTTAAAAACAACAAATTTATGCTCAGTCCTGTACAGTCAAAATTTCATGCTCAGCCCCATACAATAACTCTGATCAGAAATGCTACGTTTCCAGTGAGGCAGAATTTGTGTGAAGTATTTTATGTTAAGAATAGGATCAAAAGTATTTGACTGTATGTGTCTCCAAAATATTGACTGTATATGTCTCCAAAATGTTTTTGTGGTATTTCTAGTTTTCATGTATGTTTTCTTTGAAAAACATCTAGCTTTTTCTTCTCTTTTTTTTTGGGGGGGGGAGGATATACATTGATTTATTTGTCTATTTTGTTCCCAAAATATTGTTTCTGTGGATCTGATAATGGAGTGCTTTTGTTTGACGCTTTCTTCCTGTGTGTTGTGTGCTCCTGAGATGTGTAAAGTGGATTTGTTTTGGGGGGTGGGGGGACTTTTTGTGTGTGGGCTTGTACATTTGATTTTTTTTTTTTTTTTTTTTTTAAGAAATCAACCTTATGCCAGAAGGTTAACAGGGGTTCACTTGCAAATGTGTATCGTGGATTCTTCGTTTTCTCTTCCAGCTTTTGTTAGTGGTTTGTGATCGAGTTTTCAGTTTGAATTTGTTATTGATATTGTTTGCTTTATCACGTCGTTCTTGATATTGTTTTCGCTTTTTGTTATTCCCCCCCCCCCCCCCCCTTTTTTTTTTTTTTGGCTGTGTCATGCCACTCTTCGTGGTTTATGTTACTGTAAAATAAGAAAGATTATTTTTATTTGCTTGTTGAAAACAAAGTAAATAGGACAACCAGTTTGACTCGTCTCCATACTTAATGTCAGCCATACAACTCAGAAAGTTCTCTTTTACTCATTTTTGTTGACTGCAGAAACCTTTTGGAGTTATTTTCTTATCGTTAAGATGGAATTTGTATGAACTGTGATCATCACCCTTTTCACTCTGTAAGTTGTTTGTAATTTTCCCTTTTAGCCACTGAATGACTCCAAAATCAAACCAGCAGTTTTCTAGTTTTGTGTTACTATAGAGGAAAAGAAGGAAATAAGTGTTATATTTTGTGCAACCCGTTGCTAAATTTACTTAAGTAGCAGTTTCTGACATGCTTACTACCCCAAAATGAGGTTTCTGTCTCTACTTCTGTCTCTGTGTCTGTGTGTCAGTATGTGTGTCTATCAAAACAAGATGGTGCAAGCAGGGGGTGCCATACTTCAGAGGTCTGTGGTGTTGATTATTGAGGAGGGTGGTGTTGCTTTTGTTTTTGTTTTTCTTTCGGGTTTTTGGTTAGGTTGGATTTTTGGGTTGTTGTTTTTTTTTTTTGGGGGGGGGGGGGGGCAGGCAGTTGCTTGTTTTGTTTTTTTGGGGGGGGATTTTTTAATTTAAAAAAAAATTTTTTTTTTTAGAGTTCAGGGTGTGTTTTGTGTTTGGTTGTTTGATTGTTTTGTTTTGTTGTTGTTGAGAAAAACTTCTTTGTTTTGTTCCAGTATGTTTTCTATCTTGTGTTACTCTCCACTCAAAAGATTATGTTTTTGATGTCTCATGTTGACGACATGTAGGATGTAATTATTATTATGATCAGATCACTCTCCCCCACACACAGTTCAGGCCTCTGCTAAAGCCGTGTTTATTCCAGCGTGTACACTTGCTTCATAATTTAACGCCAGTTAATGAGTTTTCAGCTGTCAGGGTCTAGGTTCTTTGAGCAAAAGAAGGGAGGTCTTTTCAACCCTGATCTGATCTGGGATTTGAACTGACGGTCTGAAAGCTTGAGCATAGAACCTGACAAACCGCTTCTTGCTATTCCATTGCTCCCCACCCCCACCCTTTTCCTTACATCCCTTCCCCAACTTGGCCTCGCCCCCACCCCCCATATATTTTCACAGCCATATGTCATGCAGTATTCATTCGTGAGAAATTATAGTCTTTTTTCCATTGTGAGATATCGAATGTTAAACTTTTTTTTTTTTGGATATAAATTTTGGACTTTTTTTTTTTTTTTAATAATAGTTTTGGATTTTTCTGTGTTATATTTTCTCAAAAATGTGGTTCAGTTACTGTTAAATTACCAATGCATAGCACAATGTTGACAGCAATCTGTGCCTTTGTACAATGTCTTCATGTGAAAGATGGTCACATTTGCAATAAGGACTACCCTGTTCAGAAGTTACTGGGTGTAGACGTAGAAGAATTTGAACAACCGAAAAATTACCCATGGCCAGTCAATAAAATCATCCTGAAGCAAATGATTGTTCTCTATTTTCTGTGTGAGGTATTTTTATGTATATATATGTATCATCATTAGGTGTAATTATAATTCTAAAAGGGTAGCATAGAAAGGTCCTACTTTTGTATGCAGGAGTGAGTGCATAGTTACACACTTACACATGCACAAGCATGCTCATGCAAGCCACACACACACACACACACACACACACACACACACACACACACACACACACACACACACACACACACACACACTGAAATGTCTTATCTTTTTTGTTTTGATCATTGTCTACTATTTATCATTATTGATATTTTCGTTGTTATTTAATTTTCATATTCACTAGTCTCTCAACTGATGAGTTAATTAAACAACTCTCTATATATATGGTGCCTCTGGTAGTGTTAGTTCTTCTTGCTGTGACAACATGATAGTGTAAAGCTTTTATTTCTTCTTTTCTATCATGCAGATTCATTCTGTATTTATAATCCAAAATACAGAGTGACAGATGGTAGCAGGTAGCGATTGCACAATTTGTGTATATTATTTTTGGACAGCCTGATATTGATGTGTACTTCTCTGCATCAACGAAATGATTATATATATATTATTATATATTTTGTGACATGTTTTGGATCTGTGGTTCCTTGATGTTATTGTTTCTTGATATGTGTCATTTTTGCTCTCATGTATGTGTGAACTGTGTAACAATCAAATTATTTTTGGATTTTGTCAGGTTTGAATAAATCATTCCAAAATGAATGGAGACTTCTGTTTATTTTTTGCAACATGTGCACGAACACACACACACACACACACACACACACACACACACACACACACACACACACACACACACACACACACACACTCGCACTTCACACACACACACACACTCGCACTTCACACACACACACACACTCGCACTTCACACACACACACACACACACACACACACACACACACACACACACACACACACCACACACACACACACACACACACACACACACACACTCGTACTTTACACAGACACACATCAGCGAAATGGGAGATTGTTAACCAGGACTGCGATCAATACCGATAATTTAACAGTTGTGAACCATTCAAAGGCTTGTGTAAATGTTTTCATGTCAAGAAAAATTAATACATTATTTTATAGAATGAAACTAAATGCATTGACAACCAAATTCAGCAAAAATGGTAAATGTTTGTGTGGTGAGAATATCACTAATACTCATATACTTTTTGACTGCAAGAGTGTAAAGTCTTTCATGCCCCATTTTTCTGAAAACTCCCCTACCAGTATTTTCAATAATTTAAAACTGGCATTTGAAATTGTGAAAGGTCTCTGTTACAGTCCCTTAGGACATTTGTTATAGTTGCATTAATATTAGTGAGTTGTTTTTTTTATGTTTTTATTATTCCTGTTCCATTATCAAGTTTCTTTGTGTGGTGGGTGGGGGGTGAGGATTTTTTAAATATATTTTTTAAAAAACTTTTTTTTTTTTTCCGTCTAATATCACTAAAAGTGAACAGACGTAAAATTGAAGACAACAACAGACACAGACACACAGACACAGACACACACACACAGACACACACACACACACACACACACACACACTCTTCCATCTTCCCTGCCCATCCACACTTACACTGTTGTTATTGCATGTATATTTCTCTCTCTGTCTTTTATCTTTTTTGTCACTCTCAGACTATGAGGAGGCTTGGGGTTTGTTTGCGTATAAATAATAATCCCAGAATCTGGAATTTCCGTGCGGGAAATTACCTTTTTCTGCCACTCTTTGTTTCTGCCTGTCATCTTTCTTGCTTTTTTTTTTTATGTTTGTTTGGTTTTTGGTTTGTGTCTTTTCTGCCCATTCACCTGTTTTCTGACAAGGAAATATTGCTTCTCTCTTCTTTTTTTTTTTTCACCACAGTCTGTGACAAGTTGTCCATGTTTTTTTTTGGGTTTTTTTAATGGTTATTTTGGCACATTGCATCCTGTGTGTGTGAATATCATTCCTAATACAGGCCTTGGAGCTGTCTATTCTCTACTGAAAAAAAAACAAACAAACAAAAAAACAAATAGATAAACTTAAATGTGGACAGAAGATATAATCATGTGTGCATTCACATTGATTGTCATGGTGCTCACTTTCAGAGTCTCATCTGAAAGACTTGAAGGGAAAATGACGAGTCTGTCAGCACAAGTGTTAACTCCAGGGAAAATCCTGTATACAAGTGGAGGTTCAGTCAAGACTCAAACCCATACCTTTCAGATTACTCCAATGCTTTAACCAGAGCCATTCTATCTCCATCCCATCCCCCTCCCCAAGCACACATATGTGCACATACACGCAGAACATCTTGCGCACATTAAAACCTGTTCCGCTTTTCGTAAGAGTAGGCCATTGTGATTGTGTGTTGGTGGGAACAAATGACAATATTTACACAACTGCATATACACGGGACTGGTTGAAAAAGAAAAAGCACATGCGTGCTTAAATTATCCTCAATATAAAAGAATAAAAAATAAATTTAAATAAAATAAATAAATAAACACACACACATTACTGTTTACATGGCAATTCATACAGCAAACAACTTCTTTGGCACATAATGCTGCATACACAAATACTTGTGGGACAATCTCTTGACATAGATGATAGAAGTTAGGCACCTGCCTAGAAAGTAAAAAGTCCAGGTTTGGATTCAATCCCCATTTGTGCCCCTAACTTTCTCCCATCCACTACACCCTGTGCGGTTGTCTGGGTGCTAGTCTTTCAGATGAGACTGTTCAGCCTGAATCCCAGAGGTCCTTGAAATCTTGTTTGAATCTTGGTGGCGTCTGGTGAGTTAAGGATGAGGATTTTTAGGATTAAGAGATATGCCAGGTCATTTTCAAGTGCAGACCTGACAGTGCCTTTATTTCCTTTGTGCAAAATTCTCACAGATACTTAAACAGGTACACAGCCTGCACTCAGAATGAATCAAGTGTGTGTGTGTGTGTGTGTGTGTGTGTGAGTGGTGTGTGTGTGTGTGCGCGCTTGCTTGCTTGCGGCTTCGTGACTGCACGTGCGGGTGCACGCGCGCGCCGCGTGTGTGTGATTGTATGTATAAATTAGTATTGGAGGGTGGACCAAATGAATCGGCGAATAATTTTATCCATTAGCATACTTCTAATTCAGTGTGCGAGCGTTTGTCTTGCTTGATATCAAAACAAAACAATAACACCTCCCATGAGACGACCGGAAGTACAGCTCCCTTCTACAAAAGTTCGTAATGAGAAGCAGACGATTCTTTTTCTGAGATCCTTTTTGTTCAAAACGACAATGGGAGGGGACAGACTTGCGTCGTTTTTTCTCAGGGTAAGATCTGCTTTCAGTTATTTAATTTTTACTGTAGAGGATATCTTTTTCGTGGAAGTTACGATACTCGTCAGAGTTTCTGAAAGGCAGCGATTTCAATGTTTTTATCATGCTCAAAAATCTGTTTAACTTGCGTTTCAAATGTTACACCAACATGGATCATCGCGTTATGGACGCAAGTTCTTATTTCATAATGACACTACCGAAATGGCATCCATGTCAAACCCTCATCCAACTTTTAAGTGGCGCGTTTAGTCATACACTGTCATGTATGCACATCACAAATGATAGATTTTCTTCTTCTGCTTTCCCTGGCGATACTAAATTTTTAGTCTGGTATGGATGACAAGTCTGCAGTCTGTTTCAGTTGGTCCCCACAGTTCTTCCTGGAGCTGTTGGGCCATGGCTGATGTCTCATTGGGCCATGTCTGATGTCTCATTGAAGATTGAACAGAACTGCAGGACATGGGAAGGGGGGGGGGGGGGGGGGGTGCAGTGGCACTGGCCAATTCGAGATAATTTCAGGTGGTACAGATAGGAGCAGGCAATGTCACAGGGTTCGCGCTAGGATTTTTTAAAACCGGTACTGCGAGTTGCCATTTCAGAGATATCTTGACCAACTCCCCGAAAATCGGTCCCCAGAAAATAAAATCCGGTACGTACTGTGAACAAAACGAAACTATTCAGTGAGGGGATGGGGGAGGGGGGAATTGTTTGGCAGCAAAACTAAATCTAAATTGAACGCAAATCTCTCAGACTTTGACTGTCGTGCTGCTGCCACTCGCTTCTTGGGCACGAAGCCACGCAGGAAATATGATTTTTTTTCTAGCGCCTGTGTCACTGTCTGTGTCAGTCTGTTGTTTTGCATGGCACCATTCGTGAGACTTACATTCTTCTTTCTTGTTTCTATGCTTAGCGCTCATCTATATCTTTTGTTCAATTTAGATTTAGTTTTCGACTCTTCTCTCTCAAAGCAACGCGCAAATTCATAGTCAAAAGACCCTCCGCTGCTTTTGCTTTTCGTAAGAGCAGGCCATCGTGTACCGGTGGGAACAGATGACATTTACAAAACTGCATACACATGGGGACTGGATGTAAAAAAGCACAGGAGTGCTTATTCCATTATCCTCGATATAAAAGATTAAAAGAATAAAGAATAGATAAATCTAGGCCCCATTTACTCATTGTGAATGGAAGTTAATGTCATGCCGAGAAGAGCGCGAAGCTCTATTCTTTCACAGTAAAGCTTGCTGTTCTGTGTGCTAGGCAGAATCGGTACGCGGTACCGGCTGCTTCGAAAATTTTCGGTATTCCCTGTTTACAATCTTTTACCGGCAATTACCGGTTATCGCGAACCCTGATGTCATATTAGCAGCATAGAGATTATGACTTGAGCAGCTCTATGTAGCTCAGTAATGCCATCCTTTGTTTTCTGGTCCCATGTCCAGGTGCTGGCACCATAGGCATAGGCCTAGGCTTATTTTCTATAGGCTGTTTCTTGGGAAAATAACTGATAAATCTGTACATTATTGAGTAAAAAAAAAATAGTGGAGGAAAAACAAGTGCAGGTACCAACTTCTTAATCATTTTGAGAGTGACTTATCAAAGAGTCATTAAAAAAAATGAAATGAAAGTAAATTCTAAGGAATAATGTCTTACCATGGCAGTATTTGTAGGCATTTTTTTTAAGTAAGAACCATATCTTTGACCTTACCTGACTTGAGTTTCATCTCCTGGATGACCCTTCATCAGAGGTCTTAGTGGTGATTGAAACTCCACCTGCTGTGGTACCTTACAGCATGACACTTTTCATAATTTCAAAGTGTCAATTGCATTCAAAAGAATATTTGATATTCCTGTGGCCTTTTGAAGCTGCTCTCAAAAGACGATGATAAAAAGAGAAAGAAAATATGCTTAGAATATAAGTTGCAAAAAATTAGATAAGAGAAAACAAGCACCTAGTGAATCTTTGTGCCTTAAGTTTGGGGATCCTATTAAAAGGATGTAAGGGAGGTCATAAAGTTTGTATCCAGCCAAGTGGTCAGTCTTAGCTGGATAATAACCCAAACATTGCAATACACTTTTAAGTGCAGGCACAGGCAAGAGAAGTTGGGAAAAAAATAGAAATGGCCTACACTTGGATCTACTAGAGATGCAATTCCCCACTTGACCACAAAGTATTACTGAGGAAAAAGTAGTTGAGGAAAATAAAACCATACATTATCATAACATGTGTTCTTGTGGACATACTTGAGCACAAACACATTATTATGTGCATACTTAGTGTGTAAAATTTATAAATACAGAGAAAGTGATGCAAAGTTAGGAAAATGAATTTTACGTTATGTTAATTCTTGCTGTTTCAAAACTGCCTTCCCCTCTAGTCCTAGAGAAAAGATATAATTCTGAATATGTGGTTGTTGCAGGTACAGGCTGTAGAGGAGTCGTTCCTCCAGTTGGAAGTCAAGGAGAGAAGTCGTGCTTTGAACATTCTTCAGTCCTCTATCAACAAACTGCTGAACTTTGTTGGTGATGCTGATATTGTGTCCGCCAACTTGTCAGCCTCAGTGCCAGACTCCTTTTTGGAGAACAACACAAAGGAAACTCAGTCTGCTTGCACGCAGGATTCTGCCAACACCTCAAAACAGGTTTCAAAATCTGCATCTCCAAGAAAAAGAAAAGGTGGAAACAGAGTGAAGAAAACAAAGTGTCAGAAAAATGATGTACTCTTCAGTAATGGTAGTGGCATGGAGAGTACTACTGGAGACTGTTCCTTTTCTGCAGAAGCGGCGAGTTCACAGAACACGAATGTGAATAATGCCGGCAGTTCTCTGCAACAGCCTGTGGCTGGAAAAGGGAAGCAGGAGAGCAAGGACAATTTTGAGGATGACTTTCAGGAGCTGGCTGACTTTGACTACGATTTCAACCCCAGCCTGCAATCCACCAACACCAACAGCGTGTCAAGGGCAGGAAACAGTCACATGACGCAGTGTAATGGGAAACTGACGGGAAAAATGCTCAGCATATCCACAGCATCTGATGGAGGTGCATGTCCTGTCTCTGTAGCCCCCTCTGCCTATGCTGAACAGGTGCTGGATGCTGCTGTGTCACACGAGGGAGGCAACACGCACTATGCTGGCCAGCTGTTGGCTAGTGCTGCAGCAGAGATGAAGACCAACTGTCATCTTTCCCAGGCAGCTCAGTATGGCACCCAGATCATCGCCTGTTCGCAGATAGAGGCTGGCGGGGAGACATCTCAGTTTGCCACGGGAGTGGTAGACTCCAATGGCAATCCTTCCCAGTATGCGGGAGGGGTGATCGACACGAGTGGAGACCCCTCCCAGTATGCAGGGGGGGTCATTGACTCTAACGGAGACCCTGCGCAGTATGCAGGCAGCGTGATGGACTCCAGTGGCAATCCTTCGCAGTATGCTGGGGGAGTGATCGACTCCAACGGTGACCCCTCCCAGTATGCCAGCACGGTCATAGACACCTCAGGGGAAACGTCACAGTACACAGGGAATGTCATTGACTCCACAGGGGAGGGGTCTCAGTATGCTGCCGGTGTGATTGAGATGTCCGACGGTCAGGAAGCTCAGCTGTGTAACGCTTCCCACGTGCACGCTCAGTTTACAGGGGCCATGATACCAACAGCGCAAGAGTGACGGTGTGCACTACGACACAGTACCCAGGGACAGTGCTGGCCATGTCCATGCCAGAGAGCATCAGCTACAGTGCAGCCCACTACTCCCACACCATCATGCAGGGCTTGAACTGCGGATCCACCCACCCCCAGTTCAGCAATGCTGTTCTGGAATGTCCACTGCCACAGGGCCGTCAGAGTGAGACAGGAATCTCTGCCCCTCATCCCTCAGCCCAGTACGCAGGCACCATATTTGAAGGGACGGTCATCGGAGCCCAGTCCGGCACTGTCTGCAATCCATTCCAGTTCCGCAGACCCATTTTTCGAACCTCACGAAGCCTTCCAGCGCTCGCAGGAGCTGACTCTGATGCACGCCAGCATGTTGCAGCAGCAGCAGCTGTACCAGCTTCAGCAGCAGGCCATGGTCAGTCGCTGGCGCATCTTTGTGTGTAAGGAGTGTGGGGAGAGCCTCACGCATTACCGGTCCATCAAACCCCACCTGTTGAGTCACGGCTCCAGGCCTCTCAGCTGTCGCTTCTGCCGGCAGCGTCAGGTGAACGAGATTGCCCTGCAGCACCACCTGTGCGGGGGCCAGCACTGGAAACAGTCGGTCAACGTCAGCCGAGAAATGTTCATGTGTCGCGTGTGTGGCAAGTTTCTGACGACCAAAAAGGAAGCTGAAGGTGCACATGGAAAGGGAGCACCAGATGGACCTGCCCAAAGACATCAAGTGCACCTGCAGGTTCTGGGGCTGCAGCTGGCCAAAAAGTGCGCCATGTTTTGCCACTACCGCCAGCACGCTGGAGGCAGGCTGGTCTGCGGCCTGTGTGGTGCCATCCTCAACGACTTTGTGCAGTACGCCACCCACATGTCGAGTCATGACAAACGCAGAAGGAAACTGACGTGCCAGCACTGCAGCAAGTGTTCAGAAGTAGCCTCAAGCTCACAGATCACCTGGCAACGCACAGCACGTGCATTTGTACCACCTGCCAGAGGATATTTTCATCACAGGCATTGCTGTCCAGACATCAGTGCAGAGCCCATCACGTCAAGATGAAAGCCAAGAGCGGCAAGGCCAGGTCAGGACAAGGGCAGCAGAATGACATGGAGCACAAACGGTTTGGGGGATCCAAGGACACAGAGGAGCATGACCACACCCATACAGGTACGGTAATGTAGCACTAAGTTCAAGCACTTAAGCCTGTCTCGTTTTTTGTTTTTTGGCTAGAGTTGCATATATATATGTGACCATTTTTGCCCACCATTATGGATGGTAGCCGCATTCTGACTTCAGGAATTATGTCTTTAAGATACATGACTCTAGTGTTCATTGTGTTATATATTTTTTGTCATCTGTTCTTATCGGCATGCATGGCTTGCTTTTCTGAAAGGCAGAATGTGTTTTAATGTGTGCGTTATGTTGTTTTGCATGCATTTGTACATAGTAGCCTGTTTATTAGTCTCATCCAAAAAACTTTTGGGGGCAGTGAATTCAGTACTGATGTTAACTCTTGGGAAAAAATCCCTGTGAATGGGTGTTTTGGTGGTTGGTGCTTCAAATCCGGGCTTGAACTGGGCTATGTATGTTCTAACCACTAGCTATCCTCCCTCCCCCCAAAATTGCCCCTGTTCTTAATATTTCAATCTTATTGTCTTTATTAATGGAATGTGAGATCAAGATCACCTGATCAACCAGTTTTGTTTTCACTGAGGGTTGTTTCAGATTTTATAATTTTTAATAATTGTTACCTTGTGGAAATTTTCAGCATGGAATTCCTCCTCCCCCCCCCCCCCCATTTTTCTATTTCTTTCTTCATTTTTGTCTTTTCTTTTCCCCTTTCCTCATATTCTATCAGATTTCCCCTCGTTTTTGTCTCTCTTTTCTCAGTAACACACTACTCCATGCCTTAAGTTTTTCATAGAAAATTGGTGAAACTTCAAAATTGCTCATTTCAGATATCCTCCCCACTTATGAGGGCCGTATGTTTACAAAAGTAGTTTTTAATTCAAAATCAAAAACATTTTAAATTTCTCACGATTTTTGTAGTGTTGAGGGTTACACTTATTGTAAAAGATGTCACATATGACATATGATATCAAATGTCACATGCACAGCAAGGAGAAAAGTAAACTTACGTAAAGTACATAAGTTAAAAATGTGCATTTTTGTGAAATCAATAAATGACAGTCATGGACCTAACTCTGGATATAGTACGTGAACATGAAATGAGACAATTTGAGTATTTCATTATATCTGGTTTACAATGAACATTGTGATCAATATGTATTGTTGTGTTGGTTGTGCAGGTGAGAAACTGCTGGACTGCACGACATGTAAGATGAGGTTTCACAGCCGCAGAGCTCTTGGGCAAGCATCGACGAACTCTGGGTCACTTGTAAGCGCAAGGGAAACTTCGAGAGGCTCAGCATCTGTGTAGTGAATGTGGCAAATCGATATTACAGGTGAGAACTTGTCAGGTTTTGTCTCTCGTTGCCTCTGTGTGTTGGGTGTGTATGTCAATGTGTGTGTGTGTGTGTGTGTGTGTGTGTGTGTGTGTGTGTGTGTGTGTGTGTGTTGTGTTTGTGTGTGTGATGTGTGTGTGTGTGTTTCTGTGTGTGAATTTTGTGTTGTGTTGTGTAATTTGTGTGTATGTGTGTGTGTGTGCGTGTGTGTGTGTGTGTGTGTGCGCGCATGTGTGCACACATGTGCATATATCTTTATGCTGTGTGCGCATGTGTGTGTGTGTTGTCCCTGGCTGCCTGCCTTGGTTGATCACTGTGTGGTGGTCTTTAAACAACATATATTTCCCAAAGTTGGAATGCAGCTACCTGAATGGTGGGCAAGAAATGGTCACAAACACTTGTAATCTCAATCATTAGTGAACCTCAGAGCTCTAGCAGAGGAAAACAAAAGTTATTCATCATACAGGCAGCCATACTCTCTTCAGAGGAGTTTTTCTCCATTTATGAAAAATATAGGTTGTTTTGATAGGAACAGACTGTGGCATGAGACAACACTTGATTATTAATATCAATACATAACAGCATATTTTCAGGTTCCTTGAATGTAGGTGGATTTTTCTTCTCCTTTACAGAATTATACAGGTGTTATTCTAGAAGATGGCCATGGATGAAGGTAATCCCTGCATAACAATCGTTCCGAAGCACACAGCATGCAAATCCAGCATAACTCAGTCAAGGGTCCAGTACTAAAACCAGCATGCCCCTTCCTTTTTACCAAGTCCAAGGATGGTCAGTTCCTGCTATAATTAGCACCAGCTGGCCTGGCTGGGTAGGGAAGGATGGATGTATTAAGTTGGAATACAACTTCTGAATGTGGCTGAGAGTATTGAAAGTGTGGGAAGCTGACAGCTGTGATTATGAACATTTATCAGTTGATGTTTGCTTGCAAAAGCTTTGGTCTAAGCCAATTTTGCTGCTTTCCTTACCTGCAGCGCCAGGCTCTGCACAGACACTTGCGACAACACCAGAGCAGCAAGCCTTTCATCTGCAAGTACTGTAACTTCCGCTGCGGGGCCAAGGACAATCTGCGACGACATGAAGCGCAGCACTTCTCCACACAGCGCAACTTCATTGCGAACTGTGCGGGGCTGCGTTCCACGCCAAAAAGACGCTGGAAATGCACCACAGTTACAAGCACAATTCTGAGCGACGCTTCAAGGTTGGTGTACTGTAGGAACACACACACACACTCACACTCACGCACACACCACCACACACACACACACGCACCACACACCCAATCAGACACCACTCTCACACACACGCACGCACACAACATGCACACACACACACCACACACACACACACACGCCACACACACACACACACACACACATCACCACACACCACACACACACACTCAGACACCACACTCGCACATGCACGACGCACGCACACATGCACACACACACACATTATGAGCACATTGGTATTGATCACTAAATTTCTTTCTTGATGAGTGCATTAGCCATCATGATTTTTATTTTAATCTAATGTATCATTTCTGTTTTTGCTTTTATTTATTCCTTTTTTTATATCTTGCTTTTTTTCTACACTGTATAGCATAATGCATACTGATAACAAAAAACCCAAGTCATCTACAAAATGCTTAAGTCTATAAAGAATAATAAAACAAACCCAAAAAGCATACAGTATTGCAGCTCAGTATTCATTTATGTTATATTATGTTTCAGTGTGAATGTAATCCCCCCCAAAAAAAAACTCAACAAAAACCCCCAAACAAACAAAGACACAAAACAAAAACCCCCCACACACCCCCCCCAAACCAAAAAACACGAACATAAAAACAAAAAACAAACCAACAAAAAAGAAACCAACAAAAAAACAAACAAAACCTCAGTATTGCGCCCGAGTATTCATTTATGTTATTTCTAGAATTCTGTATTTATGTCAATTAAAAAAACCAAAAAAATACCAGTTATTGCAGTTAGACATTGTTATGTCATCTCTTCATGCAGTCAATTAAAAACACACACAAACAACCTGCACTATTGTAGTTAGACATTCATTTTTTATTTATTTTATTCTTTATTCGGACAATGGATAAGCATCTTGCTTTTTTACATCAGTCCGTGTATGCAGTTTTTAAATGTCATTGTTCCATGGAATGAGCCTACTCTATGAAAGCGAACAGGATTAACATTGTGCAATTCTGCGTGCATTGACCAGGGCCTGATTTTAGTCTCATCCAAAGGACTTTTATTGAACCGGTTGTCAAATTGCCAGCACGAGTTCTGACCATAGGCTATCCTCCCCACTCCCGTTCACTACACCATCTCCGTTGCAGTGCCCGGACTGCCCCATGACGTTCAAAGCCCGCAACGCACTGAACCGGCACGCCAAGACCCACTCCCGCAGCCGGGAGCATGGCTGTTGGTGCGGGGCGGCCTTCAACCGCCTCTACAACCTACGACGCCACATGCGATTGGTGCCACGGCAGCGACGAGGCCCTACCCCCCCTGCGCAAGGTGGAGGTGCTGGACCTCAACCAATCGTCAAGCAGGCCCTCAGCACGCCCCCGGCCAAGAAAATGCTGGTCAAGTCCAGGAAGGTCAAGGCCGACTGCATGCAAAAAGAGCAAGAAGCCGCCGCGGCCGCCGTGGTGGTCGGTGGGGAAGAGGAGGAGGAGGGTGGTGGTGGTGGGGATAGTGGTGGTGGTGGAGGGGGTGGGGGAGGGGAGGGAGGGGGCAGGGAGGGGGAGAGGGAGGGGGTTGAGGTGCTGCCTCAGGTGGGGGGGATGGGGGGCGGGGCCCCCCTGGTTGGGCAGAACCCCCCTCACCAGCTGGGCCTGCAGAATGGCAACTACGCCACGGCGGCCGGTGCCGGAGGGGTGATGGCCCCTGCCAACGTCCTCCACCCCTTCCCCACCCCCACCATCCCCACCACCTGACCATGGAGCAGAGCTACGCCATGGTCAGCGCCACGCTGCACCACCACCACCACCACCACCACAACCTGCACCACGACCCCCAGCAGACGCTCCTGGCCGGCGCCGGAGGGGGAGGGGGGGGGGGGAGCCCTCCTCCTCCTCCATCACCCCCCACCCCTTCCCCCACCTCTCCCACCCCTCCCTGGACTACAGCCAGCTTCCCACGTGGTCCCTTACCCCACCAACATCGCCGCTGCCACCGCCACCACCGCCGCCACCACCACCACCACCTCCTCCGCTACCAATGTCGCCTCCACGCCCCGACAGGACTACTACCCTGCAGGAGGGGGAGGGGGGATGGAGGGGGGTCAGCAGTCGGCGGCAGCAGCGGCTGAATACACCACCAGCCCCTTCTCCTTCATCCAGAATTTCCTGCTGCCCTCGGTGGGTGTGGCCAACTTGCTGGATCTGGCTCATGCCTCAGGGGCCAAGTGATGTGGAGTGGTTATGTGTTATGCAGCAACATTTTGCTATGTGTGAGTGACCACTGCTGTAGCTGAGTGGTTATGTGTTATACAGCAACACTTTGCTGTGTGTGAGTGACCACTGCTGTAGCTGAGTGGTTATGTGTTATACAGCAACACTTTGCTGTGTGTGAGTGACCACTGCTGTAGCTGAGTGGTTATGTGTTATACAGCAACACTTTGCTGTGTGTGAGTGACCAGTGCTGGCACATGCCTCAGGGGCCAAGTGATGTGGAGTGGTTATGTGTTGCACTTTGCTGTGTGAGTGACCAGTGCTGTAGCCGAGGGGTTATGTGTTACACTTTGCTGTGTGTGAGTGACCAGTGCTGTAGCCGAGTGGTTATATGTTATACAGCAACACTTTGCTGTGTGTGTGACCACTGCTGTAGTCGAGTGGTTATGTGTTACACTCTGCTGTGTGTGAGTGACCACTGCTGTAGCCGAGTGGTTATGTGTTATACAGCAACACTTTGCTGTGTGTGAGTGACCAGTGCTGTAGCCGAGGGGTTATGTGTTACACTTTGCTGTGTGTGAGTGACCACTGCTGTAGCCAAGTGGTTATGTGTCACACTCTGCTGTGTGTGTGAGTGACCAGTGCTGGCTCATGCCTCGGGGCCAAGTGACGTGGAGTGGTTATGTGTCGCACTCTGCTCTGTGTGTGAGTGACCAGTGTTGTAGCCGAGTGGTTATATGTTATACAGCAACACTTTGCTGTGTGTGAGTAACCAGTGCTGTAGCGAGTGGTTATATGTTATACAGCAACACTTTGCTGTGTGTGAGTAACCAGTGCTGTAGCCGAGTGGTTATATGTTATACAGCAACACTTTGCTGTGTGTGAGTGACCAGTGCTGTAGCTGAGTGGTTAAGGTTGTTGGATTTTACCTCTTTACTGCACTGTTGACGAACAGCATTCGTCATAGAAACCGTCACCAGCAATGCTCAGTTGATCGCTGTTCATCATGATTCAGCACTCTCTCTGTTTTGTCCAGCATGTTCCTGAGCAAAATACGATAGCAGTGAAAGGGTTAAGTCCTGTGGGTCTGTGAGGTTGAGGGTCCGAATCTTTTGGCAGCGGCGTCTTGTGGATAGGTGGGGATTTTTGTGATCTCCCAAGTCAACTTGAGAGTACAGACCTGTCAGTGCTTTCATTCTGTTTATGCAGAAGATAAGATGTGCATGTTATAGATCCTGTAATTTATGTCAGTGGGTTGTGGAAACACAAACATATCCTGCATGCATCCTGTACAAATAATGGGCTGCTCTGAAGTGAGAATGTGTGGGCTGAGGCCAGTGGGTAGACCTCCTGCAAAGTTGCAAGCACAGGAGAAGACCAAGCACTATGCATACCACTCAGTAAGGGGAGGTAGAGAAGAGAGATTTTTCGCTGTAGTGGTAAAGGCTTTTCTTTCTAGTGCTGATGATGTAGGCTTGCATTTGGAAACAGTAGGGTAAGGGAGAGATGTGGACATTATGAATCTTCAGAATAACTGGGAGAATAATTATTGGATGCAACAGCCAACTGGATAAAGGGGTAGGCTGTGAATACTAATGTTACTGATGGCTGTTTGAATCTCAGTTGAATCTGTAGAATTGAAGCTTTGTGAATGCTAATGTTACTGAAGGTGAGGATGGCTGGTTGAATCTCAGTTGAACCTGTAGAATTGAAGCTTTGTGAATGCTAATGTTAACTACTGGTTGAATCTCAGTTGAACCTGTAGAATTGAAGCTTTGTGAATGCTAATGTTAACTACTGGTTGAATCTCAGTTGGACTGTAGAATTGAGGCTGGGGATTTTTTGTTACCATTTTCCAGGTCAGCTTAAGTCTAGACCTGCTGGTGCCTTACTGTCTTTATACATGGTTTTTGTGGATATTTTGGTTGCTTGGTTTGTTGGTTTTTAAGGGTTTTTTTTGAAGATCTGATAAAATCATGTGCAGTGATTTAAGAATGTTGAGAAAATAGAGAGGTGGTCACAGATTACCCTATTAGGATTATATGGGTTGCATGTCTTAACTGACTGTAAGATATATCCCCCCCCCCCTTTTCTACAAAATAAAAAATCTGATGTCAATAATACACAAGGTGTAAAGAATAAGGCACATATCAAATTACTAAAAATATGCAAAAAAGTGATAAAAAATAATATCAGGTCCCGGTTTGACCCCCATTTGTGCCTGAAACTTTTCCCCCATCCATAAGACCATGAGTGGTGGTCTGGATAGCTAGTCTTTCAGATGAGACAATAAAACGAGGTCCCATTTTCAACACTAATTCAGCGCATACTAAAGAACCCTCAGCAACAAGAGTTGTCCCTGGCAAAATTGTATAGAAAAAAATCCACTTTGATAGGTTCCAAACAAATACACATGCAGATAGGAAAAGCAAAAAAAAAAGAACGGCGCTGCTCTTGTGGGGACTTGCTCTCCCTGGGAAGAGCAGCTCGAATTTCATGCAGAGAAATCTGCTGTGACTTAAGTAATATACCAATGCAGTCTGTTAATTTTCATTCAACCCAGTAAGAATTTAGCTAAAGTAGCATACCAATGCAATCAGTTGATTTTCAATTTAGCCCAGTAAGAATTCAGCCTCCAGCAGAATCCTACATACCAGTGCAATCTCTGAATCTGTTGTTTTTCAATTCAGCTCCAGCAGAATCCTACATACCAATGCAATCTGCTGATTTTCAATTCAGCCCATAAGAATTCAGCCTCCAGCAGAATCCTGTGGCCACCTTCACCAGCCACCAACTCCATGTTCAGTACTCCCCCAGACAGCAGCAGTGACTTGCATGGTTTCCCTTGCTTCTAGAGGTGGCTGAGGGATTCCTAGCCATGAGCGTGCTGAATGTCACTTGTTGATGCAGATACATGGCCCCTTGTGTTGTCTTGATTCATGAGTAATTGCTGCTGGACAGCTGCTTTAATTAGGATGGTTTTGAATTACTCCCATGTGCATGTGTGTGTGTGTGTGTATTTATTTATTTATTCTTTTATATCGAGGATAATGGAATAAGCAATCATATGCTTTTTTACATCCAGTTCCCATGTGTATGCAGTTTTGTAAATGTCATCTGTTCCCATTGGCACACGATGGCCTACTCTTACGAAAAGCGGAACAGGATTTAACGTGCGTGCAAGATGTTCTGTGTGCATTCGCACACGGGGCCTCGGTTGAAGGTCTCGTCCGAAAGACTTTTGGGGGGGGGGGGAGGGGGGTCAGCACTGATGTTAACTCCAAAGGAAAAATGTGTGTGTGTGTGTGTTTGTGAGAGAGACGGAGACAGAGAGAGAGAGAGAGCTCTAGTCCTTTTGTTTGTACTTTAAAAGTATTTTTTCCAGTCTAATACAAATTACGTAGGGGCACTTTTTATAAACTATGTAAGATGTTTTTCAGATAGATTCTCTTTTTGTAATGGCACAAGGAAAGAATATCATGGATTGAAAATTTGTTCTTAATTTTTTAACCACAATGATATTGAAAATGAATTGGAAATGGGAACAACTACAAGTGTAATAGTAATTCCTCATGTTTGATTTCTTTGTATGTCATGGAATTAAATCAGCATGAGTATGTCATTGTGAGTGTGTTCTGTAATTCCTCCTCCTCCTCCCCTCCCCTTTTTCTTTTTAAAAATCATTGAATGCGCACTGCTTTTGGGACATGGAACAATGCTCTTGCTCAGGATTGAATAAGTTAATAGTTTTGAACATTTGTGCCCAAAGACCAGTCATTCTTGTTCACAAATTCATGAGTCATGTTGAAATAAAATAGAGCCCAGATAAGTCCACCACTTGACAAACTTCCCACAAGAAATTTGATAAAAGCTCTGAAAGGATACTAAATTTGATACCAAAGAACAGCAGTTTTTTTTCCCCATACCAAATCAGACAGGATTTTTTTTATGACTGGTAGTGATGTGGTTTTGATTTAATTTTTTAAATTTTTTTTTTATTAACATTTATCAATAATGATCACAGGACATGGTTATATATAAACTCATGAGAGGTGCAATAGATGGGTAAGAATTTTCTTTGTCTAAAATTTGTTCATGAAGATAGACTGGATGGGATTTTGATGAAATAAGACTAGATCTTTCAACTGAGTTTGTGAACAAGTCTGACAGATCTTTGGGTGCTCCTTGTCCAAATTTTACAGATTTGTACTTTATCTTCTGTGCCATTCTTAAGCTAGAAGTGTGAGATCCAATGTGAGATTTTAGCGTATGCTACAGTCTTTTATCCCACCCACCATAAGGTAGCCAGAGATTGTGTGTTAAAGCTGGACTCATGGTTTTTAGTAATGTAGCCTACAATGCAAAAACATTCTTAACACACACACACACACACACAAACACACACACACACACACACACAGAGAATTGTTTCACTTCATATGCTTTATTCAGTAATAAATAATTTGCATTCCAGACAAACACCAGAATTGTTTTCTGCATCATTAGAGCAGGGGATATGCAAACGAAACCAAAAAAAGTAGAGTCAAGGTCAACATTTGTGAAAAAAGTCCTTCTGCATCTGTGGTCATGTTCATGAAGATTCGCCATACTACATAGATTCATGTTAACTCTTTCTGTTCACCATTGATGGTCATCATTTGAAAAAGGTTTGGGAGGTGGGAAGGGAATGATGTTGAGAAAAAAAAGAAAAGGTTCTTGGGTGTGGAAATATAACCAACACCACCACCTGGAAAAAAAGTTGTAAATGACAAAAAAACATTGTGCAACACAGGACTCAGCCAGACATAATAGAGATTGAAATATCAGTGGTCCAATACAGGGAAAGTAAAATGAATCAAGGAACTGGTGTTTACTTTGAATTTAGCAATCATTAAAGAAATATCCTTTTATTACATTTAGAGCTGATGAAAAGGAGAGCTAAGATATTTATGGAGATATGTATAACATCAGGCATAACCCTTTAGAGCAACAAAAGAACCTAGGGGATAAAGGTCAGGTCCTTACATTTCTCATCTGCCTGTCTAGCTGTCATTTGTCTTTAATCAAAATGTCATCGAGTAGTCCCGGAGACTTGAGTGAAAGTACCATAACTCAACAATCATTTGGCATACCCATTCCAAGAGTTGCCTTTTCTGGACTGCAATCTTGTTAATTGTGACAAATTGCAGGCTGAGTTGTTTTTAAAATGATACATTTCAATAACAGACATTTTGTCTTTTGTTTTTGTCAATTAAAGACTTATGAAGAGAAATAAAACGAAACCTCATTACAACAAAAACTTTCACCTTTCTATTTTTTAAAGTATCTGATTTGGGGTGGGGGCGGGGGCAATGAATTCTGCACTTATTTATTTCCACACCACACCGATGAGCGAAGACAAATGTGTATACAACGAAAAAAGTCTACTGAAATATGATAATTTACAAAATCTTATGTTTTTAGTTTATCCTTAACATATAACAGCCGTAATGAGTTTCAGATTTATTTCTCAGTGAAAAATCATACAGATGTCATTTAGCTTTCCTTATTATGCCTTGCATTATGTTAGGAACACATAATTATTTAATTAATAATCATTCATCATCCACTTTATAAAAATGTCCCTTTAAAGTGATCTAGCATCCTTTACATGCCCCTTCCCCTCAAGTTGTATAAATTTCTCTGGAGATATTTTGAAAAAACAGATTCCCCTCAATCTTACTTTTTGTCATGTAGTAATAACACATCACGACAATTAATATTTTGAGATTCTTATCACTGAAAAGTAATATGATTGATCATAAAACATCTGACAGAGATATATAGTGTTGTTTTTTCTCCATATCCATCCAAAAGGCACACCAGACAATAATCAGTCAGCTTACATGTAACATAGCATGTCATATTGCAATTTCTTGTCAAAGAAAACAATCTATGTTCACTTGTATGTACTCGAATTGGAGTTGCAAAGCATCATCCTGAGATGTATCCAAAGTGCAGATGGTATTAGAGTAGACAAAGTGTTATTAATGAAATTTAAAAAAGATATTCTACGAAAATTTTGTATTTGAAATCAAAGATAAAGAACCATTAATGAAATTAAGAAATTCTACAATAACTTTGTTATATCCAAAAGCATACAAACATGCCATGTTTGTAAGCTGCATAAAATATTACAATAGGATACTTTTGATGAAAAAAATATGGTTTATATTGCCCTGAACATCATACAAAAACTGATCATGAAGACATTCAGACAAGTAGAGCAGAGCAAATAAACACAGGGCTGTCAATTTAGCCATGGCATGTTAATTAAAACATTCAATTATTTCACATAAAATGGAGATATAACTTAGAAAATATACCTAAAAACGGATGGAGATATGACAACTTAGAAATACACCTAAAATTGCGTTTTGATGCTGGAATTCAAATCTTATATTCATGAACACTCTCACAGATGTTAAAAATGCAATGTGAGGCAAATGACACACCAATTGATGTTATATCCTTATCACCAAACACTAGTCACCTCCACCACACCACATATGTTTTAAGGACATGACAGTGCTAAAAACTGCTATAAGTATGTACTGAGAAGCCAGTTTAGATGCATGCAAGTTACTTCAGTCTGTTAAGTCACACACATACTGCAGAGAACTATGACTATTAAAATTCCTTCTTCAAGTTTTAATGAGCAATTTTTCTTGTATAAATATTGATTTGCCATAACAATTCACAGCATACTGAACATAACATCATGGCTTCAGAGACCTGATCCATCCCCAACATGGTAAATGGTAACATCCGAAGCAGTTATGGCAGGTAGCTTGTGTCTACTTGTTCTTACCTGAAATTTGGTCACTTAACCATGTGATGATAGACAATATACAAAAAAAATGTTTTTCTGTACAATACGTTGGTCAGAAATATCACTCTGATACAAAAAATAAAAGAACTGGAATAGAAATGGATGAATTGGTGTACATAATGAATTGTGTTTTAAAAGAAGAAAACAATCAATTAGAGCATAATAATAATAATAATAATAATTTTTTTTAAAAAGGCAGCATACCCACATGTTTGCACCCCCCCCCCCCCTCCTTTTATCCCCTTTTCTCACCATCTGTACATGCATAAAGCCTATAGAATTTTTGTTCAAGTATACAAGAAAGCAACTCCACATTCTGGATACAACAAAGTACAGGAGGAGAAAAAAAATCCACCAAACAACTCTTATCCTTTTGGTAGCATGGTGAGAAAGACAAACTAGAAGAAACGCATGACCAGAGGCTTGGAGAAGTAAATAAAATGATCATATAAGAGGAAAACCTTTTCAAGCAACAATTCATATATTATAGCCTTCCAACAACAACATACATGTGCATCCTGAATTAGCACTTTTCTTGTAGCAGACTGCAATCTGTCCATTAATGTATGAACATATTTCATTTATGATTATAAACTGTACTGACGTACAAAGCTCAACAATAGTGCAGAATGTTTGTGTTGAATAACATTTCTGCATTAACCTGTGGAAGAACACAACATAGATTATGACACAGCTATTCAAAGTACCCTAGTTAAAAACAGTGAAAAACATTATACACAAAAGAGTAAGAACAGATGTTAATTTAAAATGACAAATGATAAGTCAACATCTTAAACACTAAAGTTTCACTTTGTCAGTTTAGAGTGTTGACAAGAGAGAGAGAGAGAGAGAGAGAGAGAGGAGAGAGAAAAGAGACAGACAGACAGACAGACAAAGACAGACAAGACAGACAGAGGGGAGGAAGCTAAGGCTATTATCGTTTATGATTAAGACTTTCAGAGTCAGACAAGGCACAGTTAATGATTCTCTTCTTGATAGAATTTGAAATGTACAATTAACTAATAGTAAAAGTTATCCATTTCAACCGTATTACTAGTATATATATAATTTGCCTGACCTGTTTTTAAAATGTTCACTTTTAACTTTAACATAATGAAAATCACAGATCATTAAAAAAAAATAATTCATCAAAATGCCATTCAATTTGAAAACCTTCAATTCTCTATCTGATCAGTGGTAACTTTAAACCAAAAATGGCACCAACTGCATTGGTTTTCTTCACTTCAGCTTTTGCCACACACACACACACACACACACGCCCTCTCAATCACATATACAGGTCTACATAAAAAAGAAGGAAAAGGGAAGTTTTGTAATTAAAACATTTATTGTACTCCATCCTAAAAGGCTATCTACAAGTACCCTTTTTGTTTGTTTGGTATTTTTTGTTCCTCAGCTAGAACTCCGAGGTTCATCAATGGTGAATTTTTGCAAATGTGATCATTTTTGCCACCACAAAGGTAGCCACATTCCAACTTAAGGGATGTATGCTGGGTATGTTTGTGTTTGGTAACCACTGTACACTGACTTGGAAGTATGGGATCTTTAATGTGCAATTTTTATCTACAACGTGTGTATCCACACAAAGGGAATTAAGGCAGGTCTGCACTTTGAAGTTGACCTGGAGGATTGTAAAAACCCCATCCTTAATTCATTAGACCCACCCGAGATTCAAACCCATGACTTCATGGATCCATGGGATTGAAGTTGAACTGTCTTAACCACTCGGCACTAGAATGTGTCGTACAATGGTTTGATTTAAACTGACTTCTACCTTCCTTACAGATCAGAAGACATCACACAACATAAAACATCTTAGAGGAGATTGCCACAATGTCCCTCCAACAAAAAGCTTGCTAGGAAAACAACAGTTCCAAGCCACAAACTACCTATCTTCCTTCTCTTCTAAATTTTTTTCTGAGTTGAACACTTGTGGCTCTAACCCACTGAAAGTGATAAAATCTGAGGTCACAAACATTTGGCTTCGTGGGCCCTTACTTTGCACACAATTTCCACACAGACATGTTGGAAGATACGATGGTGTATAGGTATGGCAGCCTGATATTGTCATGATCCAGACTGAGTTTCATTCTGGATCCAGCAGAGAAATGATGTGTTCCTCAAGCTGTCTAGAGTGACCAATCTCTGCATCTTTCAAACGAAGAGCCAGATAGTCTGGCAGAGCTGTTTTGACAGACCTTGTCAATCAAAGGTTTACCGTCATCATATATCAAACTAATATAGGACATCTTAACTGACTGAACATAAAAACCAGAAACTGATTATCAATGTGTGGTCATGTAGTGTGTAATCCAATGCCTATGATCTGAGGGTAGTGGGGTATGTATCATCAGAATCCTCTGCTGATGTCAGAGAGCAATGGTTTACAGTCAGTGCAAATAAATCTGTCATTTTGAGGAACAAATGAAAAAATGAACTATTCACAGAGTCTCTCTTTTCACTGTCCAGAGAAATAACTAAACAGGAAGGGAGACGGACCTTAAAGGGGACAAAAATAGGGGGAGGAGGTCAGTTGAGAAAAATCAGCAGTATACACAACGATAGTGTGTGTGTGTGTGTGTGTGTGTGTGTGTGTGTTATAAATATGCCTGTTTATTTTGTTTTTATTGTGCTATATCTGCATACTAAATTTAGTTTTGGTATTATAAAAAACTCAAACTGAACTATTAAAATAACCTATTATGAAACGAAACAACTTTTTACCATGTCAGGTATTTTTGTAAACAATACAACAAACATACAACCGACGAGAGAGGCAAAGACATTCTTTTTAAGACATTTGTGGAACAACCTGACCTATTCCTTTCAGGTCTTATCATCTAAATCAAAAACGCACACAAAGCGTTCGGTGTCTAAGAACTAGTATACTACTAATGGAAATAATGACAAATGGTATAAAAAAACAAACTGCATTATCTGCCATGAGTTTTGTATAATATAATATCACTTTCAGACAAACATGAAATGGAGGAATGCCGTTTCTTGATTTTTTAATCATTGCACTTTACCTCTTGAACTGCCCTCTTCAGAGAGAGAAAAAAAAAAAAAAAAGCGATAAGTCTGGATAGATACTGACCTAAGCAACAAGAGAAATGCGTGCTCCTATGTACATGTGCAAGCCGAATGGGCCAAGAATCATAACAAGACCATGAACAGTTCTAACAAGAAATACTAAAACAAAATTCAAACTCGTCACAAAACCTATTTCCTTGGGAAATGACATTTTGGTTTCTATAACTATCACCAGGAAGAATGAGAAAAAAAGGCAACTCAAACCGTCTAATTTTTAGAAATAACATAAAAATTCAAAAGAGGAGTTACATCACTAATGCTAGTATCAGAAAAATACTTTCCATCAGAGTTTTAAGATTATTCTTTCTACTTTTGCATCAGTTTTAAGATTATTCTTTCTACTTTTGCATCAGTTTTAAGATTATTCTTTCTACTTTTCCATCAGTCTTAAGATTATTCTTTCTATTTTTCATCAGTCTTAAAATATTATTCTTTCTATTTTTATCAGTTTCTATTTTTCCATCAGTCTTAAGATTATTCTATTTTCCATCAGTCTTAAGAATATTCTTTCTATTTTTCCATCAGTCTTAAGAATATTCTTTCTATTTTTGCATCAGTCTTAAAAAATATTCTTTCTATTTTTGCATCAGTCTTAAGAATATTCTTTCTATTTTTCCATCAGTCTTAAAGATTATTCTTTCTATTTTTGCATTAGTCTTAAGGTTATTCTTTTTATTTTTCTATCAGTCTTAAAGATCATTCTATTTTTCTATCAGTCTTAAAGATAATTCTATTTTTCCATCAGTCTTAAGATAATTCTTTTCCCTATAACAGTGTTTCCAGATGGTCAGAATGAGACTAAGGATTTTCAGCTGGAAAAAACCCTAAGACTGTGTGACAAATCTAACAGGTTGAGTGGATGATTACAAAACTCTGCTGAGAAGTATTATAATCTAATTAACATTAAAGTGATGAATTAAACAGCTACTTAAGTGGTAAAGTCATATCATGTTTGAGAAATGTGGCTGTACATTTCAGAAGAAGAGGGAGACGAGGAGAGAGGGAGGGAGGGATGAGACTAATAAACCCAAACCATTATGTTCAATAAAACCAAAACTTGAAAGATGAGGTAGATTATTGCTTTTGTATTTATCATTCTTTTATACATCATTATGAATAATTTAGCGTGCTAACATCAGAGCACATGAGAGGAGTGCACACCACAAACGCCCTTTTACCAGAAAGTCAACTGTAAACTTTACAGTTGCATTACTGTAACATTTGGTCAGCATATATCTTCAATAATAACACTTATGATTAACTACTCAATGTCAGACATCTCAAATAACTACAGAGTGTCATGTGCAATCTTGCTTTTTCATACTGAGAAAAGAGAAGCCAAACAGAGCTGACATGCTAAATAAAGAAAAGCTAGTGTGTTTCTGCGCCAAAAAGGCTGTGCACTTTGAAAGACAAAAATGCCAATTATTTATAAATACTGCTTATCTGGACATTAAAAAAATTAACTTGCATTATATTATTCCCTGCTTGCTTGTCACAAAACTAAAAATGTTCACAGTTCAATAACAATTTCTACTGACAAAGTAATTTAGAATGCTGATCTGAATACCGGATGGATTAATTTTCTAATAGAATAGTTGCAATATTCTCTACTTGCTTGAACTTTTGATAATTTGCACGGTTTAGTGAAAATAACTACTGACAATATTTCTTGTAGAATGTCTGCTTCAGGAAGCAGTTTGTTTAATAAAAAATAAAAGAGGGAACAAAACAACTCTGTGTATGTGTGTGCGTGTGTGGTGTGTGTGTGTTGTGCATGTGTGTGGTATATGTGTTTGCGTACATATGTGTATGTGTGTGTGTGTGTGTGTGTGTGCGCGCGAGCAACTACATCATATATATCATGCCAGTATGTCAGTGTGTTACAACACTAACGCTACACTCTACAAAATCACTCTCAATTCACAATACCTAAAAACAGAGAGCCAAGCCAGTAAAAGCAAGCACACACACACATACACAATCAGTAAAAACAATGAACACTCTAAAAGTAAGCAGCATCAGATCTTCAAAGTAAAATGACAAGAAAAATCTCTGTGAATACTCTGTTCAATAGTGGTTAAAAACTAGTAATGCAATCTAATAAAGGAAAAAAAAAAAGAAGCAAACATATCACAATGGTCCCCACAAGACGTTGTTTGATCCACCCACTTGTCTTGTATGTCGACACCGAAAGCTGAAATGACGCAGCACATTACGCAGGCTGGAAAAGCAAGAGAGGAGGATGTATGTGGTAGAAAGCTCCATGGCGAGCACTGAAGAGAAGAGAGGAGAGGAGCACACTCCCATCAGCAGTGTAGGCGCAGTACTCCAGCAGTATCCACACCACACACACCACTGCTCACACACACACACCACTGCTCACACACACACAAAACACACGATCACCAAACCCTCAAAACCACGTTGACTGATTCATCTTGTACACGTAATACAATCTGTCGTTTCATTTTTTTTGTTCTCCCGTTTTTCAGATTTGTGGCACTCACATCATCACAGGGAAAGAATATTCTCTATTTGATCATGAAATCACCTCAGATGATTCAAAACAAACTGCCTCCGTATGCTGATCAAACACTTCCATGTCGCCACAAGCTATGGCACGGTCAAAAAGTTTAAGGCAGCGTAGAAAAATAGCCATTAATCAAAAAGGTGGAATTGGTTTTCTGGGGATTTTTTTTGATACGTATATATTCAAGTGTGGAAAGTCTGCAGTTTGGTCATCATCCTTTCAGCCAGTGGTGTTGTGTGTAAGATCCAACTTGTGGAAAATCAAACAAAAAAAAACAACACACACACAAAAAAACCTGGGCCCACTACAATTCGATATGCACCACATGAAATAGTCACAGATCCTGGCCCGAGAGATTGAACTCTAACACTCCAAGTCAGCTCAGGGGTGTGGGTCACCTGGAGAGGTTGGACAGCGTGTTTGTGGAAGCGTCTGTCCCATGAGCCCCCCCGGCACTCTCGTCCGTGCTGTGATCCTCGTAGGTCAAAGTTCTAAAGGGCGGGGTGGTTCTGAGGATGGCCTCCACGGCATCGATCCTGTTGAAGTCCTTCAGGTGGGTCACCAGGTCGCGCACCGAGGAGTCGCAGCGCCGCGCCCACTCCTCCAGAACGCGCTGCGTCTGAGACACCTGCTTGGTGTCGTCCTTGTCCAGCAGGGGCAGGTGGTCAGACAGGCCCAGGGTCACGGCCAGCAGGCACCAGTCGCGCCCCATGGGGTCAGCGGGGTCAAGCAGCAGGGACAGCAGGCGCCGCGTGTGGATGGTCAGGTGAGTCACGTCCAGCTCCATGCCCAGACTCAGGTGGTGCAGAACCTGCAACACACCCCACACACACACAGAGGTGACATGATTGACACACCTGCATACACATGGGGACTGGATGTAAAAAAAAGCACATGAGTGCTTATCCCGTTATCGATATAAAAGAATAAAATAAAAAATTTAAAAAACCCAAAAAACCTTGTCAGTGAGTATAGAGACTATATACAGAGACTATACACCGAGGCCCCAGTGTGCGAATGCACGCAGAACATCTTGCACACATGTTAAATCCTATTCCGCTTTTCGTAAGAGTAGGCCATCATAGGCCGGTGGGAACAGATGACAAGATTTACAAAACTGCATACACACGGGGACTGGATGTAAACTAACCCTCTAACACTCACTCACCTCCTCAGAGCCCATACAGGCAATGTCCAGGTAACAAGACAAAACATACCTGAACAACCTGACCCTCTAACCCTCACCTCCTCAGAGCCCATGCAGGCGATGTCCAGGAAACACTCAGTGGTGGTCCCGCTCAGCACGACAGAGGAGCGGGTAACAAGGCAAAACACACCTGAACCACCTACCCCTCAAATGACACTCACCTCCTCTGACCCATGCAGGCAATGTCCAGGAAGCACTCTAAACACAAAACACACCTGAACCAGCTCCAAGGACTCACCTCCTCAGATCCCATGCAGGCGATGTCCAGGAAGCACTCAGTGGTGTCCCGCTCAGCACCAGAGGACCAGGTAACAAGACAGAACACACCTGAATCACCTGACCCTCTAACACTCACCTCACCTCCTCAGAGCCCATGCAGGCAATGTCCAGGAAACAAGACAGAACACACCCGAACCACCTGACCATCCAATGCCTCACTCACCTCCCCTGACCCCGTGCAGGCGATGTCCAGGAAACACTAAACACAAAACACACCTGAACCACCTTAACCTCTAATGATACTCACTTTCTCTGATCCATACAGGCAATGTCCGGGTAACAAGACAAAACACACTTGAACCACCTGACCCTTTCACTATTCACTTACCTGTGACCCCATGCAGGCAATGTCCAGGAAACACTCTAAACACAAAACACACCTGAACCAGCTCCAAGGACTTACTCACCTCCTCAGATCCCATGCAGGCAATACCCAAAACACACCTGAACCACCTGACCCTCTAACACTCACCTCCTCTGACCCCATGCAGGCGATGTCCAGGAAGCACTCTGTGGTGGTCCCGCTGAGCACGACAGAGGAGCGGTTCTCCAGCTGCATCCTGAGCAGCTCTGTGGGGGAGTAGCTGCGCACGATCTTGCCGTGCTGCTGCAGCTGGGAGGGGGACAGGGTGTAGCGCTCCGTGCACAGGCCTGGGCACACGTTCTCCACCACCTGCAGGGTTACGCACATATACACACCATAAGTGCTTATCCCATTATCCTCGATAAAACACAGTGAGTGCTTATCCCATTATCCTCAATAAAACACCACGAGTGCTTATCCCATTATCCTCGATGAAACGCCATGAGTGCTTATCCCATTATCCTCGATGAAACGCCACGAGTGCTTATCCCATTATCCTCAATGAAACGCCATGAGTGCTTATCCCATTATTCTTGATACAAAAGATTTTTTTTTCTAAATACATAAAAAAAAAAAAAAATAAAAGTCACCATCTTCATCGTCCTGCTTCTTTTCTCTCTTTTTTAAAACAACAAAAAAGTTTCTCCCCAAAATGTAGAATTTATCTATTTATTTCATTTATTACTCTTTCATTTTGAGGATAATGGAATTGATGACTGAGTGATGTAACCTCAGTAGTGATGCTCGATGCCTTCTCATCCCCAAAATGAAAAAGTGAATGATCATGGGAGGATCTGACAGAGGTTAGTTTAACAAACACTGGCAATACAGATTTCTGCTAAAGGTGTTACTGTCTATCGGTTCTTTCTACTTGATTATCAACACAGCAACATGTAGGCCATGATTGTAATTGTCTGATACAGTGTTCAATAATCATCAAGCCAAACTGGAGCAGCACAAAGTATATTTTGGCTACAATAATCCCAAATGCAAATCCAAAACAAAATCATACTTTAATGGTCAGTACTTTTTTTTTTTAACACTTGACTTTTTGAACACTGCTTTAGAGTGCCAAACCAACAAGCACAAGCACACAAAGAGCTGCAAACTATTTCTCCAAGTGATGAACAGGAAGAACATGATGGTTGCAATCAGACCTTCTTATCTTTTGCCTATGTACACTCTTCAGCATACATGTTCATAAGGAAGAGTTACAAAAATTTTTCCTTAATTCTGCCATCACCACAGCTGGTCTGTAAAAGAAGTCATTCCAGTCACATAAGTGTTTAACATCTAATGTCAACTTGCACTTTCTAAAAAAACCAAAAAAAAAAACCTGCTCCACTTCAAGTTATCTAAAGTAAAGGAAGGGTCATCATACCACTTTCCACTCAGGTTACAGGGAAATGGAGCTGAAACCAAACTCCAGGAAAGGAATTTCTCCCTAAACACTTCTGTGGAGTCTACTAACCTGCCCCCTCAGGTACCTCCAGACCAGGAGTAAACTATGACAAAGGCTGAACACACCCTTCTACTAAGTCACCCAAAGACAATGACTGAATTATGATACACAGCTGTCAGTTTCCCCCACTTTCAGCCCATCTCAGCTGCTAATCAATCCATCCCATCCCAGCTTAGGTGGGACCAGCTGGTGCTAATTATAGCAGGAAACTGACCACACATGGACTAGAAAAAAGGAAGGGGCACGCTAAAATTAGCACTCTTGACTAAGTGATGTTGGAATTGTGGGCTGTGGATAACTTTCCTCTTCAGTCATCTCCCCAACGAAAAGGGTTACCAGTCACCAGTGGGACAGTTACTGTAAATGAAATTTTATAAACTTATCATCATCCATTACATTCTTCATCCTTTCATCTTTCCCCTCATCCCCCTTTTCAGTACATTCTTAATGTGAATGTACCATTGTCTAAATCACCTTGTAGTGAATGGACATTAAACCAATGAGAAGAAGAAGAAGAAGAAAAAGAAGAAGAAGAACAAGAAGAAGAAGAAGAAAAAGAAGAAGAAGAAGAAGAAGAAGAAGAAGAAGAAGAAGAAGAAGAAAAAGAAAAGAAGAAGAAAAGAAGAAGAAGAAAAGAAGAAGAAACGAAGAAGAAGAAGAAGAAGAAGAAGAAGAAGAAGAAGAAAAGAAGAAAAAGAAGAAGAAAAAGAAGAAGAAAGAAGAAGAAAAGAGAAGAGAAAAAAGAAGAAGAAGAAGAAGAAGAAGGGTTACCAAACCGCTCTACCCCACACAGTACTGGGTTCCTCCCCTACCTGTTCCACCACGTTGACAAAGTCCTCCAGGAAGAAGAAGAGGGCATATCTGGAGTCAGGGGGCCCGCGCACCTTGATCTCCAGGTACTGCTCGTTGTGGTCCATGTCAATCAGCCCCTCCAGCTGCCCCCAGCAGTACTTGGAGCCGTGGTGCCACTGGTACAGGTCCACCTCCTGCTCCTCGCTCTCTCCCCAGCATGTTGCGCCGCAAGAACACCTGGACCACAGCAAAAATAGGGATGATGATTCCAACGTGATGAAATATCCAAAGAACACCTGGACATGGAAAAATAGGAATGATTCCAACATGATGAAATATCAACAACAACAAAAACTCACCTTGCAGGGGACAAAGGAAAATAGAAATGACAAAAACATGATAGAATATTTACAAAAAAACATGAAACACATGGCACGGGACATAGGAAAACAAATGATTCTGACATGATAAAATATCAAAAGAACACCTGGCAGGGGACATAGTAAAATAGGAATGAATCCAACATGATAAAATATCAACTGAAAAAAAAAAGAACACCTGGACACAGCAAAACAGGAATGATTCCAACATAATAAAATATCAACCCCCCAAAAAGAAGAACACCTAGACACAGAAAAATAGGAATGATTCAAACATGACGAAATATCAACCTTCCAAAAAAGATCACATGGCAGGGGACACAGCAAAATAGGAATGACTCCAACATGATAAAATATCAACTGGAAAAAAAGAACACCTGGACACAGCAAAATAAGGAATGACTCCAACATGATAAAATATCAACTGGAAAAAAAAACACCTAGCAGGGGAACAGGAAAATAGAAATGACACAAACATGCCATTGTGCACATGTGGGTACACTTCAGACTCTGGAGGCAGATATAAAGCATGTGCTACAATTTGGCTCAAAACAAAATTCTCCCCAAAGTTGTAGCCAGCTAATTTAATGGTGAGTAAAAAACAGTCCCCACTGGTGAATCTCAGAGCTCTAGCCAAGGAATGAAAAAAAAATTAGAACTGGAATATTTACTTTCTGGGACACACATAGAAAAATCAGATTCCAGAGACTGTAAAATTAAAAAAAACTTTTCCAGAAAAAAACATGGCTCCTCCAAGACAGTAGGCATGCTAGCACCACCACTATCATCACTCATTCCTCCTATAATGTCCCCCACCCCCCCCCCTCTCTGTGTCCCTAACAGAACATCTTGCACACACGTTAAATCCTGTTCCGCTTTTCGTAAGAATAGGCCATCATGTGCCGTGGGAACAGATAACATTTACAAAACTGTATACACATGGGGACTGGACGTAAAAAAAGCACAAGAGTAAGCGCTTATTTACGGGAACTGGACATAAAAAAGCACAAGAGTGCTTATTCCATTATCCTCGATATAAAAGAATAAAAAAAACAAAAAAAAAAAAAACAAAAACAAAACAAAACAAACTGACCTGTATCCTGGGAAAGAGGTACTTGAGCTGTGCCCCGGACTGAAAGCTGGTGTGGAGTCTCACTCCCCCGTAACGCATCGCTGTAGCGCTCGTCGTCCCTCTGCCACAGGCCCGACAGCGTCTCCACAAAGTTGAGGCAGGGAAACTCAAACTCCACCTCCCCATCCACCTCACACTGCGTACACACCTCCAGAGCCTCAAACACCTGGAGACACACACACACAGCCAGGCAGTCTGTGAGATATGCAGTGTGTGGTAGGGTAGGGTAGGGTGGGATGGGGTAGGGTAAGGTAGGGTAAGGTAGGGTTGGGTAGGTAGTAGGTAGGGTAAGGTAGGGTAGGGTAGGGTATGGAGGTGGGTGTGGGGTGGTAGGTAGGGGGTGGGGTAGTAATAGAGGGTAGGGTAGGGTAAGGGTAGGGTAGGGTAGGGTGGAGGTGGGGTTGGGTAGGGTAGGGTAGGGTAGAATAGGGTAGGGTAGGGTAGGGTAGGGGTAGGGTAAGGTGAGGGTGGGTGGGTGGGGTTGGGTAGGGTAGGGTAGGGTAGGGTAGGGTAGGGTAGGGTAGAATAGGGTAGGGTAAGGTAGGGTAGGGTGGGGTGGGGTTGGGTAGGGTTGGGTAGGGTAGGGAAGGGTAAGGTAGGGATGGGTAGGGTAGGGAAGGGTAAGGTAGGGATGGGTAGCGTAGAGTGGGGTAGGGTAAGATAGGGTAGAGTAAGGTAGGGTAGGGTAAGGTAGGGAAAGGTAGGGTAGGGTAAGGTAGGGTAGGGGGGGTAAGGTAGGGTGGGGTAGGGTTGGTAAGGCAGGTGGGGTAGGTAGGGTAAGGTTGGGTAGGGTAAGGTAGGGAAGGGTAGGGTAAGGTAGGGTGGGGTAAGGTAGGGCTGGGTAGGGTAAGGTAGGATAAGGTAGGATAAGGTAGGGTTGGGTAGGTAGGGTAGGGTAGGTAGGGTAAGGTAGGGTAAGGTAGGGTAGGGTGGGGTGTGGAATGGAAGGATAGGGTTGGTATGGTGTGGTGTGGTGTGGTGTAGTATTTTTTTAACAGAAAGAGACACGTGAAGTACCGATTAAGGAAGGAAAAATAAGTAGCCCCCCCCCCCCCCTCCATACCTTCTCTTCATTTGCATGCAAATGAGACTAAAACCCCAAACTAATACACGCATGCACGCGCACACACTCTCATATCAACACACACACTCCACCCCCCCCCACTCCTCTCCACCCCCACACTACCACTTCCCAACTGCCTCACCTGCAGCATGCTGGCAGCTTCAGTGTCGGGGAACATCAGCTGGAAGTCGTGGACGGTGAAACAGCCGGTGACTCGGGCCTGCGTGATCTTGTCATGTGACATGAAGGAGCCAATCACGTCGATGCACAGCCAGCGGGGGGACAGCACGATGAGGTCAGGGCCACTCTCGCTTTCCAGGTACACCACCTGACACACAGCAGGGGCAACAGGTCACAACTAGCCAGGCTGAGGAACACACATGGTCACCTTCCAAAGGGTCTTCAATGGCCATTTTCTTAAGCAATCAAGGAGGAGGGTGGCAGAATGGTTAAGACCTTTGCCTGCCAAAAAGTAAAACGTGAGGTTCTGGGTTCCTTTCCCAGCCTCGCTTTCTTCCAAGTTTGAAGAGAAAACATATGAGAAACAGAAGACAGGACCCAGAAAAGAAGAGAACCCAGAGATGAAGAGAGAGAGAAGAGAACCCAGAGATGAAGAGAGAGAGAAGAGAAGCCAGAGAAGGAGAGAGAAGAGAAGCCAGAGAAGGAGAAAGAAGAGAAGCCAGAGAAGAAGAGAGAGAGAAGAGAAGCCAGAGAAGGAGAGAGAAGAGAACCCAGAGAAGGAGAGAGAAGAGAACCCAGAGAAGGAGAGAGAAGAGAACCCAGAGAAGAAGAGGAGAACCCAGAGAAGAAGAAGAGAGAGGAGAGAACCCAGAGAAGAAGAGAGAAGAGAACCCAGAGAATGAGGGAATCCAGAGAAGAAGAGAGAAGAGAACCCAGAAAAGAAAGTTCAAAGAAGAAAATTCAGAGAAGAAGAGAATTCAGAGAAGAAGAGAGAGAGGAGAAAAACCAAAAGGAGAAGAGAATCCAAATAAGAAGAGAGAGGAGAGAATCCAAAGAAGAAAAGAGAAGAGAGAAAAAAGAATCCAGAGAGGAGAGACTCCAGCTGACTCTAACCGACCTCTCCCGTCAACTGCAGCTGTTCCACCAGCAGCTTCATGTGGTCGTTGGAGGCCAGAGGGTTGACCTTTGACCTGATGGCCTCCGTGAAGTGGGGCCAGGTCAGCACGGGGTACACGCTGTTCTCTCTCCGCCACGTGGGCAACTGGGTCAAGGTCGCCTCCAACAGGCCGTTAGACTTGGGCAACACCTGCACGCAGGAGTGGGAGTGGGAGTGTCAGTGTCAGAGTGTGTGTGTGTGTGTGTGTGTGTGTGTGTGTGTGTGTGTGTGTGTGTGTGTGTGTGTGTGTAAGTAGAGTTTGGAGGGTGGAATGAAAGAGAGAGAGAGAGAGAGAGAGAGAGAGAGAGAGAGAGAGAGAGAGAGAGAGAGAGAGAAGAGAGAGGAGAGAGACAGACAGACAGACAGACAGACAGACAGAAACACACACACACACACACACACACAGAGGTGGAGAGAGATACACAGAGAGCAATAAATGCCAACAAAATGTACATAGCATACATTTTAACTAAATGTATGAGTTAAGCTACTACATACAGCTCAATGGGGGAACTATGGACCTCACCAACTCCTCACCACTACTTGACAGATTACAGCTTGATCCCAACTGAGGCCAGTCTGCGGCCTTAGTGACAAGAAACTGAAGAGAGATCCTTCACAGAAAGGTCAAGACTGATGCAAAAAGTTTACCCTCATGTTTCACCACCCTCACACTCTGGATATAGTATGGTAAACTATCTATAAACTAACAATAAATTCCACATCAAACCTACATTGACAATGTCCCGTTTCTCAGCTCCCAGCGTCTGTTTCAAGGCCTTCATGTCGGCAGATGTGGCCATCTGAGCGTCCACGATGAACACACGATCGGCCAGGTTGATGTCGTGGCGGAACATCTGCTGCATCTTCAGATGGAGTGTGGATGCCTCCACGCTGACGTACTCCCCGCGACTGTTGCGGGAACAGCCGGCCTTGTCTGCGTGAGTGGCCACCAAGAGAACACGCGGAGTGTTGGGAAGCTGACCGCAGTAACCTGTGGAGAGACGGAGAGCAGAAAAGTCTGTGTTAACCCTCTTAGTCCCGATCCGGGATTTGCCGGGATTGAATAATTACCCCCCCCAAAAAAAATCCTGATCCAGGATTTGCCAGGATTTACACAAAGTAGATTTCCATCACGCTGTTACTATCACTAATTGCTACCACACGTCAAAGCTCTATCAGGCTAGAAGGAGAAACCCTGTAGAGTGTCTGGAAGTAATTATAATTATAGTTGCTGGTATGTACTTAGAAGGAGAAAAAGGCCAGCGAGCATGTGCGCCTGACCTGATTTCTTCATGATGGAATACAAAACCTAGGGGCAGTTTGTGTTCAGAGAGTCCGAATGCAAGAGGGTTAATATATTGACTTCATAGGATAGCGTAGTGATCTGAATGTTGAATTTGTGAGGGCGGGGTAGCCTAGTGGTTAGAGCATTGAACTCCTGGTCTGACGGCCTGTGTTCCAGTCCTCACCAAGACACCTGTTCAAGGGGAATTTTCCCCCGAGTTAACATCACTGCTGACTCCACTCCCTTGAAAGTCCTTCAGATGAGACTATACATCGAGATCCTGTGTACAACCAAGCACACAGAGAACATCTTGTGCAACCTGTTTCGCCTTTTGAAAGAGTAAGCCACTGACTCCTGGTAGGAACAGGGGATAACTTCAAAGAGGCCTGCACACTAGTGTTGTGTTCAGATATCCTGGAAGTTGGAATGCTCAGATATGTTTATCATTAACATCATTATTACCGTCATATTATTTTTTTCTACATGTTTTAGTTTTGTTCCTCAGCTACAGTTCTGAGGTTCACCGATGGTGAGACTTTGTGCGTGTAACTATTTGCCCACCATTTATATTCTGATGATGGGGAACTTCTTTTATTTAACTTCGAAAGAAATTACTTTTGGTTTTCTTTCTCCTGATAAAAAGAAAGTTGTCTCCTTTTCACCTCTAAGCCTCCCCCCCCCCCCTCTTATATTCTGACTACTGGGAATCATTTTTTAAAAATTAACTTTCAATGAAATATTTTTCCTTTTCTTTCTCTTGATAAAAAGAAAGTTGTCTTTTTTTTCTTGATCCCCACCCCCCTCCGAACCCCCCCCCCCCCAACAACAACAAACCCAACAAAAAAACCAAACCCAACAAAAGAACAAACCCCCCCAAAAAAACCAAACCCAACAACAACAAAAAAACCCAAACCCAACACAACCCCCCCCCCAAAACAAACCCAAACAAAACCGACACAAACCCCAAAACAACCATGGCCACAAGTCAAGTCAAGTCAAAAACACTTTAATCATCCCTGAACGGCAATTACAAACGTAATCACACACCTATAGGCAGGGCCGGGGGGACTCGGGCCTTGAGGAAGTTGAGCCAGAAGATGATCTGGGCCAGCTGCTCATCGGGGGCGTCCTGCAGGCTGAAGGTCACCAGGTGCAGGCAGTTCGTGTCCCCCAGAAAGTGGTCGTACAGCATGTAGTAAGGCTCGTAGCCAGAGAAGTCCCACACACTGAAGTCACCAGCTCCTGAATAGGAAAGACAGAGTGAGGGAGGGAGTGAGTGAGTGAGTGGGTGGAGGGAGTGAGTGAGTGAGTGAGTGTGTGTATGGGGGGACAGAGAGAGAGAGAGAGAGAGAGAGAGAGAGAGAGAGAGAGAGAGAGAGAGAGAGAGAGAGAGAGAGAGAGAGATTCGGATTCGGAAATATTTATTCATGTAAAGGCCATTGCCCCTAATGAAGGGGGTACAATACATACACAATAGTAATGAAATCACTAAACATACACACACATAGACAAGGTAACTAAATCAGCACTGATCGTAATTTGAATGCTTTGTATATGTAGATCGATACATTTCGGACAATACTTTCATTCGTAGATGCCAAAAGCAAACTCAGATGAAACTGGCATGGGTATCTGTAAAATTTCATTGGTATATACCGTGTTCTTAATTTGTTGAAAATCGGACAACACAACATAAAATGTACTTCATCCTCATTTCCAGTTTTACACAATGGACAAGTAAAGTCAGAGTGTGATTTGTAGCGATTTTGGTGTGTACTAATTTCTGAAATGCCACATCTAAACCTGGTCATAAGAAACTTCAAATGTTTGTCTAGTTCTATTCTAAGATATGTTTTCCTGTCATGAACACTGCAAAAAGTTCTATATATGCTAAACCTCTCGCTGTTTTTAATGTGGAAGTCCCATTCTTGCCATCTGCATAAAATCAGTCTTTCCTTAAACTTGTATAAAAAATCTTTAACGTTTTGAACACCTCTATTTTCCCATACATACCCAAAACCATTTTCATACAATTTACAACGAGAGAATGAGTGCATGTGTGTGTGTGTGTGTGTGTGTGTGTGTGTGTGTGTGTGTGTGTGTGTGTGTGTGGTGTGTGTGTGTGCGCAATATGTGCTGTACATTTGCACTTTGGTGCGAGTGGTTATGTTTCTATGTATGTATGCTTACATTTGTATGTATTTACCCAAGTATGTGATGTGCAAAAGTGTATAACTTACATGCTTCAACAATGCATTAATTGCAATCTCTATTAAAAAAAAACAACAGAAGTCATGTCAGATATGATATCAAACAAACCATCCAAATTAACATGTTTTATACCTGCAATGCCGCTGCGGTAGTCGAGTGGTTAGGGCGTTGGACTCGTAATCTAAAGGTTGCGGGTTCGATCCCAGCTGTCGGCTATGGCGTTGTGCCCTTGGAAAAGGCACTTTACGGCTATTTTCTCACCCCACCCAGGTGTAAAAGGGGTACCAACCTTGTGTTGGGGGGTTAACCCTGCGATAGACTGGCGTCCTATCCAGGGGGGAGTCTATGACTCTCAGTCGCTTAGCGCCACAGAAACCGGGATAAGCACCGGCCTGATGAGCCTTAGGCTCGGGACAGACTTTAACATTTTTTCTTTTTTTTTATACCTGCAATAATGAACATACTGAGATGTTTCTATTAGTATACCACTGACAGAAAAATAAATCATGATCATCACCACCACGGCTATAAACATTCCATATGAGAACTAACTGAGGCATTCAAAATGGTCTGCATGGCTGAATACCAGCACACTGGATAGCAAGCATATGGTAAGTGAAATAACCTTGATATGAATGTTCCACAACAGCGTTAAAATTCAGTAAACATGCAGGTTTTACCAATCTCTCTCTCTCTCTCTCTCTTTTCTGTGTCTCTCTCTCTCTCTTGTCTCTCTCTCTCTCTCTTTTTTTTTTTTACCAATCTCTTTTGTTTTGTTTGTCTTTGTTCCTCAGCCCAGTGTGCATGCATTAAAAAAAAGTTTTGTTATCTGGTGGTTTTTTTACTGGCATGCAGTGGCCAACTCTTCATAAGTGTGGAACAGGTTTTAACATGTGTGAAAGATGTTCAGCATATGATTGTACACAGGACCTCAGTTTACATTTTCATCAAAGAACTTTCATGGAAATGGAGTTAGTACTCCAGGGGAAAAAAATGTAATCGAACGGGCATCTCAAAAACCCAAATCCAATATTTCAACATGTGCAGAACACAGCGCGTGTTTGGCAGGTGAAACAAAGGACTGATGAGGAGTTACTTACCTGTGATTGTGGCATGCTGGATGTCCACCCCTTTGGTGTAGGTGGGGTTGGCCACAGAGTAACTCAGGGGGGTAGGAAGGCTGAACTGCCGCGTTAACTTCTCTGAAACATGCCACCCACACACAACGTGAACAACCACTCTGTCTGCTACTTACACACACACACCACTGTCTTTGGAGGTGGTTTTTTTTTGTTATGGGTTGTTGTCACAATGTAGTAAACTATCATTGATGAAGCTGAGGTGTTTGTTTGTTTGGTTTTTTTTTTGGTTATGGGTTGTTGTAACAATGTTGTAATTAACAATCATTGATGAAGTTGGGGTGTTTGTTTTTTGTTTCATTTTTTTTGTTATGGGTTGTTGTAACAATGTTGTAGTTAACTATCATTGATGAAGTTGGGGTGTTTTGTTTTTTGTTAATAATTTTTGCTTATTTTTCCTTGATGAAAAAAAAAAGCAATTGCACTTCTTATTCAATGTATTATCTGAAAATAAAAGTTTTGACTTTAACACGTGCACACACACACACACACACAAACAATACACCTTTGGCCTTGACAGCAGAGGTGGAGCTCTCTGTCTCTCTCTCTCTCACACTGACACACACACACACTGACACACCACACACACAACCACCTACCACACCCCCCCACAACCCACCCACACAACCACCCACCCCACCCACCCCTTCACACACACCCACACCCCCCCCACACACAACACACACCCACCCACCCCCTCCACCACACACAACCCCCCCCTCCCCACACAACCACACTGACACCCCCCCTCACACCACCCACAAACCCACCTTTAGCCTTGACAGTGGAGGTGGAGGAGGAGCTGGGCAGAGCGGCGGCGGAAGAAGCTGCCCAGGAATCCACACTTGAGGGACTCCACCAGCAGAGACTTGCCCACCCCTGTGGACCCCAGCACCTTCAGCTTCACACGTGACAGACCGCTCGACGACTCCAGCAACTGCTGGATCAACACCTGACCCTTGTCCTGAGGGAAATAACGCGGAAAATGTGTGTTTGTCCAGGTAAGAAGGAGGGTGGCAGGATGGTTAAGGGTTTCGTTTGCTAACAAGTAAACTGTGATGGTTCTGGGGTTGTGGTTTTTTTTGTGTCTGCCAACAAGTAAACTGTGAGAGGTTCTGGGTTTATTTTTTTCCCGACACTTGCCAGGGGTTCTGGGTTCCATTCCCAGTCCTCGCCCTTTCTTCCAGGATAGTGAAGAAAAAATCCCGCATGATCGTTCAAAGTCCTTTGGATAAGGACTATATCTAATCCAAGCCCCCATGTGCAAACAAAATTGCAGAACATCCACACCCACTACTCAAAACAACACACACACAACCACAAACAAACCACCCCAACACACAGCACCACACACATGCACACACACAACACACACACACACACACACACACACACACCACACACACACACACACACACAAGTTTGATGAAAACCAACTCACCCCTTTCACTTTGTTCATCAGCTCAGCAATCTCCATGAAGCCCTGAGCCAGTGCAATGATCTCCCCTGTCACTCCGTCCTGCAATGGCAGTCACCACAGTGTTAACATCACTACAATAATGTTCATATTCAACATCAAAACACAACAACCACCAACCTGTCAAGCTCACTGTAGCCTATAAAGCTTGACTTTATCACAGTTTTATAAACCAAAATGCCAAAACTTCCTGATAATGTAATAACAATTCAAGAAAAATTATAAATAAACAAACTTATTCAAACAACCACACAAACAAAAATGAAGCAAGAAAAACATCATCATCATCGTAGTTTGTCCATTGCTCTTAAAAAAAAAAGTTAGAAAAAAATTCTATTACTAAACTGGTAGTGTTCCAGAACCAAAATAAAGGTTTGTTTTTTTTCAATAAATTCACCAGATGCCACTGAGATTCAAACCATGACTTCATGGGCCTATGAAACTGAAGTTGAACGGTCTTAACCACTCGGCTATAAGCGTCCATCCCACAACAATTTTAATCAGTATCTTCATACTAGTGCTTTGAATTCAGCAAGATTCCAGATTAAATAACAAAAAGAACAATTATGATAAAAACAATAACAATAGAAAAGAGAACTGACCTTGTTGGGCAGGTCAGGCTGTGCCCCTGACATCAGCAGACAGCGGGCGATCTCTATGTGACCCGCTTTGATGGCTTGATGCAACGGAGTGAACCCCTCCTGGCAACCACAGTATTTCTTTTTATTTATTTATTTATTTATTTTTTATATCGAGGATAATGGAATAAGCAACCATATGCTTTTTTATATCCAGTCCCTGTGTGTATGCAGTTTTGTAAATGTCATCTGATCCCACCCGCACATGATGGCCTACTCTTACGAAAAGTAGTACACACAGTGTGTCACTTCTATCACACTTTATCCACTTATTCATTTAAATGAATGTTAAAAAAAAAAAAAAAAAAGCACATGAGTGCTTATTCCATTTTCATCAAAATAAAAGAATTAAAAAATAATTAAACAATCTATGTTTTAAAACTATTATTTTTACTCGACAGTCAAAAGATCTCCCCCACCAAACAATACACACACTTTTTTTTCTCTTTTTTTAAAAATGATCTCATGAAATACTGCTTTTTTGAGGTCAACATCACCAAACGGGCAAATACTAAGCAACATACAAACAATCATGGCACTAACAGGGTGTGGGTTTATTAAAAAACAACAGACAGAAACCACGGAGTTTTAAAAGAACAGAAAATAACAAATCAAAAAATCTGCTGGGTATGTTCATGTTTCCATAACCTAACGAACGAGCTACAAGATCTTTAATGTACATAACTGATCTTCAGCATATGTGTATACACAAAAGAAATTAAGGCACTGGCAGGTCTGGACTTGAAGCTGACCTGGAAGATCGTAAAAAAAACAAAAACAAACCCAAATCCCCACCCATAATTCACTAGATACTGTGACAAGATTCAAACCACAACTTCACGAACCAAAAAGATTGAAGTCAAACAGTCTTAACCACTCAGCTATAGAGTTCGACAAACACATTCAGTATTGTGCCTTCTATTTGTATTTTGTACCACCTTATGTCACAGCAGATTTCTCTGCGTGAAATTCGGGCTGCTCTTTGCAGGGAGAGCGCATCACCACAAGTGCAGCGCCTACCCATTTTTTTTCTTTTTCCTGCATGCAACTGTATTTGTTTCCCTATCAGAGTGGCTTTTTTCTACAGAACTTTGCCAGGGTCAACCCCCTTGTTGCCGTGGGTTCTTTTACGTGCGCTAAATAGTGATGTGTAACACATGGGGCCTTGGTTTATTGTCTAATCCGAAAGACTAGTGCCCGGACCACCACTCAGGGTCTAATGGATGGGTAAAAAGTCTTGGGCCCAAACGGGGTACGAACCACCGCACACTCCGATCCGGACTTTTTGCTTTCTAGGCAAGGCGCGTTACCACCTAGACCACCAAACTATCTGAAACCTGTCCCTAAAAGAGGAGCAAGGAAAGAGGACTGACTCACGATGCTGACAGAATCGACCTTACAGCCCATGGTGCACAGTGCCTGCACCACCTCTGTCAGGCCCTCTCTGGAGGCCACGTGCAGGGCACACTCCCCTGTCTCCTGCAACACAACACACAGCTGTTCACTCCCCCCACACCTTTCAAGGAAGGAATGTGGCAGGATGGTTAAGACGTTCACCTGCCAATATGTAAACCATGAGTCTCGCCTTTTCTTCCCAGTTTGACAAAAAAATCAAACTGAATGTCAAAGTCAGTCATTCGGAGGAGACTATAAACCGAGGCCCCGTGTGCGAATGCACGCAGAATATCTTACGCACACGTTAAAACCCCGTTCCGCCTTTCGGAAGAGCAGGCCATCGTGTGCCGGTAGGAGCAGATGACAAAATTATTACAAAATAAACAACAAAAAAAACAAAAAATAAACCCCAGCATGCACACAGGTATCATGTTTAGACACCATCTCTGAGGGGGGAAAAATAATGGGTAGGTGCTACACTTGTGGTGACGCGCTCTCCCCGGGGAGAGCAGCCTGAATTTCACGCAGAGAAATCTGCTGTGACAAAAAGTGATGTAAATAAATAAATTAAACAAGGTACACCTCTCTGGAGGCCACGTGCAGAGCACACTCCCCTGTCTCCTGCAACACAACACACACACACACAGTGCGCACAGCTGTTCACTCCCCCCACACCTTTCAGCAATAAGGTACGTTGGCTTATCTGGGGTTTTATTGCTGCTTCAGTCTTTTTATCTTATTCATTTATTTATCATTATTTCTTTTATTTTATTTGTTCTTGGCAAGCGCTGTGAGATTCACCGATGGTGAGATTTTGTGCATGCAGCCATTTTTGCCCACCATGAAGGTAGTGGCTTTCAGACTTTGGGAGTGTATGCTGGATATGGTAGTATTTCTGTAACCCACTGAATGAATTATGGTATCTTTAGTGTGCATATTTGATCTTCTGCATGTGTCTATACACGAAGGAAATTAATTAAGGCACTGGCAGGTCTGCACTTGAAGTCGACATGGGAGATCATAAAAATCCCCTCCTTTAATTTACCAGATGCCGCTGAGATTCAAACCAATGACTACATGGAGCCATGGGATTAAAGTCAAATGGTCTTAACCATTCGGCTACAGTGTCTGTAATTCCTTTTTTTTTAAAATTAAAATTTAAAAAACGGATCATTATTTAGGAATCTTTCAACCTATGATTTTGTTTTGGAACCTGTCTATATCTGGATCTCAGTTTCAGGATCCTTTAGCCTTTTGATTTTATTTTGGGATCCTTTGAGCCATAGATTTTCACAGGGTTTTTGTCTTGAAATATTTTCTTGGGAGGAGGGCATTTTTTTTTATGGCTGGTAGCATGTGCATGTACATGTACATGTGTGTGTGTGTGTGTGTGTGTGTGTGTGTGTGTGTGTGTGTGTGTGTGTGTGTGTGTGTGTGTGGGCAGTAACATCATTCCTCACCTTGTCCATAATGTCCATTTCACAGCCAGCACGCAGCAGCATGAGGGCAATTCCTGCATGGTGACGCTGACAGGATAAATGCAGAGCCGTGCTGCCTCTCTGAAACCATGGGCATGATAAATAAATAGAGGATAATATGTATTTGCAGCACCTCTTTCAGAGGTCAGAATGTGAGCATAAAACAAATCCAACAAGTGAGCAACTGAAACCAACTAGGTTTATCAAGAAAAACAAGAAGAAAATGATATAATACAAACCTTAAAAAAATACAAAAAGTATTAAGAAATGGTAAACAGGAAATGTCATTGTAAAACAAACTAAAGTATTCAAACATGCACATTTCAAATTGCACACACACACACATACAAAAAAGAGGAAAAAATAACAAGTACCAACTGCTGTGATGTAATGAAGCAGACCAAAACAAAACAAAAAAATAAAAGTGAAAACTGCAACACTCATTCACCCTGTAAAAAAAAACAAGAAAAAAAATCAAGCACCAATTGCTTTGAAATCTAGCAGCAGACCAAAAAAATACTATAAAAACTGCAGCACATACCAACAAATTAAAAAAACAAAGCAAAACAAAAAAAACACCCAAATATCCAAATCACTTGCTGCAATATTTTGCCCCCCCCCCACCCCCCCCCACCTCCTCCACAGCACTGACCTTGTCCAGGTGGTTGAGGGGGGCACCATGGTCCAGCAGAATCCTGATGCAGTCCAGGTTACCCCTCACTGCAGCACAGTGCAGCACTGTCTCTCCCTCCTGTATGCATACACACACCCACATCTTTCACTGACATGTGTGTCTCCACCTTGTCCCTGTGTTCGCGCATTCGTGTGTTGTTCTTCAGTTTAATGTCCTTCCACTAAATAGTGATATCAGACAGGCAAGTGTGTGAGTGTGTGTGTGTGTGTGTGCATGTGTACGCGCACACGTGCGCGTGCCTGTGTGTGTGTGTGTGCGTGAAAGCGTGCGTGAGTGTGAGTGTATGTGTGAGTGTGTGCGCGCGCATGTGTGATTACGCTTTGACAGTCTATATTACAAAGTATTAAAGAGAACCGAGGGGGGGGGGGGGAACCAAAAAAAAAAAAAAAAAAAAAAAAAGCATCCTCAACAATGATATACTTCTTTACAGAATCTCTGAATGTCTGTTACACAGCTCAGTTGGTATCTTCCTGTGATTGATCGTTTTGTTTTAATGGAAATTCTTTGACCTCTTCTGTATACCTCTTCAATAGCTCTAGTCCCCCCCCCACCCCCCCACCCCCACCTCACCCCAACTTTGGGCACATTATATACATCAGTGTGTGTAAATATATCCAAAATCCAAAATTTGTCTGCACGTTATAGTTCCTATCGTTAGTTAATAGTTAAGTTCTTGTTTACTTTCATTAATTAGCTTGAAGGGTTAGTGGGTTTTTTGTTGCTGTTTTTGTTTCCCTATAGTCCAAAACCATAGGCCTTACTTGCAGCATTCGTGTGTGTGTGTGTGTTGTGTGTGTGTGTGTGTGTGTGTGTGTGTGTGTGTGTGTGTGTGTGTGTGTGTGTGTGTGTGTGTGTGTGTGTGTGTGTGTGTGTAGTGTGTGTGTCTGTGTCTGTGTTTGAGTGCCCCAAGTTCTTGGAGCAGAATTTTGAAACAGCTGACAACTTCTTGCAACATGCATATAGAACTGCATGTGGTTCCACCTTTAAAAAGAGGCCTTTAAAAAAACAACAAATGATGACATGTATTTTCCAAAGGCAGGGGAACAAAGAAAACCATGAAAAAAACAAACTTCAAACAGACATTCTATATAAGCTAGATTTATTTATTTTATTTATTATTTATTTATTTATTTATTTATTCTTTTATATCGAGGATAACAGAATAAGCAATCATGTGCTTTTTTTCATCCGGTCCCCGTGTGTATGCAGTTTTGTAAATATTGTCATCTGTTCCCACCGGCACACGATGGCCTACTCTTACGAAAAGCGGAACAGGATTTAATGTGTGCGCAAGATGTTCTGCGTGCGTTCGCACACGGGGCCTCGGTTTAAAGTCTCATCCGAAGGACTTTTGGGGAGAGTGGAGTCAGCACTGATGTTAACTCCAGGAAGAAAATCTCCTCGACCGGACTCGAACCCGGGTCTTCAAATCGCCAGTGCAATGTTCTGACCACTAGGCTATCCCGCCCCCCAGATTTGCAATTTGAGCAGTAGCAGTCATATTTAAAAAAACCTCAACCAAACAAAACACAACTCATTTAGTTACATACACAAAACAAGGACAAGCAAGGGTCTTTTTTGGTAGTTGTTCACTATATAAAGCAAATTGTAATGTGTCAGTAAGAACAATATGACAATACCCATACCATGCAGTCATGCACACAATGATGATTCTACATACCATACCATACCAATAAGCCAGACATGCTTCAGCTACATCCATCTTTTCCTTCTTTCATTTTGTTTCCTGCTGTATCAATTTTTTTTTGTTCTTACATTTTATCTTTCTTTGTGTTTGTTTTGTTTCTATGTGAATGATACAGTTCTGAGAAGTGATGATGATGATAGTGATAAGTCTGTTGGGATGATGAAGATGATGATGATAATGACGGTATATGTGAGTGAGTGAGTGAGTGAGTGAGTGTGAGTGTGTGTGAGTGTGTGTGTGTGTGTGTGTGTGTGTGTGTGTGTGTGTGTGTGTGTGTGTGTGTGTGTGTGTGTGTGGTGTGTGCATGTGAATGTGTGTGTGTATGTATGTGTGTGTGTGTGTGTATGTGTGTGTGTGTGTGTGGTGTGTGTGGTGTGTGTGTGTGTGTGTGTGTGTGTTGTGTGTGGTGTGTGTGTGTGTGTGTATGTGTGCAAGCGCATATTTGCTCAAATGTATGCATATCCCTGTTAATGCATGTGAGTGGGAGCTTTTGTGTGCCTGCAGAGACATCCCAACATACCTATCCACATGTACACACAAAACACTTCATTCAACAGCAACTACTCTGAAACAATTCTCTCTGCGATTAACAACAAAACAGCTGCCAAAGTCATAACGTTCTCCCAAACTACAAAACCATATAGTACAGAAGCAAACCCAACAAACAAAAACCCCTCAAAATCCTTACCTACACACACCCCCACCCCCCAAAAAACCCCAAACCAACACAACCCCATTCCCCAAAAAACAAAAAACTCAACCCAACCCCAATACCCTCTATTGGTCTAGATGAGACATTCATTACCTTGTTCTGCATGTCGAGCACTGCCTCATGAGAGCAGAGTGTGCGGACAATGGGCACATAACCATGCCAGGCTGCGCTGTGAAGAGGTGTCTCCCCTAGCTGATGAACGCAGCCAGCAGGTAGTAAAGGTGGAGGTGAGATGGGGCAACGCAGCACACACAGTTATCGTTAGTCACAGTACAACCCTTCATGCTGCTGCATAAGTGTGTGTGTGTGTGTGTGTGTGTGTGTGTGTGTGTGTGTGTGTGTGTGTGGGTCGTGCGCGCATGTGCATGTGTGCGATGTTGTAATATTAATAGAGCGTGGCGCATGTTTTCTTGTAAAGCAACACTGACATTTTTCTATAGGTATATTTCATTTTTGTTTCTCATAGTAAAGTGCAGATTGGTTGTTGTGTTATATTGTATTGTACTATAGTATATTGTATTCCATTGTGTTGTCTTGTATTATATTGTAGTGTGTGTGTGTGTGTGTGTGTGTGTGTGTGTGTGTGTGTGTGTGTGTGTGTGTTGTGTGTGTTGTATGTGTGTGTGTGTGTGTGTGCGTATGTGTGTATGTGGGTGGTAGAGGTGGTGTGATGTGAGTGCAAGTTGTTGCTGCTATGTGTGTGTGTGTGCTCTCTTACAATATATACATAATTATGTGCATGCATTTGTATAAAATAAACAGAAGCAATTTAGAATCCAACTCAGTAGTACACAACACACATGCCCACTTTCAGTCCACACAATACTCTATTCTTCAGGTGTCCACTCGGCATGAGTTCCAGCAATATCCAACTGTATGCAGATTACACCTTTTGCAGTCCAAATCAGAAGCTTTGTAATATATTTTTTTGGATCTGCACTTTACTTGAAAATTTTAAGTCATAAAGATCACTTCAAAAATGAAACCATAGCCCCCCCAAACTGAAACAAAATATTCTCCCAAACATCCTTCCAAACCAGGGTTCGCGCTAGGATTTTTTAAAACCGGTCTGGGAGTTTGCCATTCAGAGATATCTTGACCAACTTCCCCCAAAATCGGTCCCCAGAAAATAAAATCCGGTACCTACTGTGAACAAAACGAAACTATTCAGTGAGGGGGGTGGGGGAGGGGGGGATTGTTCGGCAGCAAAACTAAATCTAAATTGAACGCGAATCTCTCGGCTTTGACTGCCGATGCTGCTGTCACTCGTTTCTTGTGCACGAAGCCACGCAGGAAATAGGATTTTTTTTTCTAGCGCCTGTTCACTGTCTGTGTCAGTCTGTTGTTTTGCTTGGCATCATCGTGTGACTTATATTCTTTTCTTGTTTTATGCTTAGGGCTCATCTAGATCTTTTGTTCACTAAGATTTAGTTTTCGACTCTTCTCTCTCAAGCAACGGGCAAATTCATAGTCAAAGACCCTCCGCTTTTCGCTTTTCGTAAGAGCAGGCCATCGTGTGCCGGGAACAGATGACATTTACAAAACTGCATACACACGGGGACTGAATGTAAAAAGCACAGGAGTGCTTATTCCATATCCTCGATATAAAAGATTAAAAGAATAAGATAAATAAACTAGGCCCCATTTACTCATTGTGAATAGAAGTCACTGTCATGCCGAGAAGAGCGCGAAGCTCTATTCTTAACAGTAAAGCTTGCTGTTCTAGGCTAATTAAATGAGGCTGGCGCCAGAGATGTTCGTCGGAAGGGTAGGAAGGGGTAGGTGCGTAAGCACAGTACAGGCGCATGACAGACTGTCAGAAAACGTCACTTCAGACTTTTTTTTTTTGAGACGGAAATCTAATCGGTCCACAGGCAAACAGAATCGGTACGCGGTACCGGCTGCTTCAAAAATTTCCGGTATTCCCTGTTTACAATCGGTAAAATACCGACAATTACCGGTTATCGCGAACCCTGTTCCAAACTACCACAAAGTCCCTGTGGGTTGCCAGGGGCCTGTTTGTATGAAAAGCATCCACAACCTAGAAATTCTGTGTTAGAAAGGTCTTTTCTATCACTCTCTTTGTTGCTGCCATATTCCTTTTTTCTGTCAACTTCTTGTCTATTTTCTGCATTCTTGGTCCATTCTTCTGCTTTTTTTTCCCAGAAAGACTTAAAAGATAACAATTCTCTCATGCTGAAGTCAGATGCGCTAGGCCTGACTAGTCAGGTGCTAAACAACAGTGCGACCCATTTTCGTCATGTAACAGACATCAATAGTTGCTGTCTGAGCATTCAACGAAGAAGAAGACTGCAACAAAGATACCCCCCCCCCAAAAAAAAAAAAAAAAACAACCCCAAAACAACCAAACCCCTCCTCCAATCCCTTTAACACCCCAAAAGTTTGCACAGCACAAATAAAATGTTTAGACCCTGTCAAGCAGAACATTTTGTCATCTGCCTGTTAAACGGAATGACAAACACATTTGCAGAACATAATCTGCATATCTGCAATAGTTGTTTTGCGGAAGGCAGATAACAAAAGCTTTTATCACATACTTGTCATAACTATTAGCCAGCTGCTGGATTCATAATTAATTGATTCCCCATGATTCGAACTCTGTTTCATCTACTTAAACCAGGCCAAAAGCTGTGTCAGTTATTGAAGTAAGCAAAGTGCAATTTTATGCTGAGACTGTATTCAGCCATGACAACCTCTTAGCATAACAACCAGTATAGTCCTTCAAAGAAGACCACCCCTAAATCCTCTGAAGTTGGAGTATAGTTGCCTATGAGGAGAGGTAATAAAAATAGTCATACACACAAACTTCTCATCCAGTGTGTACTTCCAATCTCAACGTGATTCCCAGGAGGGGTGAGAAGTCAGAGTGCTTATTCTGACTGACCCGCAAGCTGTTAAGCTGGGAAAAGGCAACAACAACATTTCTTTTACAGTCCGGTTCTCCAGTTCCTTACTCTTTTGGATGAGTCTGTAACCTATAAAGAGGTTTCTCCATGTGTGAATACACACACAACATCACAGTACAGGTAAGCTATGTCTGGTGGCATGGATGACATGAACATACCCAGCATGCAATCTGTGATCTGGACTCTGCCAGGTTCACTTTCCCTAGAAGACTGCCTGAAATTTTAGTGTGATGCCCACTGAACTTGAGGGGGTTGAAGGGGATGTCAAGTCATATAAACTAATAAAGTTATTTCACTAGCAAGGCATCTACATGAAAGCATATGGAGGCACAAAATATCATAGCTTTAGTTCAATATTTACCATGAATGTCACGAAATGAAAACTTGCACTGTCTGATCATTTCCTTGGTTTTGCTTCGTCAGTCCATTTACCAAATATATATATTTTTTTTAAAGGAAAAAGAAATTTAAAAGCACGCAAAAAAAAAGGGCAGAACCAATTTCTGCACTGTATCAAAGCAATTCTGTTTTGAAAATGCAACACTGCATCATCATGCTTAGTCAAGCTCAAAGCACAGTATTGGCAGGTTTGTCTTCTTTGTCTTTGTTTTTTTCTTGCTTTTCCCCAGCTTTGTATCTTCAACTCCCTCCCCCCTCTTTTTCTATTTTTTAATTTGTTTTCTGATCACAAATGTTGTGCAACATGGCTATAGGGTCTATAGGTGACTCATGCTAAGTGGACTCCACTGTACAAGTTGTTCCCTGGTGCAAAAGGCACAAATAATTATTCATTTGCTTGTACAATATTCATGTTTCCCATTCAAAATAAAGTGTACATGAATGTAGTTCCCTGTCTGAACTCTGAAAAAACAAGTATTACAGGCATGCACACACACTCAGGCACACTTGCACAAACACAAACATTTCTTATATATATTATATATTAACACAAAAAGTATGTTAAAAACCAAACATATGTAAAGCATAAAACTCACAAACTACGTATTCTTTCAAATGTCACAACAATGTTCTGTGAGGCAAAAGTTATTTCATGCCAAGACTTAAGTTCAACAATCTGCAAATTTTCATGCAAAACGAGATACTTTTGCTTGAGTTTGTGAAGCTCTCATTTACAGCCAAAGTCCGATACTTTTACATGATTTGTTTTGAATGCTTTCACATGCCCACTTCTCCTAAATCTACTAAAGGAATAAAAAAAATTGTTTGAAAAAAATATTTTCAGATCAGTATTCATTAATTTGATCACTTCTCCCTAACTCGTGGTCATGCACTGAATTTTTCAGGCTGTGTCGTGGGCAAGTTGAGCCTGATGGAGCCAATCCTCCAGATTGCATGCTGGTAGTGTGTGTCATCCACACCACTGGCCATAACTTGTCCATTCTATTAAATGGATGGAGTTCCACCTGTGTGCAAGATATTATGCATGTGCAAGAACCTAAGTTCACAAGTCACATCCAAAGGATCCTGACTTGCAGCATAAACTCCAAGAGAAATTCCTCCAGAACAGACAAAATTTCGTAAAAAACAACCATCCCTCCCCCCCCTCCCCTCAACTTCCTCACAATTTCAAAACAAAACAATCTTAACACTTCACATACCATCAAAAACTTCAACCTTTCAAACAAACAAGCAAAAACCCCAACAGATTTAAAACAAAGATCAAAACGCCAAACATGCAGTAAATTCTTGTTACCACATTACTCCAAATACAAACATCCAAACTGCTCACACATGCCAGCAAAATGAGAAGAAAAAAATGAACTGGACAGAAATAACAGTGAGTACTTACACTGTCCACCACATTGATATTGGCCCCAGCTCCACACAAGTATTCCACCACATGAGCATGTCCATAACGAGCTGCTACGTGTAACGCTGTCTCCTCCGACTGAAAATAACAGTATTATATATATATTTTTTAAATCAGTGAGAAATTAAAAAAATATATATGTCAGTGAAAAAACTGTAAATATGCAATGCTGTCTCTTCTGACTGTAAATAATGATACTGTATTACAAAAAAAATATCAGTAACAAAACTGAAAATACTGAGATTGCATTATCAAAATCAGTACAAGAATGGTCAATATCATAACTGAACTGAGAGTAGAGTTAGTTTAGTAATGCTAAAAACAAAGTATTGCATAAACTTATGTGCAGTTACATTAAACAGAATGTACTCTCTCTCCTCCCCTCAAACACACACAAATACTTTAAAAAAAGTTAAACACTGCACTCACACGACAAACACACTTTCAGTCACACAAAAGCATCTGCTTTTCTCCCTTCAAGTCTACCTAAGTGTCCTCCTTTGCTAATTAATATCACAAATGGTGAAAAAATGTTAATCAATATGAAGAGAACGCACAAACACACACAGCATGAAAATAAAGTAGTTCTTCACTGTAGAAGAGAGAGAATAAGCTGACCTTGTTCTGAGAATCCAAGGACAGCCCGCTTCGTGCAGACACTTGATGACCTCCAGGTGACCTTGTCGCGCTGCCCAGTAGATGGCCGTGTCCCCTTGCTGTATGTGACACACACAACACAACATAATTATCAACCTACTGATTTGCAAAAATATCACTGACTATACTGTACAGTCCCCTAAACTATAAATGGTACCTGCCCTCTTTAGGGCCAAGGAAGGTAAAGCAGTGAGGGAGAGGAGATGGGTCGTCCTTCCTCAATATGCTGGCCTCTGAGAAGCTGAGTCTCTGACATCTCAGCTCCCAAAGACACATAGGTTACGGGAACACTTTTACTTTTTCTTTTAAAAAAAAAAACTGTATAAAGTGGTCTATTGGAGCGAGTGACCCTAGCTAAAGTTGGTGAGAATGTTCAAAGACTGTGGCATGACTAATGGTATTCTATAACAACTGGCTGCTCTTTTTTCCATTCTCAGTGTGACCCCACATATCAACTGAAGCTGTGATCTCAGGAATATCTTTCCCCTTCTTTATGGATATTCACATAATGCTGTAGTGGTGGTTGGTTGGTGTACCAGTCCCTAGACCAGACAACTCTGCTTTATTATTATATTGATTCAAACCTTTTTTAATATACTTTTTTCATCATTGTCATTTTTTTTTACAGCTTAGCCAGCAATGAAGGCCATATCACACTGTCTTCATGCCTTAGAGAAAAACAGTCAAGATTGCAAGCACATCCAAAATTCAAGAACTGAATACAACTGAACCAAAAATCTTGAAAGTCAGTAGCCCGAAAGTACAAAGGTATTGGAAAAGACGACAAAACATTTTCTACTCACAAAGCCAGCAAAAAAACACCAAACTACACCGTGCCTCTGACATAGGATTTTTTTCTCTGCTTTTGTTTTATTCCCTACCCTTGTTATGTGGGGCAGTGGCCTGTATATGAATCAATGACCCACATCCACTTTTATGGAAGTCACACATGATCAATCAAGACAAAGTTTAGCATGCCTTTTTCTCAAATGTAAGGATGTGTGTCTGTTTTTTGTGTGTTTTTTTAATAAATACACAGAGATACAGCCAGGCCTGTGGACAATGTGGCAACTGAAATGCTGGACTGTCAGAGGGCAGAGAGGCTTTAAACAGAAAAGTGTAACTGCACTCCATACCCTATACTCAATTTCCTTCCCTTAATGAGCAAGTTGAATATATTCAATTACTTGCTCCCCCCCCCCCCTCCCATTGAAATTGAGAACTGATCTAATATAGGTTTTAGACACTTGCTGAATTTTAGGAAATGGCTCAAGGACTTTATTCATTTTTAGAGAGCAGTGAGTAATGCAGGCCTGAAGAAATTTTACCACATGGCCTGCATCACACACAGACACATACACAAATGCGCACACACACACACATGCACAAATCGCGCACACACAAACATACACACACTACACACACACACCACACACACTAACACACACACCACTATACACACACATACATCTCCTTCATGTCTGTGTGTGATCTGTTTGCATCTGATACATCCCTCCCTCCCTATCCAATTATCATTCCTCATGCTGATAAGCATCAGGGTGTTAGAGGGTCAGTAATCCTCCCCCAGGCTGTCTGTCTGTCCATCAGGCTGATAGCCATCAGTGGATAGGGCTGACCAGCTACATAGGCTCAATAAAAACCACACTCCTACAGCTCATAGGACAATGTCCCTAAAAACAGAAATCTCCACTGGGAAGTAAATTTAATCACAACAATGGCTTACAAGAAGAAAAAAAAGTTATACCTATGGCTTGTTGGTTAATATTATTGACGAGAAGTTTAAAATTCAACTAAAAGAGGAGGTGGGGGTGAGGACAGCCTGTGGCTAGGCACTAAGCTTGTGATCTCACAGTGTGAGTTTGAGCCACCACTGAGAAGCTTGTTCAAGAAATTTTTTCCCCCTGGAGTTTACATCAGCAAAAATTCCATTTCCCCGAAAATCCTTTGGATGAGACTAACCAACATCCTGTTACAAACACCTGCAGAAACATCTTGTGCACATGTTAAAATCTGTTCCCGCTTTTAAAAGAGTAGCCATTGTGTACCAGTGGAACAGATGACAAAATTTTTAACATCATCCCTAGGTCAGAATGCAGCTTAACCCTTAATTTTAACCCTATCTAACCCGAGTGTTCGACACACGTAATTGCTACATTTACCACACTAATCAACCTGTAACTCTAGTCAGGCAAAGAGAAACCCGTTGAGTGTCTGGAAGTAATATAAGCTACTGGTATGTACTTAGAAGGAGGAAAAGGCCAGGTGCATGTGTGCCTGACCTGATTTATGTAGGAATGCGAAATCTAGGGGCAGTTTGTGTTCAGAGAATCTGAATGCAAAGGGTTAATGGTGGGCAAATGGTAGCATATGCAAAATCTTCATCATTGGGAATCTCTGATCCCTAACCAAGAAATGAAAAGAAAAAAAAGTTTTACATTGAATTAAAGCACTGCTTGTGAAGGTTTTGTTTCAGTTACATAATCTCTTATCTAAAATCTATACTATTTTTATATCTCCCAGCAGTTCTTCCATCTTTGACATTTCAGTTATTCATACTGCTTCCATACTTATTTTTTTATCGGAAGAATATTGTATCAAAGGTATTCACAGATAGAGCAGACTTTCTGTGTGAAACTCAGGCTGCTCTACTTTGTGCAGTACAATGTCATTCACCGAGGTTTTTTTTTTCTTCCTGTTTCCTGTCTGCATACAATATCTGCTTGCTACTACAAAACCATTTTGCCAGGGATAACCTTTCTGTTGTCAGGGATTTTTTTACATGGCTAAAAGCCTGTTGCACACTGAGCCTTGGTTTCCCATCTCATCTGAAAGACTAGAACCCCGGAAAACCACACAAGTTTGAGCAGACAGTCTAAAAAAATCTGGTTTAGGACAGCAGTTTCGATACCTTTTGCATGTAAGAATGTGGGAACCCTGACACCAGCACATCACATTTCTGGCAAAAATCCTTTCAAGTAAGGTAGTTGCAGAGTAGGCCAACTAAGGCCAGTGGTATGGATTTTTCTTCCTCCCTCCCCTCGGTTTACAGCTCTGAGGTTCTCCCATGGTAAGATTTTGCATATGTGAACAGTTTTGCCCACCATGAAAGTAGCTGCATTCTGACTATGGGAACAGTGACATGGATAACACAGGCACACCCAGCATGCAATCTGCAACCTGAACAGAGATGGACTCTGCCAGTTTTGACTTGCCCAAGGTAGCCTACACTGCCTGGCCATATCAGAGCAGAGCCCCTAAAGACTCCCTGAGGAGTTCAGAAAGAAGTGATGAGAAGTGCTGTGCTAATAAATGACCACAACAGCTGACCTGACCTGCTGAAGTGATGTGAAGTGCTGAGCTGACTAACAACAACAGCAGCTGACCTGACCTGCTGAAGTGATGAGAAGTGCTGTGCTAACTAACGACCACAGCAGCTGACCTGACCTGCTGAAGTGATGTGAAGTGCTGAGCCGACTAACCACAGCAGCCTACCTGACCTGCTGAAGTGAAATGATGTGATTACTGACTGACCTTGTCCTTGATGTTGATGTTGACTCCCTTGTCCTGCAGAAACCTGAGGACGTCCACATGACCTCCACTGGCTGCCATGTGCACTGCTGTCTCCCCATGCTGCAACACACACACACAATGTCCACATTGTAGAGTGTTGTCTTTTGTATTGTGTTGTGTAATATTGTCTCCATGCTGCACACACATGTCCACATTGTAGTGTGTTGTCTTTTGTATTGTGTTGTGTAATATTGTCCCCATGCTGCAACACACACGCATGTCCACACTGTAGTGTGTTCTCTTTTGTATTGTGTTGTGTATAGTGTTATATTGTAGTGTTTACCATTCTATGTATCATGTTGCACTATGGTGTGTTGTGTTGTATTCTATTCTGTTTAATGAACTGTTTAGTATTATATTGCAATGTTACTTCTGTACTATACTAAACAGGAAACTGTAGGTAAAGGTAAAAGCTAAAGGTGTCCCATAACTGTGTGGTGGTAGGGGAGCGAGGCGTCAGAGACTTAGCTTCTCTAGGGGCCAGCATGTTGAGGCGGCGCCCATCTCCTCTTCCTCGCTGCTTTACCTTCCCTGACCCTAAAGAGGGCAGGTACCCATTTACAGCTGGATGAACTGGGGGAACTTACAGTAGCCAAGGCACGCAAACAGTCACCCATCCAATTGGCAACCATGCTTGATGCTGCTTAACCTACTTATGCTGGAAACTATACTATTTGTTTTATATTTCACTGTACTCTTTTGCATGGTACTTAGTAACATTAATTTCTTTTTTATAACATTAAATTTTTTTTTCTTTCTCAGTTTCTGTCACCTCCCTCTTGTCTGTTTTCTGCCCTCTTGATCCATTCTTCTGCCTTTTCCCCAGAGACACTTAAAATACAATTCTCTCACATGCTGAAGTTGGCTGCACTGGGCCTGACTCATCAGGTAATTAATGACAGACAATGCATTTTCACTAATATGACAGACAACAATACTGCCACGACTCATGGTCAAGCTCATGGGGGGAAGACAGGTCCAAATTCAGACAGGATTCAAACTCATTACCTCTCACTTTCTTGACAAGTGTGTTACCACTAGGCCCACGGACCCAGCAGAGGGAGTGAGTGTGTGAGTGTCTTGTGTGTGTGTGTGTGTGTGTGTGTGTGTGTGTGTTGTGTGTGTGCGTCGTGCTGTCGTGTCGTGTGTTGTGTCTATGTTTTACATTATGTACGTGTGTATACAGGTCAGTGGAGTGGTGACCATGAAGTGAAGGCAGGCTTTATCCTTCATCCTATCTCACAGATCTGCCCTGGGGACACACACCTATTGCAGTACAGCTGGCTGGAGTGGAATGCAGTGGCCAACACTGTCCCTCAACTATCTTTGGCTATGTGGTGTTGGGTTGAGATGGAGAGAGGCAGTTTATAGTAGTAGTGCTTTGTATTGTCTTGTGTAAGATTCTCTCTCTCTCTTTTTATATATATATATATAGTATGTTAATGTTGATGGTGCAGCTGTGAATTTACATAAAACTGTTGAAACTGTATGTAAGCTAATCACTTTTAACAAGGTCTGTGCATTCTCAAATCCAGAAAGTGCATGATGAAAGTTTTTCTTCCCCAACAAACAAAGAATTGTTTTATAAATCACAATTAAATGCAAACAAAAAACTACAAAAATGTAAAGTGCTCATGTTCCCAGTCTCTCACAAGTCCAGTGTAGAACTTTTGATTGTCCCAATTCTTAAAGGCATGTATACAACTGAGGGAACTGATACCAATTCAAAATATGGGGGAGTCCTAGAGTGTTATACAATTCTCTGTGGCAAGATATAACATCAACTGCTGAAATCATATATCACTCCACTGTGGAAAGGCTACACTAGTCTTTCCCAGGGCCCTGCATACTCCCTCCTCCCTTGATTGATAGTTTTATTATGACAGTTTGCCTGTCTATATCACCTAGTGGTGAATAGTCATCAGATCTAGGAGAGAAAAAAAAACGTCCAAGGGCTTTTCTCTCTCTCTCTCTCTCTCTCTCTCTCTCTCCTCTCCTCTCTCTTCTCTCTCTTCCTCACACACACACACACACAAGCATGCACACACACACACACACACACACACACACACACACACACACACCACACACACACCATTCTCTCTCTCTCTCTCTCACACACATACATTTACACACACAAACACAAATTACACACATACACTCTCTCTCACACAATACTTACACACACACACAATATATATACAAACATACACATACACACAAACACACACACAAACACAACACACACACTTTTGAGACACTTTCACTCACCCAAGCAGACAACACCTAAAAGAAACAAAGAGAGAGAAAAAAAGCACGCTAGCTACACTACACAACAATGCTGAGAGCCAAAGTTCTGCCAGTGCTGTCTGTACCTTATTGGCGGTGCTGAGGTCGATGTTGTTGGCCATCTCCGACAGTTCCTTCAGGCCGTCCACTTGCCCTCCTCACTGGCACAGAACAGGGCTGCCATCACAAAGTTCTCTGCCTTGTCCTGAAAACACACACCACACGGCACTGGTCAATGTAGTGTTTCATACTGCCTGTGTTTATGTGTTGCATGTGGCGCTGGTAAATGTTGTGTCTCGTTCTGCCTGTGTCACATGATACACATGGCACAGGTCAATATTGTGTCTCATGATACTCATGACACAGGTCAATATTGTATCCCATACTGCCTGTGTCACATAATACACATGGCATGGGTCAATATTGTGTCTCATACTACCTGTGTCACATAGTTCACACAGCACAGGTAAATATTGCATCAGACTGCTTGTGTCACAAAACACACACAACACAAGTAAATTAAATGTTGTGTCTCATACTGCCTGTGTCACATTTAACACACATGGCACAGGTAAATGTTGTGTCTCATACTGCCTGTGTCACATAATACACATGGCACAGGTCAATATTGTGTCCCATACTGCCTGTGTTGCATAATGCAAATGGAACAGGTCAATATTGTGTCTCATACTACCTGTATCACAAAATATACATGGCACAGGTAAATATTGTGTCTCATACTGCCTGTGTCACATAATACACATAGCACAGGTCAATGTTGTGTCTCATACTGCCTGTGTCACATAATACACATAGCACAGGTCAATGTTGTGTCTCATACTGCCTGTGTCACATAATACACATGGCAAGGTAACTATGGAGTCTCGTACTACTTGTGTCACAAAATACAGCACATGTAAATGTCATGTTTCACACTACTTGTGTTTCACAAAATACACATGGCACAGGTAACTAATTATGGAGTCCCACACTACATGTGTAACAAAATTCACACTGTGCAGGTATACCACACTACCTGTGTCACAAGATACATATGGCACAGGTAAATATCATACATTACACTGCTTGAATCACAAAAGAAAACCCTCACATATGTCACAGGTAAATATATATATGCCCCAGTCCTTAGCTAAAAAAAAAATCAGTCACATTGCAGGGATAAACATTGTCTACTATTATAAAGAACAAAAATTGCAAGGCCAATCTCTACATGTGTGACTGAAGTATCAGAGCTGCTTCTTGATTTTTTTTTTTTGAGAGGTAAAAATCTTCCTCACAAAGAGTTGCCTGATGACAACTGATTACCCATACACTTGTTTTCTCCCATCACAATTTTCTCAATGATAATGAAACATTCTGTCATGATTCTATCCAAATTTACAGGATTCTGCTTGGATGCAAACATACACACTCTCTTGTCCAATCCCCTGTACACCTGAATTCACTCTGACTGAGGCAGGAACATTTACACGCAGGGAAAGACAATAAGGGCCGCCACAGATGGCCCATGCAATGCACCAATCAATATACATCTCTATTCATCAGCCTCGCCACCATAGATAAAAGACTGATACAATCATGCTGAGGACGCACTCCTGGAAAGTGTGTGATGACAATTTCTATTATATATCTAGTCCTGAAAGTGTGTGATGATCAATTCTATTATATATCTAGTCCTGAAAGTATGTGATGACAATTTCTATTATATATCTAGTCCTGAAAGTATGTGATGACAATTTCTATTATATATCTAGTCTTGAAAGTGTGTGATGACAATTTCTATATATATCTAGTCCCGAAAGTTTGTGACGATAAATTCAAAGTATACTAACTCCCGAAACTGTGACGATAATTTCAATAATTTTTTTGTTGTTTGATATTTACTCCTCAAAGAGTGTGTTGATAATTTCAATATATCATGTTCACCCAGTTTTGATAGATATATAATAAACATTTACTCCTGACACTACTAGAGACAGTGTGTAATAATTTTAACATTCACTTCTGACAGTGCGTGAAAATAATTTCTACATATTTACCCCAGAAAAGTACCATAATAATTTCTATATTAACCCCAGAAAGTGTCATAATAATTTATATATTCACCCCCAGAAAGTAACAGTACAACTCCAGAAAGTGTTTTTATAATAATTTCTGTATGCATAACTCTGGAAAGTGTTTCATGATAATTTCTATATTCACCCTGGAAAAAGTCATAATAATTTCTATGTATAACTCCAGAAAGTGTTTTATAATAATGTCTATATGTACAACTCCAGAAAGTGTGTCATAACAATTTCTATATTCACCCCAGAAAGTGTGTCATGATATTAAATTCAATATCATATACAGTCGCTCCAGACAGTGTCTGATAACAATCTCAACATTCTTAATATTAGTCATCCTTATGTTTACCAGCAGTCCTGGGAAAAAGTACAGCAACAAGTGAGGACCGACACCAAACTGCAACTGTGCTGCTGACAGCGTGAGTGAGTCACAGGCTTGACAGTTTGATGGCAGGGAAGGGGAGTTTGGGGTGGGGTGTGGTGGGGTGGGTGTGTGGGTGTGTGGGACATGGGACAAGGCCATAGCCACAGCCCTGATCAATGTCAGCTGTGCATAGATCTGGCGATCAATGGCCAAGTGTGTGTGTGTGCAGGTATGTATATAGGCAAGCAAGGTGGTGAGGGCAAGACACAGCCACTTTTCTCCTTGGCCTTCTTAAGCTTCTGCTTCTCTTTTTCCATGACATTTTAATTTCCTTAACATATGCATGCGAGCACACCTGCATGTGGCACACAGAGGGAGGGAGGGAGGGAGGGAAGGAGGGAGGGAGGGAGAGAGAGGGAGGGAGAGAGAGAGAGAGAGAGAGAGAGAGAGAGAGAGAGAGAGAGAGAGAGAGAGAGAGAGAGAGAGAGAGAGAGAGAGAGAGAGAGCGAGAGAGAGAGAGAGAGAGAGAGAGAGAGAGAGAGCAGAGACAGACAGACAGACAGACAGACATAGAGAGGGAGGGAGACACACAGAGATAGACAGAGAGAGAGAGAGAGAGAGAGAAGAGAGAGAGAGAGAGAGAGAGAGAG
>CM060328.1:28690509-28713009 GCA_030674155.1 Stramonita haemastoma
CAAAAAAGTACTTGCTATCATTGTGACGCACTAGTAAATGCTGTGCAGAATTTCAGAGTCATGGGAATATTGTGTGCTTTGATCCCAGATTTCTGAAAATTTTGTGCAGGAAATTTCTTCTTTTCTATCCCCTTCTTTGTTTCTGCCTTGTTGAAGTTGTTTCCTTTCGTCCTGTCACCTCCTTCTTGTCTATTTTATCCCCTTTTGATCCAATCTCCTGCCTCTTTTTTCCTGAAAGGCGAAAAACTAAGTATTTAACTCAATTTTGCTCAGCTGCAGCCCATTTTTTCAAATTACATAAATGTTAGAGTACACATATAAGCATTGCTTGTATTTATTTCATGTATTGGTGCTACGTTGTTATGAACTTATCACATTTTTGTTTAAACCAAAAGATAGGCTTAACTATTCTCAACCATACCGAGGTCGGGATGCGCTGGAGGCCTAACTTGTCAGGCGCTTAATGGCAGCGCAACGCATTTTCGCTCATACGACACACAACAATAGTTGCTGTCTGAGAGTTTGAAAAAGACGAAGAAAAATTAACCCGGATTCAACTGATGTGTGCTATTTCCACTCTCCAAACCCAACCATCACTAGATTCGCGAGCAGATGGTTCGTCACACTGCAGCTATCTTCTGCAATGCAATACAATACAATACAATACAATACAATACAGTCCAATCCAAGACAGGGTAGGACGAACACAATGCACCAGAAAATGCTGCAACACAATGCTACTGAATATCCTCAAAACATTGCAGGGCAAACAAAACACATTAAAAGGCTGTAAGTGAATACCGCTCGGCAGGTGTGTTTGTATGCTGTTTTTGCTAGTTTGCTGTTGTTGTTGTTTGTGATTCATTTTGTTTTGCTTTTAAATATTTTTGTTGTTGTTGTTGTTGTAAATAACAGGTGAGGGATAAGAAGAAGGAACGAAGCAAGAGAGAGAGAGAGGGAGAGAGACAGAGAGAGAGAAGAGAGAGAGAGAGAGAGAGAGAGAGAGAGAGAGAGAGGAGAGAGAGAGAGACAGACAGACAGACAGACAGACAGACAGACAGAGACAGACAGACAGACAGACAGACAGAGAGAATCACACCCCAAAACAATAACGGCAAACACGAACTAAAAAAAACAAACTACTATATATTTCTCCCCTCCCCCAACAACAACAACAACAAAAAGCTGTGTGGAGATGTACCTGTATGCGTCATTTTTTGTTATGTCAACAGCGAGAGCAAGACAACTTGATATGTGTGATTGGCAGGGCAAACTCATCCATCACTTCCCAGGGACAGTTATTCCTTCCTATGACTGGCGAGTGCGAGAAGAGGGACTGGGAATGTGTGTGAGTGGGTGAGAGAGTGAGTGAGTGAGTGAGTGAGTGAGTGAGTGTGGTGTGTGTGTGTGTGTGTGTGTGTGTGTGTGTGTGTGTGTGTGAGTGTGAGTGTGTGTGTGTGTGCGTGCGTGCGAGCATGCGCGCGAGTGTGTGTGTATGTGTGTGCATGCGCGCGCGCGTGCGTGTGTCTGTGTGTGTACACGTGTGTGTGTAAGTGTGTGTGTGTGTGCACGTCTGCGTGCGTGCATTCGCGCATGTGTGTGCACGTGTGTGTGTGTGTGTGTGTGTGTGTGTGTGTGTGTGTGTGTGTGTGTGTGTGTGTGTGTGTGTGTGTGTGTGTGTGTAGTCGCGCTCGCGCTTGAAAACAGACATGAATGAGTGGTGCGTGTATAACTAAGTTGGCTTCCAAGAATGACACCCTCTAAGAAAAAAGTCCATCATCATTGTCATCCTTTATCTACACTTCTCTCTCCGACACACATGCACCACAAAAAAACATTTATTCATGATACAACCAGGATAAGTAGAAGGTTAGAGACTCTCTGATTGGAAGGGGGTGGGGAATCGGAGCGAAAAAGTTGATGATCTGATGATCAGCCTTGGGACATCTCTCTCTCTCTCTCTCTCTCTCTCTCTCTCTCTCTCTCTCTCTCTCTTCTCTTATATATATATATATAACACTATATATATATATATATATATATATATATATTATATATTATATATAGAACGCGTGCGCGCGCGCGCGCGCACACACACACACTACCAGTGACTCAAACTCTTCCACCATAATAATAATAATTACCCAAGAATCAAAACCTTCTCCTACACCGTCTTCTATACGACACTAAACCGACCCAGCGCAGGTGGCGACAGGCCGTGGCGACAAAAGCTCGGGGCACAGGGCACACGTTTAGCGATTAGCAGGGGTCAGTGGCACCAACTACTGCCAGAGGCTGGGTGGCCAGGGTGGCTGGGTTAACAGCCTCTCTCTCTACTACAGGTTAAGCTGTCCACCATTGGGGTTGTACTGTCCAACACAGTGTTCATATTCACCCCCGCCCCACACACCTCTGTAGTGGTTTAGGGTCTAGTGATTAGGAGCGTGGGAAGAGAGTAAAGTATAGGGTCGTTCTGGGGGTTTTGGGGTTTTTTCCCCCCCCAGATTTTATGTCCGGTGACTGTTCTGTATCCGTGTGTATGTACTTCATTTTTATTTCTTGTTCTCTATGTGTCACTGCGTCTGTCTGTCTTTAACATACGCATGCGCGCGCGCTCCCACTCACCCACTTACACAACACACACACACACACACACCTACACACACACACACACCTACACACACATACAAACACACACACACACGCACACACCCAAAGTTCTGAAGATCGATCTGTCTGTCTGCCTGCGCGAAGGTTTTTCCGAGATCCACATTAGCTTTGATCACGATTAATGATATTCGATACAAATAGGAAAAAGGTTAAATTCTTGAGCATACATACTTGCATTGTGAGCATGTAAGGCAAAAAGAAACTGCAACGCTGCTATTTCTGCATATTGCTTTTGGTTGGTTGGAGTTACAGTTTATGATTAAAATTGTATGTATAACATACCCTTCCACGGGGGGGGGGGGGGGGGGGGCGGGGGGGCGGTAGATAGATCTTTCGCTCAATAATTTTCTGTCTCCCCCCTCACACACACGTATTCAACTTACAATCACATCAACATAAGGCAAGTAGACGCTGTTTTTTGTTCGTAAAATTATTAAGATAAGAATAATGTCATAAATACATGCATCCTACCATTAACAGTTTCTTTGCGGTACACCTGATACACAACGGAAGAGCCGACTCAGTGGCCGTTCCTAGCCATAGTTGCCTTTTCATTCTAAATGGATGCTGTCACTAATTCACTGTATGAGAACATCGGTTATAGTTTACTTAGCCGAATAAAAGTATTCTATAAATCAATTCAACAGTATTTAACCCCTCAATATTGTTGTTTGTTTATTTAAAATGTATTTACACAGATTTTAGACTGTAAATAAATCAACATAAGAAACAAAAATGTCATCAAGATATCCCAATTCAAGAGACGTATTCCAGTCTCTCATAAATGACTATCAGTATACCTGTTCGTGACTAAAACAGAAAGAAAAAGAAACAAAACAGAATGTAACTAAAAACAACAAAATGAACGGCGAGTTTCACAACTACTGAAAAAACAAAACAACCCTAAGCCCCAAACGCTTACCTGGCCCGCTAAATTGATGTAACTCCCATACATGGTGAATAGCGCAATATCCCAACACTCGCCGCTAGGGTTTACATCCAATTCCAGAAATCAACAACATCGTCACCAAACACACACACAGGACACCATACAGTCCTCACATCACAGTCATGCTGCTGTACACTGCAGTAAGGCACGCACAACATTAGTACTGACTGCTCCATGTTCTTCCAGTCAACATTCTGTTCTTATAATCTTTCTCACTTGCCGGTCTGCACCGTGCAATATATAGGCATTTTCTCTCTCTGGAGCGTTGACGCTTGTGTCTTTCACTGTGCCAGAGACAGAGAGTAAGTGTGGCGTTGAGTTCACGTGATAAGGCTCAGCTTTGTGCAGTTCCAGCTTTAAAAAAAAAAAAAAATCTGCAAGCAAGTTTCCACGTTCCAGTGCAATTTAATCTGCACTCGTGCCCGCCCGGTGCCTACCTATTATTACTACTACCACGCCACAATGGTAAACTGCTGCCTGCACACGGCAAGATTGAAGCTGTGATTTGTTTCCACCCTTTGTATGTGTATGGGGTATGCAGGATTACTAACAAGTTGAACTGCGCAACAAGCAAACACACACACACTGCCACGCTGGGGGGTATCCAATGTCTTCGTATCCGACGCAGGTGGAAGTGGATTTGGAACTGAAGTCAACTCTCTTGACGTGATGCTGCTGGTGAACAGAATGGGTTTCCCCATGTCTCGTTTATCTCCAGTTTATTCAGTAAACGCTTCTGTTTAAGCATGGTTTATTCTATATACTTACACCATAAGCAGATATCAGGGGACAGGCATTAAGCTACAGCATATTTATAAACCCCACTCCATAGTAAATAGTTTATTTTTTCGCTGCAAATGGTTTGTTTCTTTCGTTATAAGTCTATGATGTTTCTCCTTGTAATTGAACTCTTTCGTTGTAAGTAGACGTTATTCCTTTTTGTTATTTTCCGGCTCCAGCTTTTTCTACTCGGGGTTTCTTTTACCGCTGTCTATTTTTTAAATTCTGTTCTCTTTTGTTATGCAATCACTACCATTATTTTGTTTTTCTTATTCCTGTATAGTATACCTTGCCTCGTCGCTCCCAAAGGCTAATGAGCTATGCAATGTCACTCTGTCCTTACTCCGTTGGAGTGTTAAGGTTAGTGCACTTTCGCCTTCAGCCCCCCCCCCCCCCCCCCCCCCCCCCAATCTCTCTCTCTCTCTCCCTCCCTCCTAAATTTAACTAACACAGCAAACGTTTAGAACACCAACAACTTCTCTGTTTTTTGTTTGTGTTTTTCCCCCCCTCGGCTGACATTTTTCTGGAGTGTTGTCGCCGCAACAGTGTTTGACATTCCTGCTATGAACTTCACGTACAGCCGTGGGTCTTTGTAAGGTGTGTGTGACAGTGTGTGGTGTGTGTGCGTGCGTGTATGTGCGTGTGTAGGTGCGTGCGTGCGCGTCTGCACGTGTGTTTACGTGTACCAACCCTTTAAGTTTTGACTGTAGAAAGGAAAAAAAAGATACAATTACAAAGGACATACGTAACCTGGTGTTGACCTCGTAGAGAAACAAACCTCTATGTCTCTCTTCTTCTTCATTCATAGAATTTTTTTTATGTAGTTTGTTGTTCCTTTGGTTTGCTTTTTGTTGTTCTTTTGCCCAGAGGCTAGTTAAAAAAACCCAAAAAAAGCATGTATGCTTATGTCATTACCCTCTTCAAATAAAATTAACTGATTTATTCATTGTCTCTGTTATGTAAGGTGAGTACTGTGGACAGGCTCAATGGTCCGGTTTCATGTCACTGACCACTGGACAAGACTCTTTATGGCCAAGACTCTTTGCTGTAAATCCCCTCCCCGCCCGCACTTCTTCACATGGCAATATTTCACCAGTCTTATACACCCCTACCAACCATAACCCAGAATATTACAGATTTACTCTCTCTCTATGGAATGAATGATGTCAAATTCGAATTTTTGTTTATTGTACCCCCTTTCCCACGCATTCCCATTGCAATGGGCGAAAGCTTTATGCAATAAAATCATAGAACAATCTCTCTCTCTCTCTCTCACTCACACACACACACACGCACGCACGCACGCACGCACGCACGCACGCACGCACGCACACGCACGCACGCACAGAGAGAGAATCAATGACTTGTGAATGTTGGCTTGTAAAGCTCTAATGGCAATAATTTTTGGTCATTGCTCTCTCTCTGTCTCTCTCTCTCTGTCTCTCTCTATATATATGTAATTTTAGTACTGTCAAATTTTCAGCACACCCTATTTCACTAGTGGCATTCAAGATTATGGATAATGAATGATTGATTAGCGATGCAAAAAGGAGAGGTTTTTTTTCTCGCTGAATACTATACTGTGTGTGTGTGTTGTGTTGTGTTGTGTTGTGTTGTGTTGTGTTGTGGTGTGGTGTGGTGTGTGTGTGTGTGTATGTGTGTGTGTGTATGTGTGTGTGTACGTTGTGCTGTGGTGTGCTGTGGTGTGGTGTGGTGTGGCGTGGTGTGTGTGTGTATGTGTGTGTGTGCGTTGGCTGTGGTGTGCTGTGGTGTGGTGTGGTGTGGCGTGGTGTGCGTGCGTGCGTGCGTGTGTGTGTGTGTGTATGTATGTGAGAGTGAGTGTGTAAGTGAGAGTGACGAGACGCAATCAATCAATCAGAAGTGTTGCTGTTGTATTCTCAGAGAGGGAGTGGGCACTTTTAAGAGATGTTATAAATTACTGTAATAAAACGATACACTACACACTGCTCTCAGGGTTAAAAAAAAAAAAAAAAAAAAAAGAAGATTGCTGGTATTTCCGAGTCGTCTAGGGCTGGTCCCTCGCGCCAGACATTATTTACTCTCCTCTTCAGCATACAGATATACTACCCTCTCCATTCACTTTTATCTGTCCTCCCTTTTTTTTTTTCCATGACAGCTGTTTGTGAGTATGGGATGTAGCTGCTTCACTCACTTATCACAATCATTACAAACGTTTTCACAGTCACAAGATGCATCCACGATAATTCTTTCACAGGGAGTGTAGAAATGTCTATGTCACATAGACTCTATCCAAATGGAAAGCATGACATCAGGGACGCTTAACACTTCGGTAGGCGTCACACCAAGTCCAGGGTTTAATTAATTGGGAGCACACGCCACAAATTACAAGCTAGACGTTGCTATGTTTTGACTGCTGGGCATTTGTCTTTTACCACAAGTTCGTGTTTTATGAATAACTGAACACTGTAAAGCAATCACAGTCTCTTTAAGCTTCATGAATTTATAACCAAACACTGTAAAGCAAGCACAGTAAACCAATCACAGTTTCCTTGTGTTTCATGGATTTATAAACTAAACACTGTAACGCAAGCACAGTCTTTTTGTGTTTCATGAATTTATAACTAGAGACTGTAAAGCAATCCTTGTAAACCAATCACAGTCTCCTTGTGTTTCATGGATCTATAACTTAACACAGTAAACCACTCACAGTCTCCTTGTGTTTCAGACATCTATAACTAAACACGGTGAACCAATCACAGTCTGTGTTTCATAAATTGATAACTTAGCAACTATAAACCAATCACAGTCTCCTTGTGTTTCACGAATTTATACCTAAACATTGTAAAGCAATCCCAGTCTCCTTGTGTTTCACGAATTTTATACCTAAACACTGTAAACCAACCCCAGTCTCTTCACGGCCTTGTGGAGCTCTCCTTCTTTACAAAAGGCGACGACATAATCTAGGTAATCCTGTAAGGTCCGGCTGGCTCCTGGTCCAGAACACAAGATACTACTGTCTGACACTACCAGTACCACCCCACAATCATTAGCTCACCAGGCAGCCCTCCTCCTTCAGTACAGTGTGAAATAACAGTCCAGTAGTCAGTGACAAAGAGCAGGCAGAGTGTTTTTTGTCCACCCTGACTGCCTGCCTGCCTGCGCCTGTTGAGCCTTGTATCCTCGCTGTGAGACCTATCAGAAAAGTCTAGCTTAGCTAATGTCCTTTCTTGTCTGTCTGTGTTGTCACAGCCACTGCAGACGATCTCTTTGGGCAATAATTATCGTCTGGCATAAGTGTTGTCGCTGCTCTGGTATTTTTCCAGCTTCATTAGATGATCTGTCGAGTATTGGATAGATGGGAAGGAGGGTAGGAGTTGGGGGGTGATTTCATTCGCATTTCTGCGGTAGTGTTGACAGTTTCGTGTTTTCGAAAATTCAGGACATAAACTGAAAGCTGTGAAAACTAATTTTATCAACTTACACTGACAATACTGTTGTTATCCTCCTAAAACTGCCTGATTATATCCTAGATATACCCTACCAGTTTTCCCAGACGAACGCAATACCGGACTCATGATCACTATCAACGTTTTCCAACTGTCAGACTATATAAACTGAAAGTGGTGAAAATAGAGCTCTATAATCTTACCACTTAACACTGCACAACACTGCTGTATCCTTCTAAAACTGCCCGATGATATCCTAGAATATACCTTATCGGTTTTCACAGAGTAAGCGATACTTGACTCAAGATCACTATCACGGTTTCCCCAACCACACCACCACGTATGCGGCACAGAAAGAACACAATGCAAAGAGAAAACGATCATCACGGCGAAGCTTTACTTACGCTAAGCAGTCCAGTGTACACACACATACTATTCATAACTCTACATTAAAAAAAAAAAAAAAACTCTCTAGGATAAAAAACCCAAAACAAACAAAAAACCCCACGGTTCCTAAATCAACCCCCATACCACAGCTAGCAGACATAGCCATGGACTGGGCTAATATTGACACAACTCGTTACGTTTTTGGCTTTGCCCCAATCCACCTGTAGAGGTGGGGGGTACAATTAGCCTGCCCCCACACCGGTGCAGGCCTGCCTGTGCTGTAACAGCGGTGCCGGGAATAGCCCCTTGACATTCCGTTAGGTGTGGGGGTGTGCCCATTATGGGGTGTTAGTGTGTCAGATATGTAGATGAGGGGGGTGCTTATGGCGGCAATGATCATCAACACACACACACACACACATACACACGACAAGTGTGGGGCAGGGTCGTTAGCATTTGCAATGTGCCTGCTGCACGAATCATGTAATGCCGATAGGTTTGTCACCAGCACCATGTTTGTGCAGCATGAAAGAATACATGACTACACCAATATTTTCTTGTTAAAGCCTCACACTCACAGTTTCTTTTCCTGTCATGAGCTCTTCACTTTTTTTTTTTATCTTGCATTTTGCAGTCGTGGCTGTTAAGCAGAGCATATAATTTTGTAACCTTTCCCCTCTCTTTCTTTCTATGTGAAGTTAAAGATCACTCGCTAGCACCACTTTGTTTTTTGTCTTGCACTCTGCAGTCGTGACTGTTGAGTACCACTTCTTTTCTTGCTCTTCGCAGTTGTAACTGTATAGTACAGTATTTCTTTCTTTTTTTTCCTTCTCTTTCTTTGCGGTGAAGTTAAGATCACTCGTTAGTGCCACTTCTTCCTTACACTTCGCAGGCGTAACTGTTGAGTAAGTTTTTTTTTTTTTTCTCCTTCTCTTTCTTTGCGGTGAAGTTTGCGTTAGCACTTCTTTTCTTGCACTCGTAGTTGTGCAGTATTTCTTTCCCTACTCTTTCTTTGTGAAAAGTGTGAATCGTAACACACAGCTACAAAGGAAGCCCTGAAGTTACTTCTGTCATCCATGAAACTGATCAATCAGTGACCTACATTTTTGCCAAAGCGCTTTTTTTCCGGAAGTTTGCAAGGAAATTTTTACCATAAAAACCCTCTCCAAAAATGTGTTGAATTTTTCTTTGCGACGAAACTAAACAGATATAAAACCAATACACGCTGAAATGTAAAGAAAGAAAGAACATCAAACATGTTGAGGAAGTAAGAGTTTCACAATATATAATACCGGGAAGCCAAACCCAAGAGAAAGAAAACATGAGACAAGCAGTTCAGTGTTCCAGTTTTCCAAATGCATTGTGTCTTTCTTCTAAAATGATAAACGCAGTTTCAAGACACGTATGCAGTCTTTCCCTCCGCATATTCGTTATCACAACATTACTTATTTCATATACATAAATAATAAGTCTCGTCTGACTATGGCATAATTTTCTGATTTGTTTCTATACATATTATATACATGAAAACAAAGTCTGTCTGATATATTCTGCAAGACACTGAACGACTGGCCGGGTTTCATCTATCTAATCCCCCCCCCCCCCCCCCCCCTCTCTCTCTCTCTCTCTCTCTCGACTCCCTCTCTCTTTTCTCTTCTCTATTTTTTTCTGTCATATAACCTTCTCTGAATACTAACAAGCCCCTTTCAGATGATATAATCATCTTCCTCTTCCTTTCATTCAACAGTTCCGACAGCGCTATCAACAGACAGACGGAAACAGTCAAATACAGCTCACACCTTCTCATTGTCACTTTTTGAATAGACTCCAACGCTTTGGACCTAGAGAGCAGCGAGAGCTTATTAACGCATACAACTTCACTTCGTGGGTACAAAGCATTCAGGCAAATAGCATGTGTTCCCGACATGCACAGAAATGTTTGGTGAAAGCCATCCACACTGCGAGTCTGTGTCAATATTTGACACCTCCTTTCCCCCCCCCCCCCCCCCCCCCCCTCTCTCTGACACACAAACACGCCACAGAGAGAGAGAGAGAGAGAGAGAGAGAGAGAGAGAGAGAGAGAGAGAGAGAGAGAGAGAGAGAGAGAGAGAGAGAGAGAGAGAGAGAGAAGAGAACCGTTGAGTGAAGTTTTTCCAAGATTGATTTGAACAGATCTTAATTTCACTGTTTTAGAGCACACAAATGTCTGTCTAACCTAGAGATAAACAGGGATCTTATCTGGCAGTTTGTTACACACACAACCACACACACACACACACACACACACACACACACACACACAACACACACACACACACACACACAAAGAAACAAAGTCTAGAGAAGGTTATATGTAGGCCTACATTTAAAACACTACTGACACATTTCTGTGTATTTATATATATATATATATATATAATATATATATATATATATATATATATATATATAATATATATATATATATATAACGGCTTGTGAATATATACAACTGCTTTCTGAGACAAACTAATATCCTCTATAAATATATTTTATATAAAAAAATCTGTCCAGAAAGTCATGTACATTCTATAGGGTTATTTTGAAACCCCAAATATGAACATGGCACATCATTTTTCTAACTTTATTCAAAAGTGACACATCCCTTGCCTATGGGTGACAGTGCTGAAGGCTAAAGTGGACCTCAAAGTCATTGTTGCCCCATCAGAAATTCACCGCAGCTGCATTTGAATTGCTACCACACACCCACAGGCCTTTGAATCGAGAAAAGAGGGGGATTTTTCTCCCCCCCCCCCCCCCCCAACTTTCGAAATTAGTTTTTACTGGTTACCTGAACTTGTTTTTCTCCACTATATTTTCTAAATTACACACACACAAACACACACACACAACACTTTTATGCAACTCTAAATCTTCACAAACTGTGATCAGAATTAAACGCAACTGCATTCCGATCTTTACACAATAGCGTTTGGTTACATTTCTATAATCATCCTGATCTTGACGAAGCTGCTGTAGAAAATACGGTATCTTTTTCATGCCCCTCACTCCAAACTGCACCCACTTTGTTTCCATATTATGGTCAACTCCCTTTGCCGTTAACAAACTGACGTGACCCTGCGGCTTCATGAGGAAAGATGTGACAGACAGCCTGCTGCTCTAGAAGCGATGGTGTCTGATGGCAAGGCGACGTTCACCCAGGCAAACAAGGTTAGGCTTACAGCTACTACTCTCATACTTCCTGCCTCTGACATTTATGGCCACTGTCGCAGATGACTGACCGTAGCTTACAATGACAGTCACCCAACGAATATGTGCTTAAAATAATCTGGACTACATTAGATTTAACAGTCAACTCTGATGCAGCGTTGGAGGTCAGAAGCGTTATATCATAAACAACACAAATATCACTGCCAACGGAATAGCTCCGACCACTTTTCTACAAATGATACAAGAAAAGCAGGATACACTGCCCACAAAACTGACCCTGGTATCTCGCACCAGCACATGACGAAGGTATTCTATGAGGCACGAATTCACGCAATCTTACATTTTGCTTTAATCTCACTCCATAGTTGATGGCGCCTTTGAACCTCAATATACTGCTAAGCTCTTTGGAGCTAGACTTATCACATGCATAAAAAGCGTCCTTCAAGTTAAACGGATCAATACATGATGGAAGCACAACTCCTAGCAACAGTGCTCCAGACACATTCAGAGTGTAAACTTTGTAAAGTCACAGTAAATGATGAAACCGTCAAAACAAAACCCGTCAAGTTACAATGATCGAAGCACTGTCGAAAAAAACCTGCTTTTTTGAAGTTTTACACTCAAGAAGACACGTTCCAGGCATCCACAATTCCTTAACTTTGCACACACAACTCGTCTTGCCAACTAGTGTACGAAAGCTGAACATCACACACACAGTTAGAAGAGGCCGTCATTTGCATGTGTGACAAAGTGTTCCTCTGCGCCGATCACGGAAAAGAAGCCTGGCACATTGACAGCAGAAAGACAGGCAGACACTTTGACAGGAGAAAGGCAGGCAGGCAGGCAGGCAGGCAGACGTGGAAGCGCATGGCCAAGCCACTGCACAAGGGCAGCAGTGTTTTGAGGTGCAGGATCGTTGACAAGATAGTAGGGGTGACCTCCATGCAGCTGGCAGACGACAGACAGGTATGTCTATCTATCGACTTTATCTGCTCTTTTTTTCCTTCTTTGCTTCCTCCCCTTCACTCACACGCCCAATCTCCCTCCCTCCTCCACTCTCGTCTCTTCTGTTTTATCTTTGCTCAGTGATTAAGAGCTGAAATACCCCCCCACATCACGATAACAAACCTCTTACTATGGTGTCCTTTCTGTGAAGGGAGGCTTATGTAAAATACTTAGCCTCCACTGGCACAGAGACACGGGCTTTTTGTTGTTTTTTGTTGTTTTTTAAACAGTGACAAAGATTTGGAATAGATAGAGCACAAATCTGTTTTACACACGGATATAGAGAAGATACCATTCTGATAATGCACACATATCATTTGTCTGTGATTACCAGTTTGTCAGTTCCATGTCTATAATTATATCTATCGTTTCCTGACATATCACAAGAGTTGTGGCAAACAGGTGAATCCAGAATCTATAATCCATGTCACCTTGGTTTCCAAGGAAGGCTGCATGGTTTTCTTTATTGGACTTAAGCATCTTTTATTCACGAAACACCACACATACCAAAGTAGAAAGCACTGCCAGATAGCATGATGGCAACCAGCACTTAGTTTATGATAGGCTCAATGCCAACAAGGCAAACACAACGGTATCACAGCAACTGAAGTTTTAAACTCTGCTATGCTTCTTTTTCTTTAACTTTTTGAAGTAATACACGCACTATCGTTGTCTGTCTTATGAGCGGAAATACGTCGCGCTGCCGTTAAGCGCCCGACAAGTACTATTTCCCTAGTATCTTCAACAATTACAAAATATACTCACTAATGCTCGTTTATCATACCACTATATATCCTTTCCTAGACATTAAAACTGAATTGTTTATAAATACAGAATATACTTTAGGAAGATCATCATTACACTGTGTTTCGCCGTGGTATCCCTCCCTCCTCCTCTTTATTGTTGTTGTTGTTGATCATACCCTTGCTACATCCCCTACGTAGGTGAACAACTTTTCCTTTCTATACATTTTAAAGAACATCTAGCTGTTGAAGCACACATCCAGCATAACAAACAATCTATATCACTGGTTTCAAGACCTCTTCAAACCTGTGTATTTTAGCGTCTAGCATGCACAATAAACCACCATCCTCACTGGTGGCATACAACATACTCCGATCGTTTCTTCCCCGAAGATCGAAATCAAAACACATTCACGGAATCCATTGCGCAATTGCAAACACACACACATCACCACAGTATTCGTCACTTTCTTTACAAACCGTGACACCGTGACACTACTATTTTGTTTGTTTTTTTCCCCAATACACCACGACACTCAATTCCTATGCACATCCCTTTCAAACAGGAAACACACACACATACACACATTCTCGAGCTTTCTCATAAACGTCTCACACTCACACACACACACTTTAACCATGTGAAGTGGCGCCTGAAATGAAACAGCAAGCCGGAGGGTAAGCACACTCGGGAGCCGACTGCTGGGGACTGACTGATCTACAATAATAATATATATATATATATAATGTATGTCAACCGACGATCCACTCTTCGTATCGCACGAGTGAGCAGCAAGCACTCCCAACGCCTGGCTTCCTCCGTCTGACCCTCGCCCTAACTGCTCATCATCAGCGGGATTACATACATGCCGTTTTATATTTTTTGGTGGCTCACTGAAAGAAGCGGTAGGGTAACAGTGGTTCGCGGAAAGAAGTTAGGACATTAAGTGGGCCTACTGCTGTTTTCAAGCAGTTAACTTGCTCATGGCAGGAGGTTGGAACAGGGGGTGGGGTGGGGGTGCTTCCTGCCCAAAACGTTTCGACATAGTCACAAAGCGAGGACCATTAAAAGCTATTGACTTGCCGAGCACGACTGGACTAAACGGTCATATCCTAACTACTAACTACTACTATACTAGGCTCCTCGTGTTCGTTGAAGGTCTGTTCCCTTACTGCCTGGGCTGTTCGTTGTGGGGGTGTCGTTGTGTTGTGTTAGAACTGTTAGTTGTCGATGGCTGGAGGAATGTGCGGGGGGAAGTGGCCAAACCAGGCATTCCTCCGTGTCCATATAGTTTTTGTCCCCCCGGTGTCAACACACACACACTTCAGTCTGGCTATCCTGTGTGTGTGTGTGTGTGTGTGTGTGTGTGTGTGTGTGTGTGTGTGTGTGTGTGTGTGTGTGTGTGTGTGTGTGTGTGTGTGTGTGTGTGTGTGTGTGTGTGTCGCAAAGACGAAAGAAATCGAGTGTTCTTTAAAATTTTCTTTGCGTTTACTTAAAACTGCAAGACTAATAAGTACTACAGTGCCGCGCACAAAGTTTAGAGAAAAGGTAAAAATTCAAGATTCAAGATTTAATTACCCTGTGCCCCCTATTGGGGCATGGAAGATGTCAACGAACAGTATAAACTGTTCACATATAAAATGTGTACTATCAAGACATAATATCAATGAATAATGATGTTATCATCATGGAATATTCATCAAGTAAAAACGTCATTCTTTAGAAAACAGCAACAACAACAAAACCAATCCCTTGTGCTGTCCCGTCACAGAAGTTCATCTACTCTTCAAGCTAGCAATAGTGCAGAAAGGCAGCGTGGGAGGAAAAGGGAAGGGGGGGGGGGGGGGAGGGGGAGGAAGGAGGGGATTGAGGGTGAAGAAGAGACGAGGAAGTCCTTGAAGATGAGGGATGAGTGACAGACAGAGGGCTATAGCCATGCAAAGAGGGTGACTGATGGCCTTCTAGTGCTATGATGCAATGCATAGCAGCAGGACCTGTTAGAGTCGACCACTAAGACTTGCTGCGCGCCCCCCTTCTTACAAACAACTTGACCTGTAGACTCATTTCATCTGCTTCCTTCTAAAAAAAAAACGGGTATAGATCACCACGAACAGTCACAGTCAGCGCTGTCATTGTCGTCTCTCGTTGTCGTCGCCGCCGCCACAACTGCCATCACTACACCACCACCATCATCATAAAAAAAGATTCATCATCATCATTATTTTTTTTAATTTATTCTTTTATATCGAAGATAATGGAATAAGCACTCATGTGCTTTTTTCACATCCAGTCCCCGTGTGTATACAGTTTTCTAAATCTTATTATCTGTTTCCACCGGCACACAATGGCCTACTCTTACGAAAAGCGGAACAAGATTTAACGTGTGCGCAAGATGTTCTGCATTACTGAAAACAAGCAGACAACAAACAAGAAAGTAGAAAGATAAGGGAATAAAACCACTCCTTAAGAAAGAAGGGTTTTTGGTGGGTTTTTTTTTTTTTTACCATTACAACCACTAACAAGCTCACCACCACAAACAAAACACAACAAAAAGCACACAACGCTAGTAACTAAGGCACCCTCGTTCCCGTGAGCTGACATGTCTTACATTTTCTACATCTCAATAAGTCAACGAGTTTTTAAAAAATGGTATCCTACTTTGCATTTTGCACCACATGCGTGCGCGAAGAGAGCGAGAGAAGGGATGGAGGAGGGAGGGGAGAAAGAGAGGGGGGCAGAGAGAGGGGAGGCACAGAGAGAGAGAGAGAGAAGAGAGAGAGAGAGAGAGAGAGAGAGAGAGAGAGAGAAGAGAGAGAGAGAGAAGAGAGAGAGAAGAGAGAGAGAGAGAATAGAGAGAGAGAGAGAGAGAGAGAGAAGAGAGAGAGAGAGAGAGAGAGAGAGAGAAAGAGAGAAGAGAGAGAGAGAGAGATTGAGAGATAGACGAGAGAGAGAGAGAGAGAGGAGGAGAGAAATGTGTTCATATAACAATCAAGAAAAAACAGAAAGGCGATGCGGCATTGTCTCCGATGCTTGCTCATTTGAGAATCTGCTGCAAGAAAAATATTTGCTGCTCTCTCTCCTCTCTCTCCTCTCTTCTCTCTCTCTCTCTCTCTCTCTCTCTCTCTCCTCCTCTCTCTCCTCTCTTCCACCCCTTCCTAGAACAAAATACCTCTTTGAACGATTTGAAAAAAAACAAACCCAGACGTTCTGAGAAAAACACCTGGGGTATAAGAAGAGAGAGAGAGAGAGAGAGAGAGAGAGAGAGAGAAGAGAGAGAGAGAGAGAGAGAGAGAGAGAGAAGAGAGACAGACAGACAGAGAAGCAGAGAAGAGAGAGAGACAGAGAGACAGACAGAAAGAGACAGAGAGAGAGACAGAGACAGAGACAGAAGTAAACTAAGGGCGGTGTGTCTGTTGTTGATGAATCCTGTGCAGATCACACATTGCATGCTTACACAGACAGACCTATATTCAGCCCCTATAATCGCCACACACAATGGCTAGCTCTGACAGCGCCATCCCAAATCAAGAGAAATCTCATTTCTCCGTCAGAAAACTGTCTAGATTTGGATCACTCTTCTTATACACATAATCCCGATAACACTCCCCCCCCCCCCCAAATCCTTCTTCGTAAAATTTAACTGCCATCTCTCTCTCTCTCTCTCTCTCTCTCTCTCTCTCTCTCCTCTCTCCTCTCTCTCCTCTCTCTCTCTCCTCTCTCTCCTTTATTTATACAATAATACCACACTATCATCACTTGGGCTGCTGTTTGTATTTCAAAACGGTAACCCCCCCCCCCCCCCCACCTTCTCTGATATACTTTTCCACCTTTATGAACGGAACAAAGAGCGATTATTAACAAACCCTTGGCATGCTTTCTTTATCATTTCCTAACATCCGGCCTCTCCCATCTCTCCCCCTTCTCTCAAAACATTACAGGAAAATTAAAAAAACACAAAAAACCCCAAACTCATGAGACAAATGAATGTTTTCCTTCATCCTGAAGAAGGATGGGCGACCCACCCTTAAGAAGAATAACGTTTGATAGTTGTTTTTTTGCCGACACAAATTAACATCCCACTTTCTTAAAAAAAAAAAAAAGAGAGCTAAAAAACGATTGTTACCCCTACTTTGAATTTCGTGACCAACATGAAATTACTTTGTAAAAATATACATGTACACGTAAGCACGCACTAGCACAAGCGCACACACGAGAGAGAGAGAAGAGAGAGAGAGAGAGAGAGAGAGAGAGAGAGAGAGAGAGAGAGAGAGAGAGAGAGAGAGAGAGAGAGAGAATTTTACCACCATTGGAAACTCTCCCTGTCCCTTCAGCTTCCACCCCCCCCCCCCCCCCCCCTTCACTCACAACACACTTTTTCTTTTTTTGTGTGCGGAAAAGAGTAAAAATATCAAAGGCACTTTGATAAAGGAAGAGAGGTGAAAGATGTCTGCGATAGGGCAATAACCAACTACAGCTGTACCCCTTCAACTAGGACACCCCTCGCTGTGTCCTGCTACACCTCACGTTTTGTCACTGTGTCCCGCTGCTTTCAACTCCAGGAAACTACCACAGGTAAATACATTACACACACACACATCCTGCACACACACACACACAAAGCAGAAGAAGAAGCAAAAACGTCGAGACAAGGCCCATTATACACGAACAAAAACATATACATGTATGTATGTGCGCGCACACAAACATATTACGCGTGTTAAAGTGCGTGTGAACATGCATCTCAGAGAGAGAGAGAGAGAGATGAGAGAGAGATGGAGAGAGAGAGAGAGAGAGAGAGAGAGAGAGAGAGAGAGAGAGAGAGAGAGAGAGAGAGAGAGCACTTTTTCTAGTTAACAACAGTTTAAAACGTTTTTTTTCCTTCCCACCTTAAGCCAATTATTCCGTATCATCAATGTCAAAATATTTTGCAAAACATTTATAAACACAAACATTTAACCATGAGAAAAACACCCCAAAATCCTGCTACAGTAAAACTATTTCTTGCCCCATCTCAACCCAACACCACATAGCCAAAGATAGTTGAGGGACAGTGTTGCCCACTGCATTCCACACCAGCCAGCTGTACTGCAATAGCTGTGTGTCCCCAGGGCAGATCTGTGTGATAGGAAGAAGGATAAGCCTTCCTTCACTTCATGGTCACCACTCCACTGACCTGTATACATAATATAGGTGTACATACATATGAATTATGATACATAGCCACTGACACAGCTTCCTTCTGTTGGGTCCGTGGGTCCAGCGGTAACGCACCCCTGTAGAACGATAGAGATCACAGGTTTGATTCCTGTTTCAGGCCAGATTGCTTTCCTATTCCTCCTCAAAGAGAGAGGGTTTGGGTGCTAATCTTTCGGATAAAGCAATAAACCGAATTCCTGCTCTCAACACACAGCAATATTTAGCTTACGTAAAAGAATCCACGACCCCCCCCCCCCTCTCAATAAAACCAAGTTGTATAGTGGCAAAAAAATATTTGTAGAAGGAAAAGACACTCTCATGAGGGAAACACATACACCAGCAGACAGGAAAATGAGCGGCGCTGAACTTCAGGTGAATGCTCTTCTGTCTGTCTGTCTGTCTGTCTGTCTGTCTGTCTTCTCTTCTTTTTTTTCTCCGACTCTGTGGGATGTATTGTAAGTGATCTGTTTTTGCGCACAAGCCCTAACACAACAAAGCCGAATGTATTGTTAATGTGTACATCTGTGTGATTAATCAGTATAACTATTACATCACCCCTACTAACTAATTATTGCAAAACCATGATAAGGATGTCATGCCATGCTGTTCATTGGAGCTGTCATTTACTTTTCTTTTTCAATACGTAAGCCTACATGTGTTTTGTTCCCAGTCCCTGTCCCTTGTGAATGGGCTTTAAGTTTACCATATTATACCATTGTCACTAACACCTCCCCCCCCCCCCACATATAACATTGCCATCACTCTCTCTCTCTCTCTCTCTCTCTCTCCCCTCGCCCCCTTCCTCCCTCCCCATTTCAAACACACTATCGTCACAGAGTCAACAGTTGACAGTCAAAGCTGACTTATTTTCTTTAGACGTCTGTTAAGTGTTATTACTCATCACAAAGCTCATTCACTATCCTTTCCAACTCTATTGTTCCCATGTTGTGTGAGCACAAAACACACACACACACACACACACACACAACACCACACACACACACACACATGCACGCAAGGTCACAAAGCCATCATCAAGTACATCCTTTTTAGTCACTGTCAACGTGACGTGGGGAGAAAAAGACGAAAAATATCTCTCACACACACACACACACACACACACACACACACACACACACACACAACACATATATATTATATATATATATATATATATATATATATATATATATATATATATATATAACACACACACGTTTGCGCTGAACAAAATAACTTTCCTAACCTTTCACGCCACTATAGAAATTGTCTCTACAAAAAAAAGGGGGAAAACACAAAGAAAACAAAACGCTTTTCTGTTAAGTTTTTATTTTTGTATTTGTGTGTGTGTGTTTCTTCTTCTGTTCTCCATAACCTTTGGCACTACTCCAACCTCTTGTATCTACAGGTAAACAACACTTTTCAGTATTGAATAAAAAGGGGGAAAAAAAATGTCAGGCAGGTTGCGCTGAGGTAGTTGGGGATTCGACATTTCCGTTCCAGAACAACTAGTGTGAAAAGAAACAGAGGGTACTGCACGTTTCATCGCCTTTTCATCTTTTGTTGCCAGCGACAAAGAGTGTGTGTGTTTGTGTTTGTGTTTGTGTGTGTGTGAGTGTGCGCGCGCGCGGGAGTATGAGTGTGTATGCTTGCGTGCGTTTGTGCATGTAGGAGAGGGAGAGAGGGAGAGAGGAGAGGAGAGGGAGAGGGAGAGAGAGAGAGAGAGAGAGAGAGAGAGAGAGAGAGAGAGAGAGGAGAGAGAGAGGAGAGAGAGACGAGAGAGGACAGAGAAGAGAATAGAAAGAGCAGATAGACTACCCCCCTTTTGCAACCCCCCCCCCCCCACCACCCACCACCACTTTCACCAAAAATCGCTGTAACTGGAGACGTCCCCACCCCTCCATTTAAAACAAACAAAAAACCCCACAACAAAAAAACAAAAGACCCACAGAAAACCCAACACAAACAAACTAAAACAATACAGACAACGCTCCCCCCCCCCCCCCCCCCCCCCCCTACCTAACCAAAAAGCAACAACAACCACGAAAAGAACAAACAAAACAAAAACCAAACAAATTCAAACCAACCCACCAAAGAACCCACCCCACTTAAAAAAAAAAAAGACTTTTAATAAAATACACCCCCCCCCCCCTCTTCTCCACCACCAAAACTGAGACTTCGCTTCCTTTCATGCTAACTTTTGCATCACTGACATCGTCAGGGCGGGGTAGGTAGGAGCCTGCCAGCCAATTAGCTACCTGTCCTTTTCGTCAGTTTTGGCTACCTATGACAAGGACTGCATTACCGTCCTCTACTCCCACAGGACAGGCTTCAGGTTCTCAGGTAAAGTGCAGCCTCTCTTTACAAAGGCTGTGGTGCAGAGTGAAAGCTTTTAGGTATTCCATTATTGTGTGTGTAGTAGTGTGAGTGTGTGTAGTGTGTAGTGTGTGTGTAGTGTGTGTGTGTGTGGTGTGTGTGTGTGTGTGAGGTAGTAGTGGTGTGGTGGTGGTGTGGGTGTAGTGTGTGAGATGAGAGAGAGAGAGAGAGAGAGAGAGAGAGAGAGAGAGGAGAGAGAGAGAGAGAGAGAGAGAGAGAGAGAAGAGAGAGAGAGAGAGAGAGAGAGAGAGAGAGAGAGTCAATGATAATGTAAACATGCGAGTTGTTTCTTTGCATAAATGATTTGTACAAAGAATACTGCTGTTTGAACGTGACCAGCTAGACATAGGCCTAAAAATAAAACACCTCGAACTGCAAATATCACTAGAATCAATTTTCACAAGCAATCACGTCTCACCCAACTGTGCACACGCAACCCTGGCGCCAATGCAATGTCCATAAAATCAAACATTAAAAAAACCCATACTGACAGGAATAGTGGCTGCGACACAACATTATCCGAACAATTCCTGGCAGACATAAAAAAAGCACTGTTCATAAAGGGCGGTATTAAATTCATCGAGATTAAAAAACACCACGACCAACAAATACATCAAAAGAGTCACAACGTTTCCGGGAGAACAAAATACTGCCCTTTCTAAAAGGATACACTAATACCGTTTCTGTTTAAAAAAAAGGACGGCACAAACTAACACACACAACGCACACGCACCACACGCACGCACCACCACGCACACCACGCACCACACACACACACACACACACACAGAGTTTTTGCAACACAAAACTGTCACGTTAAATATGTAAATGGCATGTAAAACATTCCTAGATGACACTGAAGATAGCAAATCAGTGGGACTGAAAGAATGTTAAATATATACTGCATGGTCCAGTAACTGCAGGGCATAGCATTCATACTGGGCCATACACACATCGACACTGCAGTCTATACACTGAGTAGACTATGTTGACTGATGACAATTATGCTGAAGAAAATATTGGGAACAACACTTTGGATCAGTTTATCCTCTTCTCCTTCTGTCTTGTCTGTCTGTCTGTCTTTGCTGTCTGGTCTTCTCTCTCTCCTATCATCACTTTTTTTGAATCAGGTATTCATGGTCAGAACAGTGCAGACTTATGGATACAACGAAATACTCCATCGCAATTAAATACACTTCTCAACTGTACACAAGATCAAAAGGACTTGCAAAAACAATACTGCAAGGCACTGTCCAAGGAGAAGAAAAAGAGGCAGACCAAGGAAGAGATGGAGGACAACATCAGCAATGGACAGGCCTAGAACTCAACAAAACCCGAGAAAGGCGAACAGAGAGAGGAATGGAGGGAACTGGTTGTCAAGTTTCGGGGGTGCCCCACGGTACCAGACTAAGGGATGGGTGGAGTCAACTGGTAAGGGTGACTGAAAAATATGGGCACCAAAAATATCAGTTGCATTGTCTTATCTTGTCTGCATTTTTTCTCTTAAAAACAGGTAAATACATTCTTTACCACTTGTCTCTTTCCTCTCCTCCTTCCGACTCGGAGGTGGGTGTGTGTGTTTGGTGTGTGTGTGTGTGTGTGTGTGTGTGGTGTGCGCGTTGGTCGCCTGGGGTGTGTGGTGTGTGGATGTTGTTTGTTGGTGTGTGGTGTGTCGTGGGTGTCGTTGCCCGCGCATGCGTGTGATTTTTCTATTTTCTGGCTAGGAGAAAATGGCTGTTGGTTTATAACCATGTA
>CM060328.1:28720509-28725509 GCA_030674155.1 Stramonita haemastoma
GGAACTCTAGCCGAGGAACCAGGGGGGGGGGGGGGGGGGGGGGGGGGGGGGGGGAGAAGAGAAGAGAAGAGAAAAAAGAGAGATTTGATTTATTTTTTATATCGAGGATAAAGGAATAAGCACTCTTGTGCTTTTTTACATCCAGTCCCCGTGTGTATGCAGTTGTGTAAATGTCATCTGTTCCCACCGGCACACGACGGCCTACTCTTACGACAAGCGGAACAGGATTTAACGTGTGCACAAGATGTTCTGCGTGCGTTCGCACACGGAGCCTCGGTTTAAAGCCTCATCCGAAAGAAGAGAAAGAAGAGAGAGAGAGAGAGAGAGAGAGAGAGAGAGAGAGAGAGGAGAGAGAGAGAGAGAGAGAGAGAGAGAAGAGAGAGAGAGATCAATAAATCAACAATACAGAACAACAAAATCATGTCACAAAAGACAGACAAAACTACACCATCACATCCACGACTACCAGATCAGCAAAGCAAGCGCCTATGGGTGTCATAGCAGCTTTTCACACATGTATAATACACACACACACACACAACACACACACACACACACACACAGAGGTAGCCTATCTACTTTTACAGCCTACTGCAGCAGTAGCCCATCATTCGTTCAGTGAACTAACTGTTTGATCTGTGTGTGCCCGCTCCTGTCGCCTGCCCCTAAGGTAAATAAGCTAGCTGTGTGTACAGCTAGCTCCATCATAGTGTAGGCTATAGGCTAGCTCACGCGCTGCTCCAGTCACCAACCGTTTTACACACGGCTCTAGGCCTACACCATTTCTGTCTTTGATTGATGTGCTGGGATAAAATGGTTCCACAGTTTGTGTGTGTGTGTTGTGTGTGTGTGTGTGTGTGTGTGTGTGTGTGTGTGTGTGTGTGTTTATTTTATTTATTTATTCTTTTATATCGAGGATACTGGAATAAGCACTCGTGTGTGTGTGTGTGTGTGTGTTGTGTTGTGTGTGTGTGTGTGTGTGTGTGTGTGTGTTTTATTATTTATTTATTCTTTTATATCGAGGATACTGGAATAAGACTCGTGTGTGTGTGTTGTGTGTGTGTGTGTGTGTGTGTGGTGTGTGTGTGTGTGTGTGTGTGTGTGTGGTGTTTGTGTGTGTGTGAGAGCGCGTGCGTGCGTGCGTGTGTGAGAGAGAAGGGGTGTGTGAATTATTTTTAACCGGAAAAAGGGAAGGAAACAAAAGTATGAGGAAACACCCAAAGGCTACACACACACAAATACCACAACAAAACAAACAACAAAACAATGGGGGTAGGAGTACACACACAACACAACTTATTTTAGTAATTTACCGTTTGCCATGACCCACAATATCAAAGGTTGACCAGTACAATTTCAAACGAGGAATACAGTGTCCTCGTAAGCCCCCCCCCCCCCTCTCTCTCTCCTCTCACAATACACACACACACACACACACACATATACACGGTACATACATGGTACTCACTGCACCAGACTCCATTCATAAAGAAACGTAAACAAAATCTAATTCATGTTTCTTCTTTTAACTTGTGTGAAAGAAAACAAGAAACAGAAACACAGCGCATTCTCATGTTTTTAATGAAAATTAGATCACCCTTTACAGACAGTTATTTGATACGACGACAATTAGATCGGTGTGGTATTGTCACGACTTGTGTCGTCCATCCAATCAATATTTCCTAAAGGCTTCGGCAAAGAATACATTTCAGTATGGAGTTACCGATATCAACAAGCCTTCCTCCCTCCTTTACCTCCCCGCCCCCCCCCTCCTCTCTCTCTCTCTCTTCTCTTCTTGCTCCTCCTCTTTCCTCGAATTGTTTCTCTGTTTCCTAGATTAATAATAGTGCCTGCGGCAATCCGCATGCATGAGTTCCATAACCCCCTTTCTACCCCCCCCCCCCTCCCCAAGAAAAAGAACCGCCAAATGAAACCCAATCTGTGTGTCAATGTACGCGCGCGCGCGCTGTGTGTGTGTGTGTGTGTGTGTTGTGTGTGTTGTGTGTGTGTGTCAGGCTTGGTTTTCAGTTTGTTGTTTTCGTCGGGGCGAGTTACTATGTCCTTGTCTCCTTTACTCTGTCTTCCCCTCCCCCCCTCCAAAAACAAAAGTTGTGTGGTATTTGCTTAACTGCGTGGGTGTTTCTGTCCTATTATTATTGTGTCACTTCGTGTGTGTGTGTGTGGTGTGTGTGTGGGGTGTGTGTTTGGTGGACAGCAACGTATGGTGGCCAGGCTACATGACAGGGCTTACACTCTATCTGGTGTGCACATGCTGCTCAAAACTGCAAGTTGTGAATGTCGGTCTGTGGCTGGCTCAGTCTACGTGAGAGTGAATGCAATACACATCTTTCCTTGGTAAATGTATTTTCACATTGCCACCACCATCAACTAATGCAGTTTTCTAGGAAATGTGACTTCAAATTATCATCTTTATTTCCTGTCATCTGTTTAGAGATATGGAGAACTGTACAAGCTATCAAGAATCTGTCTCTGTCTCTCTCTCTCTCTGCGTTCTATTACTGGTGGGGTGCGTAGTGCCTGATCTGTCATTTTGCAAGCCTGTCCGCTGGGCCCCCACCAACACATTCCAACTTCAGAGCAGCTCATTTCATTGTACAGGCTGCATGCTGGGTAAATCCACCGAATGCTGACATGAATAACGGGATCTTTAACGCACATGTTTGATATTCTGCATGCGTATATATATATATATATATATATATATATATATATATATATATATATATATATATATATATATATATTATATATATATACACACATGATGGGAATTAAGGCACTGGCAAGCCTGCAATTAAAGTTGACCTGGAAGGTCATAAAAATATCCATCCTTAAAAAATATTAAATGCGTCTCATAAGCACTGTTTGACTTAACCAATAGTAACTGCGAAGAATATTTTCTCGAGTCAACCAAAAACCCACTCAAACTTGTTTCACTTAATATATTCTTAATGCTTTTCATGTAACCCGAATAAGACATTGGTGTGATGTACAGTTTACGAATACTTCATATACTAAACAGGGCCGCAAGCGAAAACATTCTCAGCACGAGGCACACCCTAACTATAACCCTCGGGTAGGCTGTTAAGCCTGGCAATGGTGATTTGCACTACCTGCTACTAACTTCGGCAGCATGCGAAACTGATGAACCACAATTTAGATTACATCCAACGCCCTAAACTACCGTAACATGCATGCGTACTATTCCATTATCTTCACATTTTCACACAATCCACCAAACGTTGACATCCATTACAGGATCTTAAAAATGAATAACTGATCTTCTAACGCTTGTATGTACACAAAGGAGGACGAGGCAATAGCAGGTCTGCACTTACGATGACCTGTGGGATGGCCAAAGCTCACTCAGCCTTATATCAGACGAGTCCAAATCGACACCACAATCTGCTAGTTTAGAGTAATTAAGCTCAATACCCGACCCCTGGTCCATTCTGTTAATGCACAATTGGTCCACACACCAGCACGCAGCATGCACGCACAAAACAACCCCACACACACACACACACACACACACTTTTCTCTATTCCGAATCTCTCACACAAGAGAGTAGTAAAAAAATAATAAAAAAAAAAGAAAAGAGAATGAATAGATAAAAAAAGATAAAAGAGAGAGAGAGAGGGAGCAGTGAGCAGACAGGAAGAAGAAGAAGAATGAAGAAAGAAAGAAAGAAAGGAAGACAACAATGATTGCATTGTTCCTACGCAACAGGGAACTAAGCAATCATCAGAACACACACACAAGTGAAAGAAAAAAACAACTGAAAATGTTCTGTCAATATTGAGACGATAAATCGTGATTACCGGTTTCGCCTGCTTTTAAGATTCACAAGAAAAAGATAATTCACGAGCGTGTGCGCGCGCGCGTTTGTGTGTGTGGGGCGTTGTGTGTGGTGTGTGCGTGCATGGAGTGAGGTTTTGATTATGAAATGTTCTTTGCGTAGCACCGGTTGTTCATATATTTTCTCTTGATTTAGAAGAAGAAAAAAAAAAGGGAAAAAAACACAATATCGACGTTCCATGTGCTAACGAAATAAGATAGCAGCACGATGCAAAGCGTCATCATAATTATTGTTGCTGCTGTTGCTGTTATTATCATCCTCATAAAAATGCAACGACATTAAAATAAAAAAAAAGGACCAAAACAAAGACAGGCTAAATGTAAAAATGGGAGGGGGTAGGGGTGTTCCAAAACCTTGCAAAATCATGTGATCATTATTACCAGTTATACCACTTCCGGGTGAAAATTTTGTTTGCTACCAGCCGCTTTGGCAGAGTGGTTAGCGCACCGGGTTTCTGACTGGAAGGTCGCGGGTTCGAATCCAATTAGAGCCATGGAGAGACCCAGCCATTTCCATCCTGATAGAATTTGCTATGGGCTCATTTGGAAAGACAAGGAACACACAGTTAGCTTCATCTACTTTACAGATGTCAATTTTAGAGTGTTGCTTGAACTGCTTAGCCAACACTGCAGGCGTTTGTATCTCTCAGGCCTGGCTGATACTGTGTGATATTTGACACTATGATTTTACTGTCATATGGTCTAAGAGCTGGTGTACTTCCAACGTACCACCAACTACCATCCTAATCGTCACTGATCATCATGCAATAAAAGAACACTGTCTCTGATTCGGTGGCCTGTATTGCTCCGGTATCATGGTCACCTCACTTTCGATTTTCCATACACTTCCGTGCCTGTTGTGAGTTGGTGTCGAAAACTGCTTTAGAGATCAGAGGTTAGTGTTAGTAGGTCGTAGGGAGGGGGGAAGGGACATTCTGTACTAGGTGTCTCACTCAGTCTAGCTCCTCGACTTAACCATTACAGTCTTAAGTAGGAGCTTGGTAGGTAGTGTCCTGCGTATGATGGCTCAAGAACAGACACCACAAAACCACCGTGCTGACCCAGCAGCAGTGCAGGGCCTTTCTGGCGGGTGGCTTCATGGTGACCTATATGGGTTAAGC
>CM060328.1:28730509-28733009 GCA_030674155.1 Stramonita haemastoma
CAAAAGCATGTACATTGGTGTCGTGTTTAGACTTCATCCCAGAAGTCGGATTGTAGTTACCTTTATGGTGGGCAAAAAACAGTCGAGTCGTATAATCAAAATTTCGCCATTGGAGAACCTTGGAGGAACGAAAAAAAAAGAGCCTAGATTGAGATGCTCTATGAGCTGAGGCCTTGAAAGCCTACATACGCCGAGGAAGAAAGGATGGCGAGTGTACAAGTCTACCAGGTCAACGTGCCTATACAAATAGAAAACAGTCAATTTACACACACACACTAACGATATCGCCATTCATCTGGCAGACTGATAGACACATACTCAGTATTTTCTTCTTCGTCGAACACTCACAGACAGCAACTACTGCTGTCTTTCATGTGAGCAAAAATGCGTTGCGCTGCCGTTAAGCGCCTGACAAGTCAGGCCCAGTGCATCCGACTTTCGGCGTGATACCCAGCATGCAGCCATCACTTCACGAGTGAATTGTCAGATATCGACTTAGAACTGCATGCTGAGCTCTGTGGCAAATGCGGTGAAGCGTTTATAAATGGAAATCCTAGTGCCCGCGATGACAACATTTGAGAAAAAGTGAAACTTCGCAACCAAGAAAAAAATCCACCATTACTATCCACCCACTGTCTCTACTTCCACACTAGATCGCCTCACATTGCTGAGTTAAAAATACATGCACAAGCAAGCGCGCGATCACACACACACACACACACAACAACACAAACACACACACACACACACAACACACACACACACACACACATCAATCGCACATTCACACAAGAAAGCATTGTTTTGATTTGTGGGCGACCAAAGACAGAATCCATTTTGCAGTATAAATTTTCCCCCATAAACTCCCCCACAACGGATCCAGGCTATTTTGAGAAGACATATTCCAGACACAGCAAACATTCAGAGGGGTGTGGGGGATGGAGAGGAGAGGATATATAAGAGAGAGAGAGAGAGAGGAGAGAGAGAGAGAGAGAGAGAGAGAGAGAGAGAAGGAGAGGATATATAAGAGAGAGAGAGAAGAGAGAGAGATGAGAGAGGATATATATATAAGAAGAGAGAGAGAGAGAGAGAGAGAGAGAGAGAGAGAGGAGAGAAAGGAGAAGAGAGAGAGAGAGAGAGAATACGATTTTTTTTTCAAGCACTACACCGTGCAGTCAATCAGAACTTAGCTTTTATACTGACAGACTTTATATTGTTTCATCCATCCTCAAAATAAAGTTATGGAACTTTCGAGAAGAAAAAAAAAACAACCCAGCTAGATATCAGTAGAGAGCAGAGTAGCTTTGCTGATTACAGGATTCACAACATAGGATGAAAATCAGCCCGTAAATCGGATAGCTCTGCTGTGACTGTAACACAATCAAACCAAACAACGATGGATTGAATACTTAACTGTGTGCATGGGAGTTTATAAAAAAAATTCAATAGGCCACATACACAGAAACAACATTAATTAAGCTACATCTTGTAGGTTTGAACGGAGCAGCAACAAAAAAAGTTAAAATAATTTTTCTGTATATCAACACTATGTAGACACATTACAATTTCACACACACACACACACACACACACACAACACACACACACACAACACACACACACACACACACACACACAGCGCCTACACTTTTCGAAAGAGTAGGCCATTGTGTACCGTGGGAACAGATGACAAAATAATGTACAAAACTGCAACACACGGAACTGGGTGTAAAAAAAAAGTACAAGAGTGCTTATTCCATCCATTCTTCGATATAAAAGAACAAATAAAAAAATGAATAAATACATTCCCAAAACAGAAAATCCATCACCGTTTATAACCCAATAGCAGACAGACAGACAGACAGACAGACAACAGACAGACAACACCAAAAAGCAGACTGACCTGGAAGTCAAAGACATTGTCGATGGTCAGCTCCTCTCCGGACCCTTCCACCCTGAGGCCCACAACCTCCATACCTAAGCAGGGGCAGGTCTCCCTACCCCCACCTCACAGCAGGACGCAACCTCCCCGCCAGAGCAACCCTGCCCACAGGCGACTGGCACGAGGCGGAGGATTTGCCCGCAGCCGTTGTCGCCGCCCTGACGTCTTCAGTGTCTAGGTCACTGTGTTCCGAGTCCTCGTCTTCCTGAAGGTCCTCTCCCACCATCTTGAACAACATCGGGAGGTAGAGGGGATGATGCTCTTCCACGGTACGCGTGATCACTACCACCACACACACACGGTCTCTCTGGTCTTCCCACAACCAGCGTTCTCCAGCACAGTTGACTGACTGACTGTCTCAACGCGAATGAGCTCGGGAGAAAGCTTTCCACATATGTAGTCCTCGTTTATGGCAGGTGTTGTAAAATCGCATCCCTGGGTGGGATAATTCCGTGCTGCTTGCTATCAATTAACTCTCTCAACAACTTGAACAAGATCTCACACTACAATATTTCCTCAAGGCTGTAAGTATCAACAAGCGTTATCACCACTTCAGGT
>CM060328.1:28743009-28760509 GCA_030674155.1 Stramonita haemastoma
TAGAGACTTATGTAAACGCCAACAGAGACTTATGAAAACGCCAACAGAGCTAGAGACTTATGAAAACGCTAACAGAGACTTATGAAAACACCAACAGACTTATGAAAACGCCAACAGAGACTTATGAAAACGCCAACAGAGACTTATGAAAACACCAACAGACTTATGAAAACGCCAACAGAGACTTATGAAAACGCCAACAGAACTAGAGACTTCTGAAAACGCCAACAGAACTAGAGACTTATGTAAACGCCAACAGAGACTTATGAAAACGCCAACAGAGCTAGAGACTTATGAAAACGCTAACAGAGACTTATGAAAACACCAACAGACTTATGAAAACGCCAACAGAGACTTATGAAAACACCAACAGACTTATGAAAACGCCAACAGAGACTTATGAAAACGCCAACAGAGACTTATGAAAACGCCAACAGAACTAGAGACTTCTGAAAACGCCAACAGAACTAGAGACTTATGTAAACGCCAACAGAGACTTATGAAAACGCCAACAGAGCTAAAGACTTATGAAAACGCCAACAGAGACTTATGAAAACACCAACAGACTTATGAAAACGCCAACAGAGACTTATGAAAACGCCAACAGAGACTTATGAAAACACCAACAGACTTATGAAAACGCCAACAGAGACTTATGAAAACGCCAACAGAGACTTATGAAAACGCCAACAGAACGAGAGACTTCTGAAAACGCCAACAGAACTAGAGACTTATGTAAACTCCAACAGAGACTTATGAAAACGCCAACAGAGCTAGAGACTTATGAAAACGCTAACAGAGACTTATGAAAACACCAACAGACTTATGAAAACGCCAACAGAGACTTATGAAAACACCAACAGACTTATGAAACGCAACAGAGACTTATGAAAACGCCAACAGAGACTTATGAAAACGCCAACACAGCTACAGACTTACGAAAACGCCAACAGAGACTTACTTAAGACAGTCACCTCACTTTGTGACAGGGCAGTCACGTATCTCTGTGGCAAAACAAGGATGCCATACATCTGCATTATCTTTTCCCATGCAAGAAACAAGGAAGCCACGCACCTGCCTCTTCCAATGTGGAAAACAAGGAAGTCACGCACCTGCCATTTTCCCATGGGAAAAACAGGACAGCAAGGCAATTTAATGGATAAAGACATCATAAACCCGAAACTCTGTCGTGAGCAACACGTCGACACTTACGGGTATAACACTTCATTTAATCACACATGAAATTCTGAAGCTTTTACATCACGAAGATTACGAATGTGGACGTCAGCCAAAGCCAACTGTGATACATACAAGGACAAACAAACTGTACCTGCACACAATACCTGTCTTTAAAACAAAAAACAGGAGAGAAAAATTGCGCCACCATTTTTATCATTTACTGTGGTACTGAATATACAACTCTCACCACTGGTTCTAAGCAAAACACAAAAAGTATACTGCTATGGTCGGTGGTCGTCGTCATTTTCATGTGACACTGAAAACATCATTTCGTCGGACCTTAATTCTTAACAACCTACCCCCCCCCCCCCCACCTCACCTTTTCTCTCTGTAAGTGTGTGTGTGTGTGTGTGTGTGTGTGTGTGTGTGTGTGTGTGTGTGTGTGTGTGTGTGTGTGTGCGTGCGTGTGTGCGTGCGTGCGTGCGTGCGTGCTGTACTAACTGCACGTGATAGTAGGCAGGTGTAAGTGGCTCCAGATAACTGTGTGAGTCACGGTGAGTGATACTGTGTGACCCACCCTTCCTTCCTACCTACCTGGCTGGCCCTCTCTGTACGTAATGTACTACATACCATGAGGTAGGTACTTCACCAGGGGTAGGAGATTGGCCACTAGGCCTATCTGCTTTCAAAACCTAGTGATGTCCCGTAGTTTTTGTTTCTCTTTCCTCTCCTAGCCATCTCCACTGTTGTCTGTCGGGACCAGCCACAAGAACTACATCCTAATGCAAAAATACACTCTCTGGGTACACCATGACCTTACTGCTCCTCCAAGATGAAAAAAAAAAAATTTGCATAGTATACTGTATACTATAGTATACTATATAGTACAGTACACTACAGTAAACTATACTATCCACTAACAACTATGCCTATGAGGTTCTCCACTCTAGATACTGGGACCGATTTTACAGCTCAAACATAAAATCAGTTCCAATTTTCTATTTCTCACTTAGTTAAAAACTATCTTACAACCATCAACCCCCCCCCCCCCCTCATCATTGGTTCGCAAGTTACATTTTGTCATAATGCAAGATGATGCAGTTGATATCACGTCTTAAAGTGTAAATTACATTTCACCTCATAAAGAAACAGATAAGTGCACAAAGTACCATTTACTCTCTCTCTCTCTCTCTCTCTCTCTCTCTCTCTCTCTCTCTCTCTCTCTCTCTCTCTCTCTCCTCTCTCTCTCTCTCTCTCGTGCACATATCTATTCTAACTATTCTACATATTCACCCAACCAATCCTCAGGAAAGATTTACGAAGTATTCATGTAGTGCACTTGACTGTTTACTCGAATCCTGTTTCAACACTTCCAAAAAATTTACTGTACAAGAAAACTGTCAATAATTTAACTCCAAAAAACACGCAAGGTGGGAGGATGGGGGGATGCGCCATCTTGTTTTAAGCAAAGCCTCCCAGACAAATAAACCCACCAAATTAAACGTCAACATCTCCGATCGTAAAGAAGACAACAAAAGGAAAAGTCTAGCAAGACAGACTTAGAGCAATCGATGGACTTCGCCCCAGAGGCTTGCCTTAGTTCAGCACCACATGGCAGCAGATAAAGCCTCGGTCACACCGGAGAGAGTTTTCCTTTTTGAGGTGTCTTTGAAGTCAGTGGAAAAGATCGCATACCTCGTTTGTTGATTGTACGGTTCGGTTGGTTCGTGCATGGTTTTCCCTGTGCTCACAGAGATTTTTTGGATTCTGATTGACTTTTGCTTTCTCGTCAGCTTCCAAACAGAATTAGAGAACAGTGTTATCGCACTGTTTTCAATCCCCATGTTGTTTCCAAGGGGCAAACGTGATGCAGAAACGAGATGAGAGATAGAGAGAACTGCATCTAGCACCTGAACACAATTTTCAACCAGCTTAATGTTGTCTGATGATTATCATCAGCTAAACACAGAACAATTTCAACACAGCCACAAGGGCTTCGAAAAACTGATAAAAGGTTTTGTTTCCCGTCTATAACTGTTACTGAGTTTCCAAGATACTTATCTTTATATAATTATATATAGCCAACGTAACAAACACTGTGCACACAAACGCTGTGCAAGTTATCTATTTGACCTTTTGAAGAAAGATTAAAGATCTCATTACATCACAACATTTTTAGCTTCTGTTGTGGTTACCAAAGGAAGGTAAATCTGGAAGTAGGATGATGTCTCTGTGCGGCCGATCTTGTGTGTCTGAGATTCTGTTTTTTTTGTGGGTTTTCTTCTCCGTTTTAAGTCTTTCATTTCAAGAAAAATGGAATAAGCAATCATGCAAATTATTTAAAAAAATTGCAGCCCACATGTGCTTTTACGATTTTGTAAATTTTGTCATCCGTTCCCACTAGCTAAAATGGCCCACTCTTTGAAAAGTGGAAAAGGTGTGGAAAGGTGGAAACGAGTGCCCAAGACGTCCTGTTGTAAACTGAATGGGGTTCTTTTTTTTAACATGTTGACACTGCCTAATGAGAATGACTGACATTAAAATTGATGTACCAAAATGACAGTGCCCTAATATAACCTCAGCGGTCACTTAAACAATTTACAATATATCATAAATCGCCTGACAGCATGTAGCACAATCCTTTGATGAAAAAAGGGGGCAATTTCCTAAAAACACATCTCATCAACTAGGACAAACCTCAAAAACCAGAACACAGCCATATAAAACAGCGTGGAACACCTTCCTATAAACACAACCACATCACTGCTTCGCAAGCTTTTCACTTCGAAATCTTGGTCCATCACTCCATAATTATTGTGAACCAATCTTCAGGACGAAGCGGACAGCGTTTCTGGCCACACTGCAGCGCTGCCTTGTTGTCTGGGCCTGGCCTTAAGCTCTCCTCCTCCGCCTATGCATTTTTCATCACTGCAGGCTGACTGCAGTTGCCCGGGTTTAGCTGCAGTAGTCTCGGGGTCTTCTTCCGGCGCTACATGATTCAGTCTTCGCACTCTTGTTTCACATAATTACCTAGTGTTTTCAGCGGAAGGGGTTCAGAAACTCAACTGCCTCTGTCTGTCTGTCTGTCTGTTTGTCTCATACACTCTCTCTCTCTCTCTGGTTGGGGGAAGGGGGGGGGGGGGGGGGCGGCACGGCGGAGGTGTGTGTGTTCTGATCCCAAAGTTCACTACTATATATATATGTATTAAGTGTATATAAATGTATATATACATATTACATATATGTATTACGTGTCATCAATACTAACAGCAGCTAAGGTTATCAACTGAAGGCCCAGGTAAGAGTCCTAGTTATTGGTAAGTTTCTCTTTTCGGGGTGATTCATCTTCAGCACGATCCTCTAATAAGAGCAGTATAAATTTTGCTTTTTTGCTGACGAATGGCAGGACAAAATAAGAGTTTGGAAGGCTTAACTGCCCACACATCACCCCTCCTCTTTCTTTCTGGGGCGTGTGTATTGACCTGCACGTATACCAGTGAGCTCTCACCCCCAAAGTGATACTCTTTCGTTCATCCATTCGTTCTCCCATGAAAGCGTTGTCAGAAGGACAGCTGACTGACTACATTATGTATGGCTCTACACCGGTCAGGACAAGATAACAAGTCACAGTGACCGAATTTATACGCTCATTCACTTTGAACTGAAGTGGCTATTTAATTCTAATCTGTTGCTGACTAATGCTGTCTACTATACCTTCACACACACAGACACATACACCACACACACACAGAGCTTTTCTTTTTGTGTGTCTAATATACCATTCTGTGACGATATAATTATAATTAATAAAACCACACACACACACACACTCTCTCTCTCTCTCTCTCATCTCCTCTCTCTCTCTCTCTCTCTCTCTCTCTCTCTCTCTCTCTCTCTCTCGTGCGTGCGTGCGTGCGTGCGTGCGTACGTGAGTGCGCGTGCACTTGCACTGATACAGCAGTAGTTTTGCTGACAGCAAATGACTGAAGCCACGTCAGGCACAGATAGCAGCCATGAGTCAGTACACACAGACAATCCACCTGGCTCATACTCCATCTCTGATCATTATCCAATGGGTCACATAACACCCATGCTGTACAATTTTGTCACCAATAGATTCCATGACCGCATTTAAATTGATGTGATGTAATTGATGTGACCGCATTCATAAAACGCTGTTTTTTTAAATATTAATTTCTGCCACCGTGTGTACTTATCAAACATGAATTACATCGACAGAGCTGTTGCTTTCAGTTAAGTGTTGTGTCGTTAAAGCATAATGGCTTTTGGAGAGAGAAAAGAGGCATTAAGTTAACATAACCCGTTCTGTCTCATTCCCCATCTGTGACCTGTGCTGATCAAACTGACCTCTTCTGAAATTTCCTTCTTTAAAATCTCTTTCATTTTTCTTTTACATATATTCTAAGCATATTTTCTTTTTCTCTTTTTCTCGTTGTTTTTTTATATGGCAGCTTAAAAAGGCCACGGAGATATAAGTATTCTTACAAATACCATTAAAGGTAAAGGTAAGGTAAAGGTGTCCCATAACCTGTTGGTCGTAGGGGAGCGAGGCGTCAGAGACCTCAGCTTCTCTATGGGCCAGCATATTGAGGGCGGCGCCCATCTCCTCTCCCTCGCCGCTTACCTTCCCTAACCCTAAAGAGGGCAGGTACCCATTTACAGCTGGGTGAACTGGGGCAACTGTATTGTAGCCAAGGCGCGCAAACGGTCACCCATCCAACTGGTAACCACGCTCGACGCTGCTTAACTTGACTTTGGGAAAGCGAGCGCTCTGACCACACTTAGCCACTTAGCTATCCCGCCCCCAAATACCATTAGGGCCTAACACTTTCAAATTCTGTAAGAAGTCTCGCCTTAATTAAGGTACCACAGTGGGTGAGGCTGACGAAGGCTCACCCAGGAGCCGAAACTCCAGTCAGGTCAGGCCAAGGCATGGTTCTTACTCAGAAATGCCTAACATATTGTCATTGAAATACATATTTTCTCTTTTTTTGTTTTTTGTTTTTTATAATTTGAATCTTCGATAAATCATTTTCAATATGATTGAAGAGTTGTATGTGGTTGCCCGCACTTGTTTTCCTCCACTACTTTTTCCTCATTAAAATATCACTTTACGAAAGTCTTGTGTTTTGCACTACAGTGCATGAAAATCAAACTACAGTCACACTTGTCAATCCCAGAGAACAGCCCCTCTCTGTCAGTCATCAAAAATGTATTGCAGATTGGAGAGGGAGATATCGGGGTGGGGGTGGGGTGGAGACAGGAAGAGTGTGATGTGTCTTTGGGGATGGGGGGTGTCAAACAAAAGACGTCACTGGCGTGCACGCACGCACGGGCAATGTGTGTGTGCGTCGCGCAAGCGCGCGCGCAAGCGCGCGTCGTGCGTGCGTGCGTGCATGCGTGCGTGTGTGTTTTGTGTGTGTGTGTGTGTGTGAAGTATAACATTTTCAAGCAACCAATACTCAATGAGCTTACTCTGCCTAAACACACATCTTGGTAAAACCATATCGTGATTTGCATCACAAAACTCACTATAATCGGGCATAAAAACAAACAAATGAAATATGAAATACTCAAACGTGCACACAACTAAAACAACAAATGAAGAAAAGAAAACAAAAAGAAAAATGAACAAAAAAACCAAAGCCAAATGCTAACCCTACAGAACATAATGACATTTCCAATCCACACAAAGAATGGAGAAAGGGTTAACAAACCATCTAGACCACAGTCCATCAATCTATATATAAAAAAAGAAAGAAAAAAGAGCAGAACAAAAAGGGGGGAAAACAGAAAAAGAAATCCATCGATTTGTCCCCCAGACTACTGTTCTTATTCAGCAGAAAACAACAGTGGAGAAGAGAGACAACCTGAGACCCAGCTCTCCACAAATAGCCAACCACGTCTTTTTTTTTTTTTCAATCCCCCCCCCCTCTGTTTTTTTTACCCTACACACACACACACACTCAAACACACACACACACAAACAAACACACACACCACACACACTCAAACACACACACTCAAGCACAAACACACACACACACACACACACCAAACACACACACTCAAACACACACACACACACACACACACACCACACACAACACACCACACTCAACACACACACACACCACACACACACACACACACACACACACACACACACACACAAAACACACACAGACCATCTCCATCATTTCTAACTTCCCCACTCCCCTCCCCACCCCACACTGCATTGTTGATGACTGTGGCAGGGTAGGGAGGTGTGTGTGTTCACCTTACCTCCCCCAGTCTCCCTCCTCCTGCTCTGTCATTCAACAACACAATTAGCTGTTGGCCTTTGGGCGGCTTTTTTTTTTCTTCTTCTTCTTTTTGGTCTTGGTTGACGTTGGTTGGAACTTTTTTGTTGTTGTTTTCTGATTTGTTTTGTTATTTTGTTGTTGTTGTTGTTTTTGCTGACTTGGTCTTATGACTGAAGACTGGCTTCAGGGAAGTTGGTGGGTATTATGATTTTCTCTTCTTCTTCTTCTTCTTTCATGTCTGCACAACATTTACATTTTTAAGGATGTGTGTGTGTGTGTGTGTGTGTTAGTGTGTGTGTGTTAGTGTGTGTGTGTTGAGTGTGTGTGTGTGTGTGTGTGTGTGTGTGTGTTTGTGTGTGTGTGTGTTAGTGTGTGTTAGTGTGTGTTAGTGTGTGTGTAATATTATGCGTGAGCACACTGCACTGGTACGTTGTCGATTAAGTATTGCTGACAACATACAACTGTAAACAATATGGGACACTGATAACAGAAATGAGTCAGTATTCACCTTTTGTCCCACGCCCATAGCTACTAATGACTGACTTCTTTATCTATTTATTTCGTTCATTCCTTGGCTAGAGAGAGGTCTTAAGTTCACCCACGGTGAGATTTTGCATCTGGAACATCTTTTACCCACCACTAAGATAGCCACATTTCGACATTAGGGATTGAATTATTCATGAATTTCTCTCTTACCCCCCACTCCCCCGGAAATGCTCGCAATCTCACTGCTGATGATTTAGTTTTTGTGTATGTATTTCCATGTAACCAAATAGGGGTTGAGTTGTTGCTTAAAAAAAAAAAACCAATTACTTTGAACTTGACTGACTTTGTAAAATCTCACTATATATACAACTGAGAGTATGTGCTACAGAGCAACACTGACAACACCACAATCATCCTGTCAATCAGCCAACCAATGTTGGCTTTGCTTGTTAGTTGTTGGCTTTTTTTTTTTTAAACCCCAGTCAAATAAAATCTAAGAGTTTCAACAGATCCGATCAGCATTAGACTGCCCATACCTTGTTTAACATTTTTGGACTGTTTACATCAACATAATGTTTCAATACAACCAAATATAGAAACAAGTGAAGCAGCAACTAACCAAATTTGCACACAGCACCAAAAAAAAACAATTAAAAAAAAATTCAACCACAAACAATAAGAACCAAACAAGAACAAACAGCAAATGTACACAAAAAGAAGAAAAAAATCAAAATCTAAAAACAAGAACAAAATGTCTAGGTCTCGAATCCACACAAAGGGGAAAAACAACGAAGCAACAACAACAAAACAACCAACTTCTTCTGAAACCCCCATCCCCTGCTCCTCTCCCCCAACCAAACTTCGTGGAATTTTTTTTGGGGGGTGAGAGAGAGAGAGAGAGAGAGAGAGAGAGAGAGAGAAGAGAGAGAGAGAGAGAGAGAGAGAGAGAGAGAGAGAGAGAGAGAGAGAGAGAGAGAGAGAGAGAAGCCCATCGATTTGCCCCAAGACTTTTCTTACTCAGCACAAAAATAACGATGGAGAAAGGAGGAGACAACCTGAGACCGTTTCTCAATACAGCCACTGACTACTAACGTCTTTTGTTGGGAAACACCCCTCCTTTCGTCCCCACCTGAACCTCCCTAACCCACCCCACCACACCCCAACACCCCAACCCATGCATTGTTGATGACTGCAGGCAACAAGGCGCTGCTGAGATAATCTAGTGTGTTCACCTTACCGCCATCCTTCAAACAACACAATTACCTCTTCGGGGTTTTTGGCTGACAGAGTATGGATGGTTTGTTGTTGTTGATGACGTTGTTGATGTTGATTGTTGATGTTATTTTTGTCATGATGATTTTGATGATGTATGTTGTGATATGTTGTTGTTTATGAGATGCTGATGTTAATGATGATAATGTTCATGATGATGATGGTGTTGAGCAGTCTCCAGCTTGGCACCCTGGGGGTCACCCAGAACGTCACTGGGCTCACTCACACACCCGGGAATAACCGTGAAACAGTTATGTACACAATGGATGAGAGGTTTCCTGTGTGAACTGTTTACGAATATCTCGCAAATCGAACAGGCAGCCGTACTCCGACTTCAGGGGATTTTTTTTTGTCCTTTATTGGAGAGCACAAGTTGTTGTGCTAAAGAGCTTGTCATAGATGCAGACAATCTCAACATCAACCACATTTCAGAGCATGACAACATTTTAAAGTAGATTTTAGCAATATGCTAGTTACACCAATGACCGACAAAAAATGGTGGCCTTGGCCAAGAGAAAACGATTTTAACATGAGAGTCTCTGGAGAGAGAGAGAAAGAGAGAGAGGGGGGGGGGGGGGAAGGGGGGTGGATGGGTGGTGGTGGTGGCTCTTCCAAGGGTTCTGAGTTCTATTTCTATTTCTGAATTCTATCACACAAAGGGAAAAATGAGGGATGAACTCTCTGTGTGTTTGTGTGTAAGTGAAGGAGAGAGAGGGAGAGGGAGGTGGGTGGTAGCTCGTACAAGGGTAGTATATTCTATCACCCACAAAGGGAAAAAACGAAGGATGAAATCTGTGTGTGGGGGGGGAGGGGGGGAGAGGGGGGGGTGAATCTCCTCAAATGGACTCTGAGGCAAAAACTCGAACCCTTGTTCTCAGACAACCATCAGGTGACGAATCCGAGTCTAACCACTAGGCTAGTCCAACCCAACTGTGTCAAGAAAAAAGGCTTCTTTCTCCAAAAGATCCTAAAGTAGAGGTGAAGCTCCCCCCCCCCCCCCCCCCCCCCCCCCCAAATAATAGGTAGCAAATCACAGGGAGCCAAGACTTGCAGTCAGCCGGCCGACAGACAGCTGAGAGAGAAGTGCCGTGCAGCACGTGCCAGCTGTCTGCTTCACATCCTGCCGGCCCCCTCACCCCTTTGTCTTGCCACACAATGCACATACACACACAAAGACACACACAGAGTCACACACAAAGACACACACACACCAAACTGACAAAGACACAGAATTACACACACACGTACGCAAGCAAACACACACACACACACGCACGCACACCCACACGCGCGCGCGCGCACACAACACACACGCATGCATGCATGCATGCACGCACGCACACCCACACCAACCCAGAGTTTCCCAGTTTTCGTCTTTCACTAATGGTAAAAAGACGATAAATCAACCAACGAACGAACGCAAGCACGCGCACACACACAGAATCTCCTCTCTCTCTCTCTCTCTCTCTCTCTCTCTCTCTCTCCTCTCTCTCTCTCTCTCTCTCTCTCTCTCCACACACACACACACACACACACACACACACACACACACACACACACACACAGATCATTCACACCGCTAGAAGTACCCAGCTGTACGGACAGAGCTGACAGTACAGCTACGTACGAAGGACGGTAATAATCGTTTATGCAGACTGCAGTGACACCTGGCGCCTAATTTTTTTTATTTTTATCATTTATTCAGTTTTTTGTGTTGATTAATATAGCACTGTGAATATTCCTATTTTCCCATTCCATGACTTAGACCTACCTATTGCTCATTCTGTGTACAGTTCATCCTTTCAGACACATTTTCAGCATCATGTGTGTTGGTTTGGTTGCAAACCGTTTACAGAAAAAAAGAGGGGGGGGGGGGGGGGGGGGGGCGGGCGAATTAGTTTTGTGTACACAGAGCAGCTGTGGACATAATAACTTATATTCGGATGTACTAATTTTTTTCTAGTCAAACATGATATAAGAGGACGACTTCTTGATCTCTCTCTCTCTCTCTTCTCCTCTCTCTCTCTCTCTCTCTCTCTCTCTCTCTCTCTCTCTCTCTCTCTCTCTCCCTCCCTCCCTCCCTCCCTCTTCTCATTCTTTTGTAAAGGAAATAAGCACTTGTGTGCTTTTTTGTTCACATCCAGTCCCCGAGTACATACGGTTTTATAAATTTTGTCAGTCCGTTCCCACCTATGCGTGTGTGTATGTGAGAGAGAGCGCGCATGTGTGCGTGCGTGCGTGCATGCGTGCGTGCGTGTGTGTGTGTGTGTGTTTTGGATATATGTGCATTCGTCCCACATGCATGTATATCAGAGAGAGAGAGAGAGAGAGAGAGAGAGAGAGAGAGAGAGAGAGAGAGAGAGAGAGAGAGAGAGGAGTTTTATTTATTTATTTATTTATTTATTTATTATTTATTTATTTATTTATTTATTCTTTTATATCGAGGATAACAGAATAAAGCAATCATGTGCTTTTTTTTCATCCGGTCCCCGTGTGTATGCAGTTTTGTAAATATTGTCATCTGTTCCCACCGGCACACGATGGCCTACTCTTACGAAAAGCGGAACAGGATTTAACGTGTGCGCAAGATGTTCTGCGTGCGTTCGCACACGGGGCCTCGGTTTAAAGTCTCATCCGAAGGACTTTTTGGGGAGAGTGGAGTCAGCACTGATGTTAACTCCAGGAAGAAAATTTCCTCGACCGGACTCGAACCTGGGTCTTCAAATTGCGACTGACACAAAGACAGACACTGACAGACAAAGAGAGAGGGCAGGGGGAGAGAGGAAGAAGGACAGAGTGATAATCGAACGTCCATCTTGCTGACAGGAAAACTATTGGTACTATTTTCCGGGATACTTGTAAGTCTTCAATACAGTCACCGCCACCACCAGGTTAGCTTTTATACACACCTCCAAGTTTCCTGTCAACAACAACAACACACACCGCACACGCACGCATGCACGCGCGCGCGCACACACACACAATAAAATACACATCAGGCTTTCCAGCTGTTGTTTGACTGAATCAGTCAACGTACATAAATTATACGCTCAAGCACATACCTACTCATACTCTGTGTGTGTGTGTGTGTGTGTGTGTGTGTGTGTGTGTGTGTGTGTGTGTGCGTATGTGTGTGTGTGCGCGCGCGCGCGTGTGTGTATAGTAATAAAATACAACTGTGTTCAGCTTCGTCTCTTTTTAGTCGTACCAGGAAATTTTCACTTCTTTCTCGAAGCTTTCTCAGGCTGACTGAATTACATCAATACTAAAACCATCTTTAAAAACTTGCAGACGACCGATATTTGTTCAGAGTTATCACCTTCGCTACACGTGAAATATAAGCCACCACTGAGACAACAATGGAACAAAAACGACACGGAGGACCAAGAAAGACTTCTTGTATATGAAAACATATTTTAACAAGTGGGATTTTTTTCTTTACTTATATCAACAAAAAGTGACCACAAAGAAATTAAGCAATTTTACTGGAGTGGGAAAATGGGTGTAAAAAAAGTACATTTACTAACCACGATAATGAACTATATGCAACGAAAAACGGTGTTTGTGAATTTTACTGTTAACTTATATAGGGCTATGGCATTATTGACTTAACACCTCTCTCTCTCCTCTCTCTCTCTCTCCTCTCTCTCTCTCTCTCTCCCTCCTCCCTCTCTCTCTCTCCTCTCAGGTTCCACATAAACAATAAAAATTCCCCAAACACCTCATCGCTGTAAAGCAAAATCCTCCCTGTGTTCAGCGTTAACATATCGACCTACCTTACCATCCACACAGGCACCTGCCCTCTAATTGAAGAGAGAACAGAAAAGAAAAATGGAAGGAAAGGCTAGAAAAAGGCGGTTGGAGGGTGGAATCGATCCATCGATTTCATTTATCGGTCAATGCGCTGTCAGGTACGAAAGCATTCACGCTCAGACAATTAAAAACACAACGAAAAACACGTGGCCTGGCCCCGTACAGCGCTATACTTTTATTATGTAGTGCGCTCCGTCCTCTCTTGGGTACGTACCCAGAGGCTCTTCTCAGTATATAGCAGCATCTCTACCGTCCACAGCTTTGTGTCGCTGTATAGAAACTTCCTCTTTCTAACAATGTCTAACTTTGACGCTTTCTCACTTTTGTCTATTTCTTGACGCTGAATTTTTGCCCGATCGACATATTTCTCTGCATGTTTTTTGTTGTTTTTTTAAAACAGAAAGTGTCTCTCTGCAGATCAAGTGTGTATTGACTGCTGTTGCTGTAACTCTTTTTCCCCCAGGAGAAGAAACTATGTGAACTGAAGATGTGCAGTCCGCCCTTTCATGCAACCTTTTGTCAGGTTTACATACGGCAATTTCTGGTATTATGATTGAAAAAAATCTTCATTATAAATGTCAACGTCACGCTCAAATTCTTGTCTTCTTTACTATTAAGAATATACGTACAACGAAACGTATTTTTAGCCATAATGCTTTCCTCTTATGTTTAAAAAAGTGTGTGTGTGTGTGTGTGTGTGTGTGTGTGTGTGTGTGTGTGTGTTTTGTGTGTGTGTGTGGGGTGTGTGTGTGTGTGTGTGAGTGTGTGTGGTGAGAGAGAGAGACAGACAGACAGACACAAAAGAGAGGGGAGAGAGAGAGAGAGAGAGAGAGAGAGAGAGAGAAGAGAGAGAGAGAGAGAGAGAGAGAGCAGAAGAGAGAGACACCAGACGAGACAGAGAGAGAGAGAGGAGAGAGAGAGAGAGAGAGAAGACAGACAGACAGACAGACAGACAGACAACAGACAGAGACAGAGACAGAGACAGAGAGACAGACAAAGACAGGCAGAAAGACAGATAGCGAGCTTGTGAGTGCACGCCCCATCGCGTGCCTGTTCCCATTTTGCTTTCGAATTCAATAACTCCGCCAATCCAATTTATTGTCCCTACATGTCACTCACATCGAGTGGCGTTAAATTTGTCCTATGGATTCATACACAATTCCACCTGGAACCAGCCGCCATGGCGCAGTGGTTAGCGGCTTCGATTACACAGACTGGAAGGTCGTGGGTTCGAATTCCATAAAAGTCATAGGGATTTTTCGGACTCGGCCGGCTCCTACCCAGAGTGAGTGTGCTGTGGGCTCAGTGGAAAGACTGGGACCACACAGTCGAGCTTCATCACTTTACGAATGCGAGTTTGAGTAATCCTCAAAATACCTGACCAACATTGCAGGTGTTTGTATCTCTAGGGGCCACGTTGACGCCCCTTTGGGGTTGAAGATTCAAAGAGGAGGTCGTTGGAAGGACGTTGTGTGGTCGCCACCTCGGGTGGGTGACTCACTCAGTCTGGCTCCGCGACTGAGCTAATACTGTCGTTATTTGGGAGCTTAGAAGTTGGTGTCCTGCGTATGCTAGCTCAGAACAGGCACCACTGAACACCACCAAAGTGACCCAGCAGCAGTGCAGGGCCCCTCTGGCTGGTAGCCCCATGGCGGCCTGATATTGATGAGCTCCCTGTGGACTTCCGACCCTAAGGATGCAACAGGACGAATCTGAATATGGCTGTGGCAGGGAGATTAAAATGAGCAGCATGGAAACAGCAGGACAGGAATGTCACATAAGTTGAGGCAGCAAAAAAAAAGTCCATCTGGAACTTAAAACTGCCCCGCCCTCTCTCTCTCTCTCTCTCTCTCTCTCTCTCTCCTCTCTCTCTCTCTCTCTCTCTCTCTCTCTCTCTCTTCATTATATATATAATATATATATATATATAAACTCCTAAAACTTTGCAACAAACATTTCCAAAGATTAATACAAACAAAATAAAAAGAGTTAAATAAATGAATGAAATAAAACGCAATGAATATAACATTTTTGGTGAAAGCATTGGAGGCCCTTTTGCAGTATGGACCATTTGATTTGCCCAACTTAGCTAAGTACACACACACACAAAAACTACAAGCCCCCCCCCCCCCCCCCAGTTTTTCTGGTCGACCAGAAGCTAGGCAGTTTCTGTGTGATGAAATCCACACGAACAGAAGCGGACAGAGAAGACAGGGACGAGGCTAAAGGGACTGTAACTGGATCACAATCGATTGTGTAGCACAGGACGGCAAAACTAGCCATGCAACCAGGTACTCACGCACATCTCTCTCTCATCTCTCTCTCTCTCTCTCTCTATCTCTCTCTCTCTCTCTCTCTCTCTCCTCCTCCCTCCCTCCTCCTCTCATCTTCCCTCCCTCTCCATCTTTCCCTCCCTCCCTCCCTCTCTTAAAACTTTAAACCGTGGCATGATTTCATTACCCCACTTTCCCCCCACGTTCCCAACATAACTAGGCTCTAGGCGTTTCGTGTCAGTGCATTGATCTACCCGAGCTCTTGCACGTGGGAGCTGTCTGAACACTGCCCGCGCTATGGACTGATCCAAGGGACCTCCAATTCAATCCCACCGTCCTCCACAGACATTGATCCACGCGCACATGCTGTTAAAGAGATCTGCCAGCGACTGCTGTGGCCCAATCTGATTTCACTTCATTCACATCACCATTTTCGGTTCTTTCCAACTGCTCCTGCAGGTAGCATACGAGTGGATCGGTGGTCCTGAGGTAACACACCTGTCTAAAAGCGATAAGTCCGTGTCAATCCGGGTTCGGGTTCGATACCCGTTTGTGCTCGAACCCTCCCCCCCTCCCCCAATTCCACTAGACCGTGAGTGGTGGTCTGGGTGGCAGTCTTTTGGATGAGCGATAAACCGAGGTCCGTGTGTGGAACACACATTTAGCGCACGTAAAAGAACATATCAGAGACTTGTCCCTGGTAAAATTCTGTAGAAAAAACCACTCTAGTAAAGAAACACATATACAAACAGGAAAAGAAAATAGGTGGCGCTGCTCTTGTGGCGACGTGTCTCCCCGGAGGAGAGCAGCCCAAATTCCATGCAGAGAAATCTGCCGTGACTTAAAGTGGGATACAAATACAAGTACCATCAAACTTATTGAAGTAGCTTTTCCCCTAAAATTTTATTTTTCTAAACGGAGAGAAAAAAAAAAGCAGCACTTACAGCACTGTACTATTTACCTCAACTTACTTACCTGAACTTTTAGGCCCGGTTAAGAAAAGGAAATGTTTTGGACATGCTATATATAAGACTTCAGAATAGCCATGTAAGGAAGTCTTGGCCCAGAGCAAAACGGAAGGTAAAGAGTCCACCTCGAAAACCATCAACTGCCTAAGCAGAAAAAATAAACCAAGGGACGTAACGAGTTGCCAAAAGATGAAATCTAGGGACATAAGGGAGATGGAGACAGCTGACGGGGCGCGCATCTAATCAGCGGCTAGCATCAAGAATGATGTCGACGACAGGTGAACATAGTTACCTATCCATGCTGTAAACAAGGCGCAGAGACGCACAAGGCAGAAACCGATGAATGGTACACACTGCAGTGAATGAACAAGACCTAGGTGCTAAGGTGTATACATACCATCCAAGCACTACCACTGTTGTTGTTTGTTGTGTTGTGTTGTTGTTGTTTTTACCTATTCCCGATAGTGTGCACACATTTTGTAAAAAAAAACAACAAAAAAACAGCTGAAAAGTCGCACTATACACACGCAAACACAGCGACCTGACTTTGCCCAGGCTAGAGCAAGCAAGAAAGGAGAAGACAAAGCCATACACACAACAACATTTCTGGTCATAATCATATTCCGCCAGCCACAAAAGAAGCCACAAAAACAGCAGGAGAAAAGGAGAAAAGACAACACCCCCCTCCCCCCCACTTCTTTACCAAAAAAAAAAAAAAAAAGGGGGGGGGGGGGGGAGGAGAGCAGGGTGAAAGGATACAAAGTACGTACACGTAGCTCACAGCGGGGGGTGGGGGGAGATGGTGTGTGTGTGTGAGAGAGAGAGAGGGGGGAGGAAGGAAGGAGGGGGGAGGGCGAGAACCGGTTCAAAGTGCAGAAGGCAAATACCTTTCTCAGCCAGTAGCCCATGTGTTTCTTGCCCACACCTATGACAGGCATGTTCATAAAAAAGAAACGGACACGGTCATAAAAGCTGGTTCTCAAGACCTTCCTTGACTTTCAGGTTCTTTCTTTCGTGTCTTCATACTGGCCCCCCCCCCCCCCCCTGTCTCTCTCTTACACACGCATGGACTCACGCGCGCGCGCGCACACACACACAATGTCATTGCCAGGCGTTCTTGAACATGTGCATGCACCTCTCTCTCTCTCTCTCTCTCTCTCTCTCTCTCTCTCTCTCTCTCTCT
>CM060328.1:28763009-28775509 GCA_030674155.1 Stramonita haemastoma
TGTTGTGTGTGTGTGTGTGTGTGTGTGTGTGTTCGTGTCTTGTGTGTGTTGTGTGTTGTTGTATGTATGTATGTATGATATGTATGTATGTATATGTATGTATGTATGTATGTATGTATGTATGTATGTATGTATGTATGATGTATGTATGTATGTATGTGTGCACGCTAGCTTGCTTAACAGACTACTTGTATGCATTGTGTTGGTACTGAATAATGCATCCATTTCTTAATAAATAAATTTCTAACACTATATTACAAAATACGCACGCGCGTGCGCGCGCACACACGCACGTACCGCACACCACACACACACACCACAACAACAAGCAACAACGACGACGACGATAAACCCAATGCCTGATACCACTATCACCTTAGACAAATGCACTGTTTGTTGCAGAAAATAATCGGTTCACTGGAAATGGATGGCGTGGGGATGAGGGATAAAAGGAATCCGGCGACTGGAGTCTAAAACAAAGACATTCTGTCTACAAGGCAACTAATTATGAAGACGGAACAGGGATAGGAGGGAAGAAGGTTTGTTTGGGGTTTTTTTTGGGGGGAGAATAACCTAATAACATGAAAACACACAACATTACACAATGCCATTAACATGAAGGCCACTGACATAAAACCATACAAAGTTTAACATAAAACCGACGGACAGGTAGTAAAAACCCGCTGACTTCAATCCCAAGGGTTCATGAAGTCGTGGTTTCAAATCTCGGTGGGGGTTGGTGAATCAAAGGTGGGGATTTTTACCATCTCCTAGGTTCCACTTCAAGTGCACACCTGTCAGTGCCTTTCATTCCATTCGCGTATATTGCCATGCAGAAGATCAAATATGCACGTTAAAGATCCCGTGATTCATGTCTGCGTTTGGTGGGTTACAGAAACACGAACATATCCAGCATACATCCCCGAAGTACGATTGCGGATACCTTCATGGTGGGCAAAAACGATCGCAACGACAAAACTTCACCATTGGTGAACCTCAAGCTCTAGCGGAGGATCCCCCCCCCCCCCTTTAAAAAAAACAAACCCCTTGAACAAACAAAAAAAACAACACGTAGCCATCACATAAGACACAAATATAGAGACACAACACACAATAGACACATGGCATTGGGGTAGGGGTGGGGATGTTGGAAGCAGGGGTTGGAGATGGTAAAAATATGGTTGAAGAGGAATGGAAAAAGAATTCTTCTGCGTGCAGCCAGGCCACGCAAGCGCACGCACACACACACACACACGCACGCACACACAGAGACAGTACAGCAGAGAGAGAGAGTAGAGAGAGAGAGAGAGAGAAGAGAGAGAGAGAGAGAGAGAGAGAGAGAGAGAGAGAGAGAGAGAGAGAGAGAGAGAGAGAGAGAGACGGACAGACAGACAAGACAGACAGACAGACAGACAGACAGACAGACAAAACAGACAGACAGACAGACAGACAGCCTGTTGCCATCAATAAATCCCGAACAGCCAGTGTGTCGTGGATGTCTGGTTGCCGGTACTGTCACCCAGAAAAGAAAGAGCTGATTTGATGCTGACTATACGCTTTCTCTTTGAAATCATATCGATCCTAACTACGATAATAGTGCTTTGCTTCTGCTGACTATATAAGCTATATGAAGGCAAAATATAAATGTTAGTTTTGGAGAATACTACGTGCGTGCCTATGCCAACACACACACACACACCACACACACACACACACACACACACACACACACACACACACACACAGAGAGAAATACAAATGCATGTACACACACGCATGCGCTTGCACACAACACACACACACACACACCACACACACACACACACACACAACACACACACACACACACACAAATACAAACACACACAGATACAGACAAACAGACGGACGGACAGACACACACACATAAGAGGAAGGGAGAGTGCAGACAGACAGACAGGAAGACAAACAGACATGGAGACAAGCAGGAAGACAGGCAGGTAAGTAACAGACAGACTGACAGCTCAACTTTCTGAAGTAAAAAGTGCCCATGTCTTTCTTACATCGTGTTAGCTAAGGTCGATAGAAAGTACCTGTCTTGTCTGCTCTTAAACATAGGGCTCGTGTCTTCAAAACAATAATCATAATCATTCTTTCCCCTGCTTCGCCGACCCACAAAATTCGCCTTTTGTGACATACGATATGGCTTCTGAACAATCTAAAAAGAAAAAAAAAGCAAACAAGAGAAAATGGATGAGGTAAAGAAAGAAAGAAAGAAAGAAAGAAAGAAAGAAAGAAAGAAAGAAAGAAAGAAAGAAAGAAAGAAAGAAAGAAAGAAAGAAAGAAGAGAAAGAAAAGAAAGGAAAGAGAAGAAGAAAAAGAAAAAATAGGAAGGCAGATGGAGGACGGACGAGAAAAATGAGAAACCGTACAACACTCTTCACTGACAACGCTTCTTCTTCTTCTCTTCTTCTTCTTCTTCTTCTTCTTCTTCTTCTTTCTTCTTCTCCCTTCCCTTCCCTCCCTCCCTCCCTCCCTCTCTCCCTCCTCTCTCTCTCTCTCTCTCTCTCTCTCTCTCTCTCTCTCTCTCTCTCCTCTCTCTCTCTCTCTCTCTCTCTCTCTCTCTCTCTCTCTCTCTCGTCCACTGAGACATGGCAGTCAAATGATCATGCACTGGGTTTTTGTATGGCACAGATGTGGCAGTCAAATGACCATGCAGAAGCTTATCCCTTTCCAAGCCACCAGACTGCATACGCTGAGGACATTCATGTCATTCCATACCAACAGCCATCTTCTACGAAAGATGGAGGAGTTTTTAACGTATCTACAAGTTCTGCACACGTTTATGCAGAGATTTGGCTTACAGTCTCATCGGAGGGTGCTGCAGAAGAGCGCAGAACCAATGTAAACTCCAAGGGTGGGGGATCCTCTCAAACGAACAAATTAGCACGACTCGCACGCAAGCTTCAGAATTATTACTTAGTTACAGATTTCAAGGCTCTGATCATCTTCAACTTGCTCCGTTACACTCCGTTCATACTCCGGCTAAAATACTGCTTAGCATTTACAATCAAAACAAATAAATCAATGCGCCAAAAACACGGCTGCTTTTTCCTGGGGAGAGAGTGTTGCCACTTCAGCGCCACTCATTCTATAAACATTTTTGCTGAGTGTATCTTTCTATCCTGATGAGAATAACTTTTTTTCCTACATTAACTTCGAAAGGGGACAAACTTTTTTTCTGGTGGGTTCTAAAACATACACTGGATGCATGTTACACAAGAGTGCCTTGATTTACCGTCTCATCCAAAACAAACATCCAAACCATCACGCATGGTTTCGAGAATAGATGAAGCAGGGGGGCGGACAATTTTGAACCCTGACTTGTGACTTTTTTATGGGTGTATTAGCACTAGAACTGATCTCCCAGACAAAACTGCAGACAGCTAACTCACTGATAAGCATGCTGGTGACAAATAACACTATGAAAAACTATGATTGCCGTATCCTACCCTCTACATTCATTATCATTGTTTTCTTTATTCTGGTTCCTCTTCCTTTTTCTTTCCCACTTCTCTCCCCCCTCCCTCCCCAAATTTTCCAGCCTTCATGGGTGTCACTTTGTGTGTGGAAAATTCCAAATAAGCTAATCAACATTTGATGGCAAATCTACTTTGCAGGTAGCATTTCCAACACGTGTGCGCTTGTAAGAGCCCTCCGTGCACACTGCCACTAGTATGTTTTCCTTTCCAAAACCCCCACACGCTGGTATAGCTTATGCATGGGATCTGTAACGTGCTTGTCTGACCTTCTGTGTTCGTATGTGCCGAATGAGAGAAAGGTAGCGGCAGGTCAACTGTGCATACAGTATACATTGATCTGGAGGACCGCAAGGGATGGGGAAAACTAGCTGGTCAAAGGCTGGAACCACTGACTTTAAAACTCTTGAATCAGAAATCGAGTCTGATATATTTAACCAGCCCATCTTTCATCACCATCCGCCTATATACATGAAAAATTCTACATTTACTTTGATGTTTTCATGGGGGGGAAAGCAACTGCTAACACTTGATTTCAAATCAAACGAAAAACATATTTCACTTTCAAAGGCTTTAGGAGTTCATCCCGCCACTCAGTCACACACAAGTCTGGAATTGATATTTGTTAAAACTCTTAAAATACGCACTTCGTATTCACAACCATGTTAATTAAAATAGTAATGATAATGACGATGATGATGATGGTGATGATAGATAATTTTAGCATCAACAACAATAACAACACTGCAATCTTACGGTACCTTTCAGCTCAAACCTGTAAATCAGACAACCAGAAAAAGCGTTCTTAATAAAAACAATGCCAGTTATTACCTGCTACTAGTTTACCACATAAAAGTAACATAACACTGACAGTGTTGCCCACCTCGGTAAAAAAAATAAAAAGCCCACACCACACCTGTTTCCCCTCGTTGGCATAAGATAAGAGAGATGGATCACACTGAAGCACGATGGCGAGAACTGTACTCAACAGCCAATCAATAATTACAGCGAAAACAGAATGGTATTAGGTGCACTCGCCCACAGACACTGCACACACACATACACACACAGGAGATAAGCACACCTGTGCGAGAGAGAGAGAGGATGCCAGTTCTATGCCTCTGAATCATATCCAGTGTCCTCTACCAACAAGCCTTGCTGCCACGCCGGTTTGATAAACTCTGCTTTCACTTCTCTGGCAAACATACACACACTACCTGAAAAAAAAGGAGAGAGAGAGGGGAAAAAAAACGATAACTAGCCACAATCCACTGCCACAATCAGCTGTCATGTCCGCCCCACTCAAACCACGCCGGAAACAGCACTTTCTTTTTTCTCAATCCGAAGATAATGTCGTCTGCAGAAGTGTTCAAAAACTGTCGTCTGCCATGAGACAGGAAGAGCGGGCTTTCAGCGCGGGTTGTTTCCATGCAGTGTGGCGACGTTTTGATCGCAGTTGGTGGTGGTGGTGGTGAGGGGAGGGGGGGGAGGTAGTGTAGGGGAGTGAAGCGAGGCAGGCGGTGATGGTGATGGTGACGCCGCATTGTTAAGTTAATAAAACTGCTCAGCGCGAAAGCGCCAGCTGCAAGCAAGGTAAGCTAATATTCCGACAGAGCCATTACTGGTTTTGTTTCTCTCTCCCCTCTCACTCTCTCCACTTTTTGGCCTGTCTGCCTCTGCCATCTACATCAGTTTCTACCCACATGCATGTATACTGCTGTTGTAGGTTTGCATATTATACTGACAAACGCAGAAACAGCGCAGCAGCATAAGCTTGATTAAGATTTAGTCTGCTTTGACTGTCGACAGAAGCTCGGCTATATTTTCCTGCAGTCGTGTTCCACTACATTCTCTCTCTCTTTCTCTCTCTCTCTCTCTCTCTCTCTCTCTCTCTCTCTCTCTCTCTCTCTCTCTCTCTCTCTGCTGGATCGATCTAAACCAGTCGTGTTTTGTTGTTTTGTGGAAAAAAAGACTTGGGGTTAATTTTAATCCAACCCTGTATTGCTTTGTTAAAAATGAAAAAACCGCGACAATTTCAAGTTAGAACCACTTTTGGCTGGCACAGAATCCATGAAAAAAACACCCCACCGCATCTTGTCCTACCCCCCGCCCCCCCCCTCTTTCCCCCCGCCCCCTCTTTTACATGCACAATAAATTATGGCAGAAAAGTGGGTCAGTTTTTCCCTCTCCTCTCGACCATAATATTATAAAAATTAGTTTTTCTTTCCCAGGCAAGTATTGATTCTCTCTCTCTCTCTCCTCTCTCTCTCTCTCTCTCTCTCTCTCTCTCTCTCTCTCTCTCTCTCTCTCTCTCTCTCTCTCTGGGGACGCCTTTCAACAAATATAATGCCCCCCACCACCTACTAAAAATTCTTTCTGAAACCTCCTCTTACCTATCATTCTTTTTGTTTCTGTCTTTAATCTTCCATCCAGTCCTAAGCCACAGCTTACAGACCTGTCAGTCCATTCATTCTCCAGCCTTTTTGTTTTCTTGCAAGGCTAGCTTCGCCATGAGGCAGAGGTGTGTGACCACGTCCTGCCTAGGAGACATACAGGGCAGTCTACAAAAATGTGCTGCGTCTGTGGCAGCTCTCCTGCAGGTTAGAGCATTCTGTAGATAGACACATACATGTCTCCAGCCCTCCTCACTGGTCAGAATGTGGAGCTGGACCTGCACATACTTCTTTCACAATTAAAAAAAAAAGTAAGCGGACTGGAAAAACAACTGATCACCGATGACTACAACCTGTTGAACAATGAACAGTGACCATGATAATATGTACCACCCAAGAAACAACCAACACAACACATTGTATTGTATACCCCTTTAAAGTCACGGTAAATTTTTCTGCGTGAAATTCAGGCTGCTCTCCCCCTGGGGAGAGCGCTTCGCCACAAGAGCAGCGCCACCCATTTTTTTTTTCTTTTCCTGTCTGCAGCTGTATATTTGTTTCCCTATCAAAATCCCAAACTTACTATCAGTGAACGGTGCTTTATGCAATCCTTGTTGAAGTTTCCTTTCTGAACATGAGAAGCTCACACTCACAGGGTTAACCACTTCACAGTCTTAATCCCCACACTGGCAGAAAAACCTCTGAGAGAACAAAACTGAAAGAGTGACATTCTGGAAATCTCGGTCGGACGGTCGCGAGACAAACGGAAAAACGATAAGATAACAAACGCTAACAGCCATTGGGACTACAGCCACACACTTCGACAGCAAATCAAAACCCACAGACCTACTACAGACCTGCAGATAAAAAGCCCGCTACGACCACGATTCCCGTTGGTGAAATTCAAGCACACTGGAAGCCAGTTACCTTCGTCACAGGTCAAACAACACAATGAAACCATCTGGAGCACCAGCGGCAAAAAAAACAAGCACGACATATGTCTCCTACCCTGAACTTTTGACCAGGACTGTTTTCAGTTGGATCGCTGATCATCCATCCTCCACTCTACTGATTCTTGCCCTCCACCACCTGCCTCCTATGTGCACAGTCACAAACATACGCACGCACGCGCGACCTGAACAAATACAGACACGTGCGCGCGCACACAAACAAGACACAAAAACAGACAATAGGTAAAAACACACGGAACACACACACACGCGCGCGCGCGCGCGCACGCACACACGCACGCACGCACGCGCACACACACACACGCACGCACGCGCACACACACACACGCACGCACGCAACCACACACATACACACACGCGCAACACACACACACACACACACACACACACACACACACACACACACACACACACACACACACACACACACACACACACACACACACACATACGGAGAGAGTGAGAAAAAGATATCTTTCTGGGAAAAATACGCACACTACCAGATGTGTGTATGATGAGTGAGTGTGAGTGTGAGTGAGTGAGTGTGTGTGTGTGTGTGTGTGTGTGTGTGTGTGTGTGTGTGTGTGTGTGTGTGTGTGTGTGTGTGTGTGTGTGTGTGTGTGGCACCCAGGCCTCAGTAGGGAAAAATCGATGAAGCAAAGAAATTATCGATTAATCAAACAAGCAGAAGAGAAAATGTCAAATATCAAAGTAATAGGCAAAGAAAATGTTCACCATGCAACCAACATAGACAGAAAATCTTTATGAAATGCTTCACAACACACCGGTGTGTGTGTGTGTGTGTGTGTGTGTGTGTGTGTGTGTGTGTGTGTGTGTGTGTGTGTGTGTGTGTGTGTGTGTGTGTGTGTGCGTGCGCACACATAAAGGTGTATATATGCATGTGTGCGTGTACTTGCATGTGTGGGTGTATGTGTGTGAAACAGACAGACAAAATACGTACAGACAGACAGACTCATAAAGAAGAAGTAGCATGTCTGGAGCCAACCATTCATTGCGCGTGGATTAAGGGGAAGAGGAGGGAGGAGAGGAGGACACCTAAAGAGGGGAAAGGGGGGGGGAGACTAATTTGTAGAGCTCTGGCAGTGGCGGAAAGACGGGGTGGACTACAGCCAGCTACTATACTGTCCCTTGCCTGCCTGTCTGCCTGCCTGCTTACCAGCCTGTCTGCCTGCCAGTTACTGATCGCTACCACATCGATTAGCACCACCCGCTTGCTTCTCCTCAATTACAATGGACAAATCAGCACCCCTACCTTACCCCTAAACCCACCCTCCTCTGTATCTTTACCTAGACCTATATACCATACATAACCCACTCACCCCCTAACCTTCCTACATGTGTAACTCGTGCCAGCGTCTATGTCTCTGTGTGTATATAATATTGTGTATCTCTGTCCGTCTGTCTCTGTCTCTCATCGAATTGCACGTAAATTTGTCAACATTCTCTCTCTCTCTCCTCTCCTCTCTCTCTCTCTCTCTCTCTCTCTCTCTCTCTCTCCTCTCTCTCTCTCTCTCTCTCTCCTCTCTCTCTCTCTCTCTCTCTCTCTCTCTCTCTCTTCTCTCCTCTCTTCCACACTTCCCCTCTCTCAGCAGTTGGAAATCAATCGATGTACCCACGCGTTTCGCAATAATGATGCTAAATCATCTTTTGTTTCAAAGTACCGCTGACATTTCCGTTTTTCTTTCTCCGCTGCTTAGAAGTTCTAGGTTTGGGTTTTTCTTTATGACCCACCAGACTGCGGATGGGAAACTGTTAAGAATGTAAATCATTCAATGTGATGCAAGTATAAAGCATCAACTCTGACGCAACACTGTCGACACTGTCAACCACTTTGTGCTATGTTCTCTGTCTGTCTGTCTGTCTGTCTTGTTTCTCTCTCTCCTCTCTCTCTCTCCTCTCTCTCTCTCTCTCTCTCTCTCTCTCTCTCTCTCTCTCTCTCTCTCTCTCTTCTCTCTCTGTCTCTCTCTCTCTCCTGTCTCTCCTCTCTCTCTCTCTCTCTCTCTTCTGTCTGTCTCTCTCTCTCTCTCTCCCTCCCTGTCAGCAATTGGTATCAGTCTACCCACACGCTTCACGATAATGATACCGAAGGATTTTTTTTTCCCGAAGTACTAGTGACATTCCTGTGGAATTTTCCTGGCTGTTTAGAAAATCAAGGTTTTTTTTATGACCCAGCAGACTGGGAAAGGCAAACCGTTTACAACGTAAATTATCCAATTTGACGCAAAGCACAAACCATCGACTTGACTCCGTATTTGTGGACACTATCGACCACTGCTCTCTCTCTCTCTCTCTCTCTCTCCTCTCTCTCTCTCTCTCTCCTCTCTCTCTCTCTCTCTCTCTCTCTCTCTCTCTCATGTCCACACTACATACTAGCAGTTGGTACCGACACACTTTACGACACACTTTACGACAACAGTACACTTTTTTTTTCTTCCGAAGTACCATTGACATTCCCCTAAAGCGTTCCTGGCTGTCTAGAATTTTCTGGGTTGTTTTTTTTAATGACTTCACAGACTGCGTATATACTAACGGCAAACCATAAAACACCGATGTAAGTATCCGTCAGTCTCAGAAGACTATGGAGTTGAGCTCAAGGATCTAGAGCATAAAGCCTGAGTAAGTAAGTATGGAGGGCAAACTGTTACTCAAGCAGAAGAACACCCCCCCCCCCCCCCCCTTCCACGTCGCTGGAATGGTCTATTGGCAAGGCAATCGCTGATATGAATGGTTCTAGCACTGTTGCAGGAGCCATCAGAACGCTGCCGTATACAACCCGAACCACCCTGGAGACTTCAACTCCCCAACCCTTCCCCAGAGATGATGTCCACAAACACGACACCTGTGTGCATGCTGGTTTAAAAAAAAAAATTATTCTGCTGTCATCTGTTCCCACCAACACACATTATGGCCCGCTCTTATGAAAGACGGAACGGGTTTTTAACGTATGCGCAAGATGTTCTGCGTGCATTCACGGGGATTGGGTTTATTGTCTCATCGGAAAGACTGACTTTGACATTAACAGTTCAATATTTTTCATCAAATTGGGAAGAAGAGAGTGGGGATCGAACCCAGAACCTCACGGTTTACTTGTTTGCAGGCGAAGGTCTTAACCATCCTGCCACCTTCCTTCTTCATTAAACACCACAAGGCATCTAATTTGACACAAAACTGTCCATACTTTACCCCCACCCACCCCCACCCCACACTTCTCTACACTTCTTAACTGTCAGCAATTGGTATCAATATACCCACACGCTTTGCAATAATGATACCAAGAAGTTTTTTCCCCCAAGTACCAGTGACATTGCCGTAAATTTTCCTGGCTGTTTAGAAAGTCAGGGTTGTTGGGTTGGGTTTTTTTTTTAACGACCCAGCAGACTGGGAAAGGCAAACCGTTTACAACGTAAATCATCCAGCATGGCGCAAAGTACAAAGCATCGACTTTGACTCAAACTTGCCCACTATCAACCACTGGGTTTCTCTCTCTCTCTCTCTCTCTCTCTCTCTCTCTCTCTCTCTCTCTCTCTCTCTCTCTCTCTCTCTCTATCTCTCTCTCTCTCTGTGAGTGTGTGTGTGTGCGTGCGTGCGTGCGTGCGTGTGTGCGCGCGCGCGTGCAGTGGCTGATGACAGCCACAGAATAGTCTCTATAGATCAGTAGTATATTGATTCACTGACTCTTGACGGTAACTTATCAATAGTATACCAACCCTAGCTGGGTGATTAATCAGCACTGATCAAAGTTTCAAAGACAGGCAGTAGTAGCAATAAATGCATTAATTTACTGATCATGGTCACAGGGCCACGCTCCCTCGCTGACACAAACGGAAATGATGTGTGGGTAAACAATGACTTCACTGGTACAAGTTAGATCATGCTTTGTTGTTTGAGATTTTACGGTCTTATTCATAATACCCGGTAGACAGGATGTTGTTTGGAAGTTTCGTTTTGTTTTTACTGCACACTCTGCCCCTAATCTGCCTCCACATGGCAAAACACGGTAACTCCATTTGCCACAGTTTGTGTGATGGTAACTCTATTTTCCACAGTGTGTGTGTGTGTGTGTGTGTGTGTGTGTGTGTGTGTGTGTGTGTGCGCGTGCGTGCGTGCGTGCGTGCGTGCGTGTGTGTGTGTGTGTGCTCTGAGGGGGTGGGGAGGGATTAACATTATTCTGTTTAATCTAATCATTCAACAGACATAATTCAACAGAAACGTGTTTGCTTGACATTTTGTTAGTCCAGAAATCCTATCAAACAAAACATGTTTTCAGATAAAACAGAAAATGGATTTTCTCGAAATTCGGTAAGACAATTACTGTGTTTTACCACGTGGAGCAGCACTGTGCCCACAAACTGGAATTAAGTCACAAACTGTAAATAAGTCACAAACTGTAAATAAGTCACAAACTGGAAATAAGTCACAAACTGGAAATAAGTCACAAACTGGAAATAAGTCACAAACTGGAAATAAGTCACAAACTGGAAATGAGTCACAAACTGAAATGAGTCACAAACTGGAAATGAGTCACAAACTGGAAATGAGTCCACAAACTGGAAATAAGTCACAAACTGGAAATAAGTCGCATACTGGAATTAAGTCACAAACTGGAAATACAATCGATCCATATCATACTATGTTCTCCCTCCCCCCCCCCCCTCCCGGGATTCCAGGGGCCTGTCAGTAATGGATAGCATCTCTACCTTCTGGAAATTCAGTGCTAGACGTTCCCTCTTTTCTATCCATCTCTTTGTTTTTGCCTTGATCCTTTTCTTCCTGTCACCTCCTTCTTGTCTATCTTCTGCCTTCTTGGTCCACTTTCCTGCCTTTTTTTTTCTCAGAAATACTTAAAATATAACCATTCTCTCCCACCCTGAAGTCCAACGCGCTGGGCCTGACTTGTCATGCGATTAAAGGCAGCGTAACGCATTTTCACTCTTATGACAACAATAGTTGCTGTCTAATCATTCGATGAAAAAAGAAAAAAAGAAAAAAAAGATAAAGCGCAAAATGAGATTTTCTCAAAATTTGGGGAAACAATTATTGTGTTTTGCCCCGTGGAAACAGCAGTGTGTTAAAACTAGAAATATAACCAATCCATATCCCACTGTGTTCCATTAATAGTGACGAAACTCGGCCCTCCACACAAGGTTTTCAATTCAATTTCTTTGAAACGCACATTATCTAGAGAAATAGATTTACAACAATACAACCCCCTGCACACTGAGCGGACTTATGTATGCATAGCCTAACCCTCATCCACCCCACCACTACCTACGCGCCCACCCCTTCCTCCACCTCTCCCCCACTCTTTACTTCTGTTCAAATATCAATATAAACGCAGCCATAACCCATCTTCATGAAAAAAAAACAAAAAAACAATCTCAAACATGAAGCACTGTTTCACAAACACTTATGGAAATATATTCCTGCTGATCACATATTCACATCTTCCATGACAACATACAAGAAACAGCTTCGGCAGAAAATTCATCCCCAAGTTCTCCGTAATATAACCACAAGGCTGTGTGACACTCACAGAGATTCAGAACACACATGCACATACACAAAAAAAGCTGACTCCAACAACAACAAAAAAACCC
>CM060328.1:28778009-28780509 GCA_030674155.1 Stramonita haemastoma
GTAGTGCATCTATGTGCATAATCATAGTAAGTATCCATACTGCTGTACATTCAACTTATATATATACATAATATAGATATAGATATAATATAATATATTATATATTATATATAAGAGAGAGAGAGAGAGAGAGAGAGAAGCGATAGAGAGGAGAGAGAAAAGAGAGATCACAATTGTAAAATATGTATGTATAGTTACCTTACAACCTACTGTCTTTTCCATTTTCTCATAATTCCAATCTCTCCATACCTGACATCAATGTCTCCTTTTCTTTCTGACTTAAAACAAATACAATAATTAAATGAGCAAACCCATAAATAACCCGCCACAAAGATATTGCCAAGAAAACAAAGAACACAGGCCGAAGATGTACCACAGGTAAAAAAAAAAAAACGAACACAGGCCGAAGATTGTACCAGGTAAAACAAAGAACACAGGCCGAAGATATATATGTAAAACAAACTACGCCTCTTCACATTTACTTTTTTATGATACAACGTTAACTTCGATAAGCGTAACCACAGATAAACATATATAGGGGGAAAAAATGGGGGGGGGGGGGGTAGTCATATGATCATAATTATATTTACAATACTCCAAATCTTTCGGTGTAATGTTGTGCGCGTTTTAGAAGCCTGCAAGCTGTTAGACTGTTGGTGCGGTGGATATGTTGTACAGCTATATTACATAACGTGCTCATTGAATAGAATATCCGTTTCAAGAGGTACACACACTGTACAAACATATATGCACACATTTTGAGCTTGATCACCCACACACAATGATCCGACTTGTTGCTTCGCTACTTCAGGAGTCGTCCTTGGATACGGCACGTACGTTTGTGGGGGTTTTCTTTTCAGGCATTTGAGTCTGAAACGAACAGAGCCTAGAAGAAACAATCCCTTCCAGGTTGCATGCTGGGTATGTTCAGGTCATCCATACCATCGGCCATATCTGGCCTCCTCTTGTACAAAAGGTGGGTGGGTATTTAGCGTGTTCAGGAGGAGTTCTGCCAGCGTTCGCACAAGCACCTCAGTTTACAGTCCCATCTAAAAGGACTAGCCATGAAGTGGCGTTACAACCAATATCATGAGTAGAAGATGCATGCATGCGCGCTTGTCTTGAGTATATGCGGGTGGAGCTGGATCGATATGTGTTTGTATGAAATTTGAATGAACTGTGATGAAGAGTGCTGCGTTGAAAGAAGGATGGTATTTAGAAATAGGTCAACATGTTTACGGAGGTATATGGAAATTTTAAAGGACAAAGTATGTTTTACGCTGTGTAGTGCAGTCGAGAGATATTTATCCACATGTATGTGGACAAAAAAGGTTGTAACTAGTAATTCCCGGGGAGAGGGTGGGGGTGGATATCCCTTTAAATGAGACTCAAACCCGAGCCCTCAGATCTGGAACCCAACACTCTCAACTAGTAGGCTTCTCTGCTCTCGTGGGTCTCTCTCTCTCTCTCTCTCCTCTCTCTCTCTCTTCTCCTCTCTCTCTCTCTCTCTCTCTCTCTCTCTGCAGGTACACGAAGCTACAATCTAACCCTGCTATGGCTCTTATCCCCTCTTTATTTTATCAGACCACACCATTTAGACTGAACGCCAGTCTTCCTGTTGATGAGAAGATATGCAAAGCACACAAAAATATATAATAAAAACGACATTGTTAGAAAGAGGATTGTTCCTGGCATAATATGCAAACAGAAAAGGAACCTCAAGACACACCATCCCCATTGGGGGGGAAAAATTGATGTTGTAAAGTGATGACATAAATCATTTCCTATGGGGAAAGCAGTAAGATCAGTTGTGAGAGATGTACCTCAACTAAACCCTAATCGGTGGCATGGGACTTTTCCATTCGCAAAGCGTGGTGATGTCAAAGGCAGATCGCCCTTGTGATGATGATCAACACATCTTTCTGTCACCCTCTCTCTCTCTCTCTCCATAAAGCAGAGCACCCAGACGCACCAAAGTACCCAATGAAATGAAGCGTCACATCGATCGCAATGAGAGCGAGCCAATCCCTTCTTAGCTGCCATTTCCGAGCCGGTGGTAAAACCCCGGACTCCTTTCATCTGGCGGGGGGGTGGGCAGTGGTGTGTGTGTGTGTGTGTGTGTGTGTGTGTGTGTGTGTGTGTGTGTGTGTGTGTGTGTGTGAGAGAGCATCTGATGCACACAACTGGAAGATTTCACTGTTTTTTTTTCTCTGCCGTGATGTCTCTCTGAGGACAGCTCTCATCACCTCAACACCCCAAACACATCATCTCCTGCCAAAGGCATTGATCCTGATCCCCCCCACCCCTTGAACTGGGATCGATGGCTATACACAGGCTCTGCTGATGAAGGATTTTACGTTGTCGTCAGTGGTGACAGGGAAATAAACTGAGCTGTTTTTATTAGTTTGTGGAAATTGAATTCATGGTACATTCAGTACAATTTCAAAAAGAAAACACACACACACACACACACACACACACACACACACACACACACACA
>CM060328.1:28783009-28785509 GCA_030674155.1 Stramonita haemastoma
AGCTGCCATTTCCGAGCCGCTGGTAAATCCGGACTCCTTCATCCGGTCAGAGCAGTCTGCTGTCAGCCTCTGATGTCTCTGTGGGGATGACTCTGCTGGCCTCGCCTCTCATTCCTCCCCCCCCCCCCCCCCCCCCCCTCCCCCTAATGCATCAATTCCAATATTCTGGTTTAGGATCAATCGTGGTTTCTTCAAAACTTTTAAGTTGACTTTTCAAGGATTTTTTGTTGTTGTCCTAATTTACTTTTGAAAGTTCTTACAAAAGTGATTTTTGGATAAACAGATTACACACATGCAGCACGCACGCACGTGCGCGTGCGCACGCACAGAGAGAGAGAGAGAGAGAGAGAGAGAGAGAGAGAGAGAGAGAGAGAGAGAGAGAGAGAGAGAGAGAGAGAGTTGTTATCTTTGAATAATTATCTAATTAATACACCATTACAAAGAATTCTTTGCCTGTCCGTCTGTGTGTCTTTCGTCTCAATGTAATGTTAGTGTATGTGTGTTTGTGTATGTGTGCGTACGTGCGTGTGTGCGTGCGCGCGCGCTGTCAGGTGTGTAAACCATGAATAATGGACATCGCATTCACGTAAATGGGAGCGGGTGGGGGTGGGGGTGGGAAGCGAGGGGAAAATGCTTTGGACATATATGGAAAAATGCTCAAGTGCAAATTGTTGCAACACTTTATGCCGACAATGTCAGATACTGCGCAGTATAAAACGTCAAGGACGAGAAAAGAGTGTGTGTGTGTGTGTGATGTGTGTGAGTGTGTGTGTGTGTGTGTGTGTGTGTGTGTGTGTGTGTGTGTGTGTGTGTGTGTGTGTGTGTGTGTGTGTGTGTCTGTCTGTGTCTGTGTGTCTGTGTGTATGTATGTGTGTGTGTTGTTGTTGTTTGCTTTCTTGTTTGTTTTTTTTCCCTTTCTGATGCAGTGGTATGTGTTTAGTTGGCTGGTAATTTTGTTTTTCCCACGTAGACTATTCCTGTTTCTTCATTATTGGATCCTGTTCCTTAATTTCATTGTGCTAAAAATAATCACTCAACTGATGATGGTTTATGCTACCTCTCAACTCTGTTTTTCTGCCCGCCTGCCTGTCTGCTGTCTTTCTGCCGCCTGCCCCGCCTGCGCTGCCTGTCCGTCCGTCCGTCCGTCCCTCCTCTCTCTCTCTCTCTCTCTCTCTCTCTCTCTCTCTCTCTCTCTCCTCTCTACACACACACACACACACACACACACACACACACACACACACACACACACACACACACACACACACAACGATCCAGAGCCACACACATTACATATAACACGACAGTGAAACGAAGCGTTACGCGGACAGCGCCCTGGAGAAAAAGCCATTTAGCTTTCGGCCCCCATTTCCGAACCGGTGGCAACTCCAGGTCGTTATGTCTCTGTCTTCGTCCGCTCAGAGCATCCAACCTCAAGTCCCTAAGGAACTCCTAATCTCCACCTCACCCCCCCCCCCCCCCCTCTTTCCTGACCATCCGCCCCCCCCCCTCCCCCTCTTTTCTTCGCAGCCATTGTGTGGATAAAAGGATCAATTCTCACCAGCAAGGTTCAAAGGATAGTGTATGTCCACTAGCTCTGCCCCTGATTGATCTGTAAAGTCTCAGCCCAGTCTTTCCTAGGAGCCAAGGGATTTTCAGGTGTTCACTGATGCATACAGCATTAGCTTCCATGTGTGCGCGTACGCGCGCGCGCGCGCACGCGCGCACGCACGCACGCACGCACGCACGCACACACACACACACACACACACACACACAAGAAGAAGACTGAAGATACTGGCAGGTAAGTAAAATACACTGATCATGGAGACCCTAACTAATCCATAATCCAGCAGACACCACCGGGACTGGACCCAGATCAGCAACTCCTTAAACTCTAAATAAAAACAAAAACAGAAACGAAACGTTCATAGGATGAATTCACTGCGCCATGGCGTCCATCATTGACCGCAATAAGAAAAAAAAAAGAATGAGAGAAGTCAGATTTATGTGGTAATTTTCGTCCTGGCCTGTAGATCTAGTAGATTAAAAACAAAACAAAACAAACAAAACCCCAAACCACCCAGTCAAGGTAGTATAGTCAGGGTCTCCAAATTCATCTCCTATATCAGGAGGTGGTGGTATTGTTATGGTGCCAGTGTCATATTGGTGGTAACTGACGGCACGGTTTCCAGTCTCAACTAACATGGTCCTTCAACGAGATCCCCCCTCCGACACAGACGGACAGACAGACAACAAACAGACAGACAGACAGACAGACAGACACACCCTATCCGAGTTAACAATGTACGGACTCCATTCTCCTCAAAAAGTCTTTCGAATGAGTCTGTAAGCAGGAATCCTTGCGTGCAAATGCATGCTGAACAATTTGCGCACGCATTAAAACCTATCTTCCTTTAATTAACTGGAGGAGTAGGCCAGCTATGGCCACCAGGGATGGATGGACATGAACTGAGGGAAGGGCACTGCCAGGTTGAAC
>CM060328.1:28793009-28808009 GCA_030674155.1 Stramonita haemastoma
ATATTACTTATCTTTATTTTCATTTATTTTATATTATATATCACTTTTCATTATTTTTGGGGTTGGTGTATGAGGACAAAAAGTGGAGGGGGGTGAGGAATACACTCAAACAGAAGTCAAGCAAGAAGAAGCAGCAAAAGTGAACCGCCACACAACCATGAAGGGCTTTTTCAAGTCAAATTTCATCGCAACCACACCGAATACACAAAACAAATATTTGTAAAATTTATTAATAATAAACAACAGTTCACACTAAAAACTTTTGGATTAAAAAAAAGTGTATGTAAAAAAAAAAAAGAAAAAAAAAGAAAAAGATAAAGTCTTGTTGCTAAAGATATCTCTAACATGAGCACAAAGACATTTAAAAAAAAAAAAAAAAAGGATTTAAAAAAAGTTTCTGTGGTCCAAATACAGTGGCTGGTTAAAAACAGAGTCAGTATACACAGAAACATAATCCCACACTATACATTTCTTACTTAAAAAAAAACAAAAAATTGGTATTTTCACACATTGGCGTCAAAAGCAGCTGCTGCTACAACATAAGAAAATCCAGACTACTTAAAATTTAGCAACTGGCAGGAACATAAAATTCACACACACACCTACCTGCAATGGATTTCAAAGCATCAGCAAGGGAAAAAAAACAACAACAAAACAAACTGCATATTGCGCAGGTACACATAATTTGTTTCAAATTAGTACATACAAAAAAAACTGTTTCAACAAGTTTGTACATTACACACTCAACAAAAACGAAACAAACAAATGGAAGAAATAGACCAGATTCGACCATCTTCACTTTGTTAACTTGTTCTTTCTTTCTCTTTCTCTCTCTTTTTGTTTGTTTGTTTATTGCTGTGCTTATTTGAATCTTTGATAAGTCATGTTCAAAATGATTGAGAATTGGTACCTGCACTTGTCTTTCCTCACTACTTTTTCCTCAATAATTTGTTTGTTTGTTTGCGTTTAATTAATTAATTTATTTATTTTGTTCCTCAGCTGGCAACTTCAAGGTTTACCAATGGTGAGATTTTTGCATCTGTGACTGTTCCTTTCCTCAAGGTAGCCACAGTTCTGACTTCAGGGACTTCTTGTTCTGATTCTATCCTTTTCAAGTCACAGCCACTGTCAAAAACCATCAATTGATTGTGCAAATCATGACCCTAAACTAAGACCAGCTTTGCATCCACGAGTAGGATAAAACTCTCTGTTTGTGCTGATTAATGGCTGGTTGACTGTCTGCTTGGTTATACCCTGACTCAAGAAAAAAAAAACTGGGAGAAGAAAATCAAAACCAAACCAAACAAGATTCATGTTTAATCAATTGTTTGTCATCAATAGTATATAGTACAAAGGAAGCATGCTGCAGACAAAGAGAAATCTTCACTCAAACTTCTTCTTCTTTTTTTTTTTTTAAAGGAAAGAAAAGAGAAACTGAAAGTTAAAAAATGTGGAAGTGCTTCATAAATGTAATGTGGATATCAAGCTTAGAACTTACCACCTTCCATCTGGATTTTCATCCCATTATTTGTATCATAATAGTGGTCTTTGCTTCTGTTTTCTTCTGTTATATCATATAGCATGGTGCTGAGATTTTTGTGTGGTGGTTTGTGGGTTTTGGGGGGGGGAGGGTGGGGGGTTGGGATTTGTTGTTGGCTGGTGTTTTTTTTGTATTTTTTTTTTAACCACATCACATCCAAAAGACCAGCATCCAGAGTAATAATATAGTCACAAAGCTGTTAGAGAAAAAGAGAGTAGAGAGAGAGAGAGGAGAGAGAGAGAGAGAGAGAGAGAGAGAGAGAGAGAGAGAGAGAGAGGAGAGAGGAGAGAGAGAGAGGAGAGTAAAATGAATAATAATAAACCAATTTTTAAAATGTGGCTTTGAATAGCAGATCTCTTGCTTCCTTGATGAATTTGTTACTGCATCACCATATTACAACTGTCACAGCCCTGATCCAATCAACTGATTTTTCTCACATAATTTCCATCAAACTGTGTGAATTAACCCATAAAAACTATACATTAAGAGAATATAACAACTGCATATTCGTAACACATTCTCATGTGATCAACCAGTAAAAACTTCACATTAATTAAACTGAGCACATCAACATGAAAGTCAAAACAGCATCACAAACCTTTGCATAAAACTGGTTCTTCACCTAAACTAACTGGTCTGAGTTCATAAACAATATTTAAAAATCACATCTAAAAATTTGCTGCATCTATTGCACAAATGGCTATGAACACTATTTAAGAGCTGAGCCATTTAATTAAAAATTGTTCCCAAAAGTATAAATATTATGAAGCAAACTGCACACAATACAACACAACATACTGAGCAAGAAAAACACATTATGTGGATTTTCAATTTTAAAAAGTATTCAAAAATACAATTATTAATCATATGGATGCTCATGATTGAAATTCATGGTTTAAAAAAAAAATGCTGTTGATACCTTTATGTGCGACATTTTTCACATTACCTTAACAACCAAGAAACAGGAAAAGGGAAGCAACATGAATTAGATATTCTTTGTTACTACATCACCCTCAGAAAGAAATTGACAACCACTCTCCATTTTTCTCATCTTAACTTGGCTGTTATATGACTTCATAAACTCCTTCAGGAGTCAATGTGGTGCTAAACTGAAATTTTCAGACAATGTATTGTGGACAAACTGACCAGTTTCTTCTTTGAATTTATATGCACATTTTCTCCCCCTGTTTTACTTCAAATCTTGCCCAGGACATGCTAAGGCAGATCTGTTCATAAAACCGTTCTTTGCAAACACAGATTATAAACAAGCTGTACTAATTGAGCTGTATGTTCTTATCCTTTTCGGTAACTTTCTAACCTTTGCCTGTGCAAATTAATTCTGCATTTCAAACTGGGGAATTGGGGGGGGGGGGGGGGGGGGATCATGTGCGAGGGATAATTTTTAAGTACACTACTAAAACACCAAAGAAAAAAACAGCTAAAACTGCCATCATCCTAAATTTCAAACCTATGTAATTAAAATTGTGCTCAATGTGTAAATATGAACAAACTGTTATTTATGTACACAAGAAGAGAAGATCAGCATGAGATCAGCTTAATATAGTGAATGAAGATCCAAATATCAATGCAGATGAAAAGACACACACAAAAAAAACACCCAATATCTGTTAAAATATCAATGATAAAATGAATCACAAATTGTAAAACAAATTTAATGCAAGTATTTGTGTCAGGTATCAAGAAAATAAAACTGAACTTTACTAAAATCAGTCAGTCATTCACTGCAAGGTTGGGAGAGGTTTCCTGCAGGTTATGATTTTTCCCAATATCATTCAACCTCTCGTCCCACAAAAGTTCAGAGCTAAATATAACTGGTAATATCAAAATATCTATGTCTCTATCCCCCCAAATTAACGTTTCACACGCTTGCACTCTATCATGAATGAAGAGTCACAAGAATAAAACTGCAAGAAAACAAAACATCAACAACACCAGGATACATCCACATATTCAGAAAATACAAATCTATAAGATATGGTTGTTTAATTAATAGCTTTTATGAGGTACCTTTTTTAAACAAGATTTCACTTTTCTCACAAAAATATACTTGAATGAGCTTATCTTTAAAAATCTTGAAATAATATCATTGTTATCAGAATGAAGCTACTAGTAAAATAAAACCGTTTGCTCTTAAAAAATAGAGAAAAAGGTACTCTTAAAAACAAAATGCTGTCAACATCATGTGCACAAGTACAATCACTGTATGTTGTCCATTTCTAATGTAAAACAAAAAGGCCATAATTCTACTATCAGCAATGTCAATAGTAACATCACTTACATACATGTCTCAAAGAAAAAGCACACCAAAGGGGAAGGGGAGGAATGGAAAAATAAAAGAGAGAATAGAGAGAGAGGGCAGGGGAGAAAAAGAAAGATGCACACACAAAAGAGAAACACACAAAGAGAGAGAGAGAGAGAGAGAGAGAGAGAGAGAGAGAGAGAGAGAGAGAGAGAGAGAGAGAGAGAGAGAGAGAGAGAGAGAGAGAGAGAGAGAGAGAGAAAGAGAATGAACACATCAGAGAGACAGACACTGACAACAGAGACAGAAATGATGCATGAAATACAATGGTCATGATAATGAGACAATGTTTCAGTGTGTGAAAAAAAAAAAATCACTTTTCATGACCTTATCAGTAAAGCTAAATTCAACTCAATAAATGCCATCTTTATCACCAATACTAAAAATGTTTTTGACTTACTTTGGAGATCACAGTAAATTGTTCTGGGGTGTGTGTGTGTGTGTGTGTGTGTGTGTGTGTGTGTGTGTGTGTGTGTGTGTGTGTGTGTGTGTGTCTGTGTCTGTCTGTCTGTCTGTCTGTCTGTTTTATCCATGGTAAATTTCAACTTTGTGAATTTCTCAAAAACTACAACTTCTACAGAAACGGAATTTGAAAAGATAATGAATATTGATAAGCCATGTCATACATTCCCATTACAACTCCATAAAACAGTGATGGGTACTGGTCTCAAAAGGCAAAAAACTACAAAATGGGAGATAACCTCTGTCAACATGTTCACAGGGAAGCAATTATGTTAGAAGTAAGAGAAGTCTTGACAGGGTGACAACCCTGTTTCTGTTAAAAAAACAAAAAAAAACTATGCTTACTTTTATAGCTACTCCAGAACCCTTCACTTTTATCTCTGATATCATTATTCTGGCCATTATTTAACATTCCAAAAATTTGAACTGATGCTTCCCAAAGTAACATTGTAATGCTAATCATGACCGAGTCATGAAAATCTTTGCTCTTAATTTTCTATTTAAAACAAAAACTCACAAAAAATACTTGATACCGAACCCTAATCATTCTTACTGGCTATCAACACGGTCTTGTTTGCTTCTGTTCCAAAGCAAATCCCCCCAAAACCATCTTTCATGAGCCATAAGGAAAAGTAAAAAGTCTCCACAATATGAACACAGTGGCAATGAGTCCCCTAGAAAAAGTAAATGAAATAACATACATAAATAAATAAAAAGAGATAAAAACAAACAAACAAAATCAAAAACCCACAGCATTTTTATAATTTGTCAAGCACAGACTGAACACAAGTCTTTTTATTTCAACATACTCTTTTGGAATCCCCCCTCTCATATCACTTCCCACCCTCTTTCCCCTTCTTTCCTTCACTTTTTTAACAAGAAGTTTGACTACCAACACATTTGCAATCAGCCAGTCTAGTGATAAAACTCAATCTATCAATACATGAATTTATACAAATCCATCCATTTTCATCATCCCATGTTCTCCACCTACTGCTCTTTTGTCTGTCTATGTACTTCTCTGTTTCTTTCCCGTCAGTGAGCTCTGTCTATAAAACGTACAAATTATCTCATTTTCTTACAGTTACCTATTGTGCATGCATGCTTGCATGCAGTGCACCTACACAATCACTTGCTCTTGTACATGTGCACACACTCACCTACACACACACACACACACACACACACACACACACACCACACACACACACAACCACTTCACTCTTAAACCCCTGCAAACAACAGTTAAAGTAACATTTTCCCAAGCAGGCACAATTCTGTGGGAGAAAAAAATGTTTGCAGAAAAACTTGATGAAAGACCCAAAATTTGGAGGAAAGTTGCTCAACAGTTCTAGTAACCCATATGGGATTAAACACACACACTCACATGCACGCACAGTGCACACACACACCTACACACCACACACACACACACACACACACATCAGCCCTCACCAAATAAAACCCCATACACCCTACACCACAGAGAACTCCCACAAAAGCCCAAAAGGGGACTGAAAACACACATCACAACCATGGCGACAATGTAAGGCCTTGAAAGCTGACATCCCCTCTGACTCCCCATCAACAGTGATCTGCATCATGACCAAAGGTTCAGAGCTACTGCAGTATTCCCAGGTTGACTGTGTGTGCAAGAAAGCCCGTGTTTTATTGTTCTCTCTCAAAAGGACGTCCACACAGTCTGATTGAGACAAGCGCTCATCAAATGCAGCTTTGTGCTATCGCCCAATTCAGCTTTTCCCCCCGTAGGATAAAGGTTAACTGATTAAAAGCTGTCTGTTCTTTCTTTTTAGGGGTTTTTTCTTTTTCTTTTGGGGTTTGGTGTGTGTGTGTGTGTGTGTGTGTGTGTGTGTGTGTTGTTGTTGTGTGTGTGTGTGTTTTTCCTTTTTCTTTTTTTTTAGAGTGGGGGGGGGGGGGGGGGGGGGTTCCTATTCTGTTCTGCTTTGTTTTTTCTTTTTGTTTTATTTTTTAAATCATACAAAGTAGGATAAGATTTATCTTTGAAAAAAAAAATGTCTATCCATGGCCTTTCTTGAAAAATGTATCTGTAGGTGGATTGAAAAAAAAAACTGCCATTTCTCTTGTAATCTGTCTATTGATAAAATGATGAAAAGTTATCTGTGAAATCTATCTATAGAAAAAAACCTATTTTCTTTTTAGTCTATCTGCTAAATAATGCCCCAAAATATTTTGTCACTATATTTTTTTTATTGTATTTGTGGACAAAAAAGCTTTATTTTCACTATTTTTCAAATCTTCCATCAAAAAAGAAGAAGATGTTTTCTATTTGTTTCTTTCTGTAGTTTTCCTTGTGGGGAGGAGGAAGGAAGGAAGGAAGTGGGGGTTGGGGTGCAGATAAGAAGAGGAGATAGAACAGAAGGTTGCTTTTAAAAAAAAAAAAAATAATAAAAAAAACCTAAAGAGAAACCTTGTTTAACTTTAACGTGAGCAATTTGTTTCATGAAATGTAGCCTTTTCTGGTCTTGTTAATGTACTTAAATGGTGGGAATGTAAACCTGACAGTTGTTGCTTCAAAACAGGTTTTCACTGGAAAAAAAACATATAAAAACATAATTATATCACCATAAACTTGGAGCATAGCTCCATTACTCATCATGGTCCCGTAATGTTTGTTGTTTTAAAAAAATAAAAATAATGAAATAACAATTGAAAACAATAAACTACTAAAAGCAAAGATCAAAAAATATATTTTAATGAAAAGAACATACATGAATATTAGTCATAACAATAGTAAAAAAAAAAATAAAAAAAAAAAAAAGACAAGAAAACTATTATTTTTCTTAAACCTAAACCAAATAATAGACAAAGACTTCAGTCATCACTGCAGGTCCTGTAAAAATTTTAGATTTAAAATCAGAAAGACTGCTTGCAGTCACAAAAATAAGAACTGACACTGACCCAACTCAATAAATGAACGCTATTTCATTCCAAGCTCAAGATACAAATGATACTACACACTCTTTCTGGACAACATAATTCAGGCCAGAAATCCAATCTTCAAGGACAATTTTCAACTTTCAACCTTTTCATTTAAAAGGAAATACACACAAACACAAAATATAACAGAAAAGAAAACAAAAACAAACAAAATCAACAATGCCATGAAAATACTGAGCAGCTTCTACCTTAAGTTGGAATTTAGAAACCTTTTCTCCCTCAGCTTTTTTAATTTAATTTTGATATCATCTGTCGCATGATAACAAAATATCACAAGTATTTTGTGACAAGTGGCACAGATAAAGCTTTTCATGTAAAGAAAGCACTGACTCTCCCAGTGCCACTTCTCTAAAACGTGTACACTCCTTTCCTCTTGACATGGCCATGTATTGACCATCCAACATGAGTGAGTTTCAAGCACCAGTTAGGTCAACAAAAACATGGGTATAAAACTTGACTTCCACTTCTGTTGCGTGTTTTAAACATTGATTTTTTTCCCCCATCTTAAAAAGCAAACACAGTTAAATGCTATGGAGAAGACCTGTACATATAGAAGATGATTTTGTACACAAGTCATCTTCTAACTTTCACAAACTAAGTAAGCCCTAGTTCAAATATAAATCATGTATGAAGCACCGGTTACTCTATATACAATCTGTATCATTAACAAAACAAAAACAGACTTAACAATGACCACAAAAATCCCCGCATGAAGTCCCAGTAAATGGGGGAAAAATGTGTATATAAAAATTAAAATACATACTTTCAAGAACAAAAAACTAATGAGATACCCCCTCCCCAAATCAAAAGTGGAAATCTGGTTAAATTTTAAAAAGGGGGGTTTGCTAAAAGTGCATTAAAAAGAAAAAGAAAAAAGAAAGATATTTTTTTAAAACCCACCCTTAGGTGAAATTAAGGAACACTAAAAGAAAGGGAAACAAAAAATCTTGTACACACACAAAAAAAGTCCAATACAAAGTGAACACAGAAAGCAGGTATGGAGTCACACGGCGAAAGACTTGGGAATAAAAAGGATACTGGTAGATCAGGAAAATGAGTATATTACACACACACACACACACACACACACACACACACACACACACACACACACACACACACACACACACTTACATGCATGCTTGTGTATGCACATGTTAGCAAACAACACACACACACACACACACACACACACACACACACACACACACACACACACACACACACACACACACACACACACCACACACACAAAAATAGATCATTGTTTCCAAACAATAGTAGTCACAGAATGCAGTACATGTGTTCAACATGTACCTTGTTTCTGGTGTATTTCCAAGCAGGACACGACTGTACAATGCATTGATTACAAAAAACAATATCACTGGTGTCTTCATTTGATTAGTACAGCCTTCTTTTGGTTTTGGCTGCTGACAAGACGTTTGTGTTTGATATATAAACAAGCAACAAAATCACTGAACAAAATGATTTCATTTCTCTCAATTTTGACAGCTCTCTCAGTGCAAAGAATAAATGCCTATCCTCCCCACAGCAACTGAATCTGCTTTTTTTTTTTTTTTTTTTTTTGGGGGGGGGGGGGGTGGTTATTGGGTGTGTGTGTTTGGGGTTGTTTTCTGTTGCTTTTTTGGGGGGATGGGGGCGGGGGGTTAAAGGTAGGGCTGTTTTGCTACCACTCCTGTCACTGTTGTTAATTTCTGTTCATTCCCTACATATTATGAAAAAACTGACACACTATGTTTTTAAATCTCACAAGGTACTTCTTTCTTGAGCATTGAACAAATCCAAATCTCCTGAAACAACATATGGTTTTCAGTTTCTTGAGTATGCATTTTGACACAAATAAGTTCTGTGACTGAAGGGCCACAGAAATGAATAAGTTATTTGAACAAGAGCTTGCTGAGACTTCAGATTTTGGCATACATTTTGCACAACACCCGAAACCTAAAATACGGGACAAGAGACACAAAGTTTACCATTAAATGTTAATTCCAGCACTTTCAATCAGTAAAACTGTTGTCTTTGATTTTTGGAGAGACAAATTTGGCTTACAGCGATGTGAAATTTGCAATGCCAAAAAAAAAAAAAATGAGATCAGCAAGAGGTCAAGCAAGCTTTGAAAAATGTTTTGTTACCTCAATACATGAGCATGTGCGTTTACTGTACACATTGACACACCTCCCTTTCTCTGTATAAATTTATTAACATGTGAGTGTGCGTGATTCTTGACGATCACTATTGCTTTTGCATCAGTAGCTTTTCACTCACACACACACACACACACACACACACACACACACACACACACACACACACACACACTCTCACTGTTGTAAAATAACAGACAAGAGTGAGTTAAAAGGGGAGGGAAAAAACAAACACACATACAGGGGGGGGGGGGGGGGAACAAGAAAGTGATCACAGAATCAAAAACCGTGCACACACACGTTCCCCATCCCCCCCCCCCCCAAAAAAAAAAAAGGTTGCTGGTACCAAAAAAAAAAACTGCGAGTCCTGCTGTGCAGAGAGAAAGAGACAAAAGCGGCGAGGGTGTGGGTCGAATCAGGCCTCCTCCTCTGTGGGTGGATTAACGCTTGCGTTAGTCGCCGGTCCACCCCCACCACCAAGTTCCTCTCCAGTGCCACCACCACCACCACCCCAGTCCTCCTCTTCCCTCTCCGAGGCTTCACTCTGTGACCCCCTGGAATCATCCTCGCCTGGAGATTCCAGAGCCTTCGATGACCCCGCCACCTCTTCAGGGGAGTTCTGACAACACACACACACACACGCACACACATACACACCAAAAGCTGCTAGCAGAAGCACTCACAAAAAATGGGGGAGGACAACTATCCCACACACAAAAAAACAACCAAGTTATTATCTCTTTTTCAGGCAAATCAAAAAAAAAAAAAAAAAAAAAAAAAAAAAAAAAAAAAAAAAAAGGGAGCATGATGATGAAATGACAAAAATTTGTGAAACCATCTCCGTAATAAGAAAAAAGCAAACAGCATCAACGATAAAACATCCGCAAAAAAATAAAATCAATAACTAGATCAAAACTCAAAAATAAAATTAAGCATACACTGCTCTGAGTACATTCATTTCGTTTCTACCACAAGCTTTCACTGAGTACATGGGGAAAAGCAAACAACAAGCAGTCAGCAGGGAAACTATCCACTCCCAGTTCCGCCAAGAAGCTGACATTCATAGTTTGACACACTAGACAAGGCTTTGCAAATTCTTGCTGGCACAGTAAAACATCACAAGTTGTGGTACAGTCAAGTCAATGACTCTACCATCACAACAGAAATAAACCAATTACGGAGAAGACAATTTTGTTCTATCCATAAAAAGATGGTAATTTTTGGCTTTTACTTTGACCGTGAAATTCAACAATGAGTGCAGTGGGGACAGAAAACACTTGTTGATATTGTCACATATAAAATGAATGATTTTTCAGATATCATACTAAATCCTTTGTAAAATTGGAAACTCTTACTTGTATTACATCATATAACATATGAAACATTTTTTCTGTTTTGTTTTCTGCAATGGGTTTCTTGTTCTCTTCCTCCATTCACTCAGCTAGACCTCTAAGGTTCATCAATGGTAAAGTTTTGCTTATAAAATATGACTGTCTGTCCACCATTAAGACAGCCACTTTCCATCTTCTGGCGTTAATGGGTTTCAGCTTCTAATGTTTAAAATATGTGGGAGAAGAAATTCTCACTTTTATCATATGATGTGGAAATTAAAATTATCAGGAGGGAATTTCTTGCATATATATACTTTAAAATTCCATAACTTCTGTGACTAGATATTGGTAATTCTATTGAACAGCCCTATGACATCAACTTGTGAAACCAGATATTCTTGTATCTTGTACATGAAAATAATTACAGAAACAAGAAACATTTTTCTTGTGAATGTAAAAACATACAGGACAGGAATGTATTATCTGTGCGTTATGTAAAATCAACAACTTATGAGATAGAAAAAACTACTGCTGGTACTCTTACACGTGGAAGTGATAAAGTGATAAATATAGACTCTTTTTAAAAGACAATAAAAGTTGGTGCTTGTACCCTGACAAGTACAGCTGTGGATGAACTATGGGATCTGAAATTTTTGCTGCTATCACCAACATGTAAAACTGATTACCATGAATTGTAGGGCACAGCATTTTCACTGATGCGGTGACATGAGACTGACAGTAAATTTGGGGTCGCAATATTTTCCTCCAGTATGATGACCTACAACTGCCAGTAACACATTTGGGGCCAGAAAATTTTCCACTGGTGTGACATAAAAACTGAGAAGAAAATTGTGAAAAAAAAAAGTTTTGCTAGTACACAGACTGGTGAAACTGTTAGTAAATTGTGGGACAGGACATTTCTGCTTGTTTTGTGATATACGAAATTAAATCACTAAACAAGAAATGTTTGCTTGCTTTCTTTCAACCTATTGCAAAACAAATAACAATGAATTTTAATTCTGGTATCACGAAAAGAAAAAAACTGTAAAAAAAAACCCAAACAACAACAAAACTTTAGACTCAGGAAATCTTCACACATACATAAAAACAAACAAGGGTGTCAAACTTACGAAAACTCACCCCCCAAAAAACCCACATTGATTAGCACAAAGCGAGCATGCTGTTACTTTTCTGAAAAGATATCACAATTTAAAACATTTTGTACAAAAAACGTCTAAAAGTGATCACCACACAAAAAAAGCAAATTACCACCACATCAGTACATAGTACCAAAACATTTTGGATACAACATCATCATCTTGGGTAAATGATAGCAAATAACAACAATATCAACACCCCATGATGCAACCAGCATGCAAGGATATGAAAAGACAAGTAGATCAAACATTACAAAATAAGGAAAAAATCACGATATATAGTACACTTCTGTTTGATTTTATCTTTTAAAAAAAGACAAAAAAATAACAGCTCCACACACACACACACACACCACACACACACACACACACACACACACACACACACACACACACACACACACACACCACACACACGAAACAGCTTTTCTGTATACGCTACCATCAACTGAGATAGCCATAAAAGTTTGCTGAAGAACACAAGCAGGGCAAACACCTACAGCATTTTCTGAACAACTCAATGCTAATACACAAAGACATAATATTTTGAGAGAAAAAAAAACATACAAAATAATTAGTTATTTGGCAAGATAATCTGGAATTTTGCCCGGATAATTCATAGTTTCTAGTTAGCGCAGTAATCAATACAGGTTTCATAAGACATAATCTGTAAATTTCATGAGACAACAATCTGTTAATTTGTAAAAAGGAATATAATCATACAAATAATATATGTACATAATGAATATATTGATATGGGCTTTATGAGTATTGTAAACATTTATTCATTCCCATAACAAAAACAAGAAAACAAAAAGATAAACCAAAAGCTCTGTTACACTTTATGTTTAGCACTGACTTTTTTCAACAAGTTATTACAAGGTACATTTTCAACAATAAGATTATTATAATTTGATACACAGGAACAACAAATTCTCCATACAATAACATTTATGTATACACTTTAGCTTTTGTCACTTGAAAGTGCTATACAACATGGTGTGATTTGGTAAAGTGTCAGATGTCAGGTAAGGTGATGTGATGTGAATGCGATTTAGTGTGATGTGATATGGAGTGGTGTCATGCGATGTAGTGTAGTACACCGCAGTGAACTGTGGCAAATCAAAGTATGTAGTGTAGAGTGGTGTGGTTTTAGTGCGGTGTGGTGTGGTGTGATGTGGTGTGGTGTGGTGTGGTGTGGTGTGGTGTGGTGTGGTGTGGTGTGGTGTGGTGTTGTGTGGTATGGTGTGTGGTATGTGTGATTCAGTGAGTCAATGGTATGTGTAGTTTATGCATGCACACACATGTGTATTATATGTGGCAACTGAACAACGAAAAGGGAGAAGTTGATGAAAGGAAAAGTTCAAGCAGGAGAGTGGATATGCATGAATGCATGAGTGTATATGATATGTGTGTGTGTGTGTGTGTGTGTGTGTGTGTGTGTGTGTGTGTGTGTGTGTGTGTGTGTGTGTGTGTTGTGTCTGAGTGTGTGTGTGTGTGTGTGTGTGTGTGTGTGTGTGTGTGTGTGTGTGTGTGTGTGTGTGTGTGTGTGTGTGTATTTATTTATTTATTTTATTTTATTCTTTTATATTGAGGATAATAGAATAACCACTCATGTGCTTTTTTTCATCCAGTCCTAGTGTGTATGCAGTTGTGTAAATATTGTTGTGTGTGTGTGTGTGTGTGTGTGTGTGTGTGTGTGTGTGTGTGTATGTGTATGTGTGTGTGTGTATGTGTTGTGTGTGTTTGTGTGTTGTGTGCATGCGTGCGTGCGTGTGTGTGTGTGTATGCACATGCACACATACATGAAAGGGTATTTGTTTTTGCATGTATGTGGAGTTATACTCTTGCAGAATGACATTGTAAGCACATAAGGCTAAATAATTCATTAGGCTAAAAAAGAAAAAGAAAAAAAGCACATTATTATCTTTGCTTATGATCAATTCATTCAATTACTTTTATTGGAGTACATCATTCTTTCTATAAAAAAATTTTTTTTAATTAAATTTAAAAAAAGATAAATTAAAAAAATTCTGTATCGTAGAATGCTGTAAGTACTAATGAGGAATCAGAAGCCAGATCTTTTTTCTATGTCAAGCTGCTGGGAACACTATAATGTGTGGCAAAATCATGCTTGTATCATGAGCTTCGTAACAATTTTGCACTGCTTTGTGCGTGTCTTCCATCCCCCCCCCCCTCTCTCTCTCTCCTCCCTCTGTACACCCCCTCTCTTCAATATACAGACTAAAGCACAAGAGGAATTTACACACACACACACACACACACACACACACACACACACACACACACACACACACACACACACACACACACACACACACACCTAACCAAGCAAACAGAGAGAGAGAGAGAGAGACAGAGACAGAGAGAGACAGACAGACAGACAGACAGACAGACAGACAGAGACAGACAGACAGAGACAGAGAGAGAGAGACAGAGAGAGAGAGAGACAGACAGACAGACAGACAGACAGACAGAGACAGACGTGACAGAGAGAGAGAGACAGAAGAGACAGAGAGAGGAACAGACAGACAGACACTGACAGGCAAGCTCAGTATGTAAAAGAGAGACATGCAAATGACAGCAATCTTCAATATTTCATTTGTCAATCTCTCACTGAAAATGCAAGCATGTATATTTTAACCGTCTCTGACACTGCATAATTTTCTACCAAATGAGAGAAACCTGAGAATCAATCATGTCAATATGCCGTAGAGAGACATCAAAGTCAGTCTGACTTATTTTGTTAAAAAAAGATCTTAACAAAGTAAATGGGTTTGGGATTGTTGTTTTTATATGGAACCAGTCTACTTTACAAGACTGTGGGTTTGGTTTTTAAGGTTTCTGCAAAAGACAACACTCTCCCCCCCCCCCCCCCTTTTTTTAACCAGCAAAAGAAAACAAAAACAACCAACCAAAAAACCCAAACCTAAAAAAAAAAATAGTAAAGAAACAAAACAAAACAAAACAAAAAGAGAACCCTAGTTTCCTCAGAGGTTTCCCAAAGCTTTCTGCTTAATGAAAA
>CM060328.1:28810509-28813009 GCA_030674155.1 Stramonita haemastoma
ACCATCACAAACTGGAGCCAGCGCAAGCCAAGGTCAGTTACCACTGAGGGGATTTCATACTATCATAATGCATATGCAATGAACTTCAGTACAACACATGGCGTTTTCTTTCCATCGCCTGATGATTCTGTTTTACTTTGCCTCTATGCAGGCCATTTCTGGCAAGGACTGAATCACCAGGCTGATGTATGCTTCAGACAGGGCTAATGATAACAAGACTGACTGTGAAATCAGCAGCAACCTATCATTCAAAATCTCTCTGTAAGTTTCTGAAATAAATTTTTTTAAAAGCTGCACCTACTAACAGGAATGCCATTCCCATACATGTGCTTCTTTTTTCTTTTCTTTTCTTCTTTTTTTTTTTAAAAACAACAACCAAACTTGCCTGTGTTGTACTGAAGTTCTCAAACTGACCAAACAATTATGGCAATGAGTGTTTACTAAATGATGGTGGTTTGATGACATAATGTACAATAATGTCAATGATTGTCATACAGAATGATCACAAAATAATTCAGCTTCTCCGATATCATTGAAAACACAGACAGAAACCAGGCACAACCATCATTACAACCACTTCCATCAACATCACCACCATCAATAACAATAATGCACATACATACCTAGAGTCACCACCACTATTATGATAACATTCACATCAAATATGACAATGACAGGAAAATACAACAGCACAAACTCCATACAACTCACGAGTACAGTACATACAAAAACAGTTCTCTCTTTTCTTGGAAACAACTGTTCACAATAACAGTGACAGACAAAGCTTCAAACTCCAGGACTATCCAGACTCATTAGCTGTGCACATCAAAGTTTATCCTAACCACAGAGAGAACATGACAACAGTCACAAGCTATCAAACGTTTTCTTCTTTTGATGATCAACTGTACCTTAGCTCCTCAATATCTTTTCTTTTCCCCAATTTCTACTGACATAATCAGAGACAGCAGAATATATTCAGAAAAAAGACTCTGTAACTGTTTTAAATGTGTTTTGGTACACACTGCAAAGTGAAAAGATCTTGCAGTCCAGATGTGTGATTTTCAAGCATTGAGTCAACTCAACAAATATAGTTTCGAAAAAGAAACCTACATGTTTCAATTAATGAACTTTAAAATCAACACCAAAACATCAGAAAAAGAGATGTACAGTTGGTGACAGTTCATTGCCTAAAATGATAGTCAGAGCCTTCAAGATTGACTTTTCTCATTGACTTCACCCAGTTTAACGTTACTGGTTTTCTGATGTGAATTAGTATCATCTTCAATAAATTAACAAACCAAGCTTGTCACTAAGATCATTTTATAAACAGTTCTGGATAATCCATGACAAAAAAACATAAAACCGCTAAAGGAAACAACAAATGAATTTAAAAATTGTTTTTAAAAAAAAAGAAAAAAGCACAGAAAAAACATATTTAACAAAAAGACAACAACCAAAACACAAAACAAACATATAAAAAAAAATATTAATGAAAGCAAAAATTCAGAGATTACAGACCAAGAAAACACTTTTTTTTTTAAAACAGATCAAAGTCGGTGAATACCTCAAACAGAAAAAAAAACCACAGATATAAACAAATCAGCAAAACACTAGTAAGGAATGAATCCAAAACAACTCAGACAAACAAGGCAAACAGTACAACTTAAAAGACAATAAAACAAAGACAAAAAAAAAGGAAAATAACAAAGAAAAACACAGAGGGTAAAGATAAAGAGCAGACAAAAAAACAGACAAAAACAAAGAATTCCTCAACATTCAGACAAACATACAGAGTGCAGTAACACACAGACATATACAGTTAAAAACAGAACACCAGACAAAACCCACAGAACAACGAATCACAGCTACAAAAGGACTCACCACCACAGACAAAAACACAAAGCACAGAACATCAGATAGAGAGAGAGAGAGAAACAGAGTGCCTGAGAACACAAGACATAACACATCAACCACACCCATACCTGAACTCACCTCTTTAGACAGAGAGAGAAACAGAACACAAGACAAAACACATCAACCACACCCCTACATGAACTCACCTCTTTAGACACAGAGAGAGAGATACAGAGCGCCTGAGAACACAAGACAACCACAGCCCTACATGAACTCACCTCTTCATCCAGCGTGTTGCAGCTGCTCATGGTGTTGCGACTGCCCAGGGTGTCCATGCTCTTTCGCAGCTGGATGCTCCGCGACAGCCGGTTACACAGACTCACCACCCGCATGGATTGCTGCACACAGCCCAGCCACACTTGCACAATACACACAACAGGCATATCTACCACCACCCCCAAACCCCCTCCCCAAATAGTAGTAGGCACCCATCAGTCTCGGAAGACTATGGAGTTGTGCTGTAGTCTTTAGAGTGCAAAGCCTGGGTAAGTAAGTATGGAGGGCAAATAATTGTTTTATAAAAGGTAAAAAGGTAAAGGTGTCCCATAGCCTATGCGGTCATTGGGGAGCAAGATGCCAGACACCT
>CM060328.1:28818009-28820509 GCA_030674155.1 Stramonita haemastoma
TTCATGTACCCCCTGTGGAGGGTTTTCTACAAACAAAATCCTGTTCTTGACACCTGTGTTTACTAACCCCAAAAGACAAAACATTCAGGTGAACAGCTGGAATATCATTTTTCATACTGCACACCGAGTAATCAATATCAAACCAGTTCTTTGGAATATAAAACATGACACTACCTAGTTAACCAAAACACAGCAGCTGGTTGAAATCACTTTCGCAAGCCATCTTTCTATCCTTTTCACAATACTGCTAAAGCTACCTTTAAAAAAAAGAGAAAAAAACAGGGCATAAATGTCTCTTTGTTTTGCAACTACAGACCAACACAGGATCTGAAAAGATAGCATGGGATAGATTCTGTAAGCAAGATTCTAGGAATCAAAGTGTGAGTCATTCCAAACACTTCTTTCTTTGTTAGGTTTGTTTGTTTGTTTGTGTGTGTGTGTGTGTGTGTGTGTGTGTGTGTGTGTGTGTGTGTGTGTGTGTGTGTGTGTGTGTGTGTGTGTGTGTGTGTGTGTGTGATGTGGTGTGCGTGGGTGTGAGTGTGCGTGCGTGCATGCATGCATGCATCTGTATACAAATACTGTTCCTTGGTTAGAGCTCCAAGGTTCATTGACGGTGAGATTTTTGCATATGCGACCAATAAATAATGTCTACTGTTCAGCAATGCAGATTTTTTTTTATTCCTCCTCTTTTTTTTTTTATTCCCTCCTAAGAGACTACATGACTGCAAGCACTATACATTATACTGTCATTTCAATTTTTCATACCACCATTCTTTTTTTAAATGTAAAAAAAAAAAAATGTTACCACAGTTCAGCTTTAGATTTTATTTATGGGAAACGCAACTGGTTGTATTAATTAAGAGCCTTTTGGGACGCTTTAAAAAATATACTGAAAAAGTGTATATAAACAAAAAGCAAAAGAACCAAAGGAATACTATATTGCGGGAACTAAGAAACATTCTTATCAAAAATGGATTTGCACTCAATTTCATTCAAGATAATTTTAATAACAATAAACTTACTATTTAAAAAAAAAAAAAAATGATACGGAAAGTTCCTTTTAACACCTCCCCTCCCCCCCTTCTTCCCAACTCCATCAACCTCCCCCCCACCCCCATTCCAATCCCCCCCCAAACCAAACCTACTTTCTCTACAAAATACTTGTAAAAATGCCACATCATCCCTTTTTTACTCATTAAAAAAAAAAAAAATGACAGCAACGAGAATCTGATTATGCATGCCACAAATCCTGTGACATGTTATGCATGCAGTAAAAAAAAGGCCTGTTGTGACTTAGGGGCTTTGGTGGCTATGAAATATAGTCTGACAATCACATTATACATTACATCTTGGTGGGTTTGTCCTTGTCTTTTCTCTTCATGTGGTCTATTAAAAAATACAGAAAAAGACTATAGGTCGCTGTGGCCTGTTTTCTGAGTGAAAGTTCTTTTTCTCAATGTCAGCACACTCTTCCTCTGGCATACACTTGCTTACTACATATATATGGAAAAAAGACGAAGCCTCATGCATGCATGCTAAAACTCATATTTGCATCTGTACATGCAGGAACATATATATATATAAGATATAATATGCATATGTACATAAACATATATGTACGGCAGGCACACACACACAAGCTTGTCTGTCTGTTCACTGTCACAATCTCTCTCCTTCTGTCCTCTCTCCTCATCATCTCCACCCACCTCTCTCATCATCCCTCCCCACCCACACACACACACACACACACACACACAACACACAATTTCTCTCTCTCCTTCTTTCATCTCTCTCTCTCTCTCTCTCTCTCTCTCTCTCTCACACACACACACACACACACACACACACACACACACACACACACACACACACACACACACACACACACACACACACAGTAGATCGAAAGATGGGGAAACATAACCCAATCTCCAAATCACCCCCTATCAAGAGAACTTTCACTGACCAGTATACATGTAGACCTACAATCTCCTCCCTTACCCCTCCTCCCCATCCCCTTTCTCACCCCTTGTGGCCAGACCTGAGGGTCAATATTGCCCCTGAGATCCAGCCTAAAAAAAAAAAAAGGGCTGATTGTTGGGTAGGGGTAGACCCTGATAACCCTGATACAGGGCAACATGGGGTGCTCAATGCTCTCCATTGACAACTGTAGTGTTAGCCCACAGAACAGAATAATGGGGGTACACTTACACCCGAAAAAAAAGAGAAAGTGTTTGTTCCTGGTCAGTCTGAATGTGTGATGTGTGTGTGTGTGTGTGTGTGTGTGTGTGTGTGTGTGTGTGTGTGTGTGTGTGTGTGTGTGTGTGTGTGTGTGTGTGTGTGTGTGTGTGTGTGTGGTGTGTTGTGTTGTGTGTGTGTGTTGTGTGTGTGTGTGTGTGTGTTGTGTGTGTGTGTGTGTGTGTGTGTGTGTGTGTGTTGTGTGTGTGTGTGTTGTGTGTGTGCGCAGTGTGGCTGTGCGTGTGGTCAGTGATGTGTGTGT
>CM060328.1:28825509-28828009 GCA_030674155.1 Stramonita haemastoma
ATCCATCGATGTCCGCGCTGTGGCAAGATGAACGAGTGTACAGGATGGCACATCTCATGTGACTGACCTACCACTGAACCATTCACTCAGAGGTGAAGAGAGGGAGAGAAAAAAACAACTCTCCTCTGATAGCAGGGAGGATGCTTCTTCTCAGAAATGCTAGGGCGAGAATCTTTTTTCATGACTTTCAAATGTTTGGTGCATGTATGGATGGAAGCAAGCACTTGCATATGCTCAAAACTGGAAAATAAACGTGTGTAGAAGAAATGGAATTGCCACACATATATATAATATTATATATTATATATTCATGCTGAGGGTTCGGTTGGCTTTTTTGTTCCTTGGCTAGAACTGTGATTTTGCATATGCAACATGCATGTGTTTCAATGTCTGTGCTAGCTAGGCTACAGACAGGGGTAAAAAAGGAGAGAAGGCAAATAAGAGTGCATGCATGCATGCAGGCCTGTGTGTGTGTGTGTGTGTGTGTGTGTGTGTGTGTGTGTGTGTGTGGTGTGTTGTGTGTGTGTGTGTGTTGTGTGGTGTGGTGTGTGGTGTGTGGTTAGTGAGTGAGTGAGTGAGTGAGTGATGTGAGTGAGTGATGTGAGTGAGTGAGAGAGTGTGTGTGTGTGTGTGTTGTGTGTGTGTGTGTGTGTGTGTGTGTGTGTGTGTGTGTGGTGTGTGTGTGTGTGTGTGTGTGTGTGTGTGTGTGTGTGTGCCTGTGTTGTGGAGGGGGGGGGAGGGTTCAGGCACAAGTAAGTACATGAACATATGTGTGTACATACATGACTGCCTGCTTGGCTGTGTGTACAAGTCAACGAATCTTTGTTCCCTCTATATTTGTCCTCTTTCCACCAAGACTAAAGTATAGACATGTACATAAACATTTGTTCATGCCACCCCCACCAATACTTAGTGCAACAACTGTATGTATGTGACTTTCATGGCAATAAATAATTTCTAAATTTATGATTTCCCATCTCCCCCCCCCCCCCCCCCCCCCCATTTCTGCCCCTCCTCTTTCACCTCCCTCCACCCTCTCCCCTCCTCTAAAACTTTTGATATTCATGTGGTCTCTTCCTTCAATGTGGCACTTTCTGGCACTTCCTACACATTTCATTTTTAATCCTTGCAAACTGTACAATCTTCAGCTCCATACCTTCTTCTTATCCACACACCTCCCATTCCTCACCCTTTTCCCCTATAGTCAATCCCCCCTCAGCTGATTTCAGAAACAGAATCCAGTGTAATTAGCTGTAAAAAGACTTTAAAATTAAAAAAAAAGAAATCCTATCAGCCCATCTCCTGCAAGAGGTGTCCAAAATAAGCCCACACCTGTGGGGCCTCTCCTGCCTGCCTGCCTGCCTACCATGACCACCAAGGACCTTTCTGGAGGAAAAAATGTCAGCAATGTTTTCACAATGATAAGCATACTGCCCTGCCTGCCTGCTTTTGTAGGCTTCCTCTAAACCTTGTTCTGCTGGCCCTCCTACTAGTGTGAAAAAGGGGGCATGTTTCTGTGAATGTTGATGGTACTTAGCTCTCAGCTCTCCACACTGCCTATCTATAATGTGTTAGGTGGTAAAGGGCCTGCCAAAACTGAGAAGAAAAAAGCTTACTGATTTGGTTACTACTGCCATCGCTTGCAAATGTGAACAAGTGTTTTTTTTTTTAAGTTTTCAAAAAGGGGGCAGAGAGGAAGGGAGGGAGGGAGGGAGAGGGAGGGAGGGGAGAGAGAGAGAGAGAGGAGAGGAGAGAGGAGAGAGAGAGAGAGAGAGAGAGAGAGAGAGAGAGAGGACAGACAGACAGACAGACAGACAGACAGACAGACAGACAGACAGACAGAACAGACAGAGACACAGAGAGAGAGAGAGACAGAGACACACAGAGAAGAGAGAGAGAGAGAGAGAGAAGAGAGAGAGAGAGAGAGAGAGAGAGAGAGAGAGAGAGAGGAGAGAGAGAGAGAGGGAGGAGAGAGAGAGAGAGAGAGGAGGAGGAGGAGGAGGGGAGGAAGGAAGAGAAGGAAAACAGCATTTTAAAAATCACAGAAAAAAATTGTTTCTTCTTCTGGCATATTCATATTTGTGGAAACTCTTCTAATAGTTTATGCTCTTTCCTTTGTCATATTTTCAACTGTTCATTCAAGTTTTAATTCTTTTGGTTCTGTTTCACTCTTTTTTTTTTTTTGGAGGGGGGGGGGGGGTGTCTCTTTTATCAAGGGGGGTATACTTTCTTTTTCCTATCAACTGCTATACAAATGATTAAAAGAAGAGAGGTGGGAGTCAAAAGAGAAAAGACATGAGGAGCACTGTTCAAGCGGACACAGACTATCCTTCAGTAAAGATTACTTTTTTTTTTTCTCTTTTTATCATACACTGTATCAGGCCAGATCCTGTCTACATACAGGTACAGCGTTCAGCCACACCTTTCATTCACACCAATCTGGGCACAGCTGCACAAGGCACAAATAATACGTTCACACTGACACTGGCAAACTACCACA
>CM060328.1:28833009-28845509 GCA_030674155.1 Stramonita haemastoma
CAGTAACATAATCTTAAAAAAAATTAATAAATAAATAAAACAAAACAAAACAAAAATAACAACAACCACCATGTTGTGATTTGAAAGAACCTCCCACATCAATACCGGTGTAACTCTAATCCACAGCAGGTGGTCCTGATGACAGTTTACAGCCTATTCCCGATATCAACAGATAAAACAAAGAATAAAACTGTGGACACATAAAAAAGGAGAAAAATGCCTGGTAATCCTGTGCAGTTGCTGGACCTGAAAAGCTGAATCGTATAATCTGATCAGACTGCATGATCCCACAGTTTGTATATGTGGAATGATCAGACTGCATGATCCCACAGTTTGTATATGTGGAATGATCAGACTGCATGATCTCACAGTTTGTATATGTGGAATGATCAGACTGCATGATCCCACAGTTTGTATATGTGGAATGATCAGACTGCATGATCCCACAGTTTGTATATATATGTGGAATGATCAGACTGCATGATCCCACAGTTTGTATATGTGGAATGATCAGACTGCATGATCCCAGTTTGTATATTTATATGTCATCACTGAACGCTCAGACAGCCAACTATTGCTGTCTGTCGTATGCATGAGCTAAAATGTGTTGCACTACCATTAAGTGCCTGACAGGTCAGGCCCAGCGCATCTGACTTCAGCATGGGATAAAATTGATATGTTTTAAGTTTTTCTGCAGAAAAGGCTGGAGAATAGATCAAGAAGGCAGAAAATAGACAAGTAGGATGTGAGAAGGAGAAAAGGGACAAGGCAGAAAACAAAGACAGGGATAGAAAAGAGGTAATTCCTAGCATAGAATTTTCAAAAAGTGGGGATTTTATTCATACTGAAAGACCCCTGGCATACCCACAAGGGAAGTTTATATGCAAAGACATGACAATTTTTAAATAGACATCAGCTGATTGCTTTTGTAGAGGTTGCACATGCATGTTTTCACACACACACCACACACACACACACACACACACACACACACACACACACACACACACACACACACAACACACATTACTTTGACTACTGAAGAAAAAGGTCAGAAAATGAACTGGTTTCTTGCCATTCAAAAAAGTGGAATGATACTACACAGTCTCCTGCAGACTGGCTCTCAGATGAAGTTAACAACTAATAAAAAAAAAAAAAAAAAAAAAAAAAAAAGAATGGCCATGATCCCTTCTCCAATAGACCTTTTTTCTACATAAATAAGCCCTCATTTTTTTTTTAATTGTTTGTGGGAACTCTGAATGAAGTAATTGGATAAGAAGAAAAGGAAAAGAACAAGTATGAAAAGAGCAGAACCAAATTAATTAAGCAGCCCAAGTTCCTGGTGATGAAGGGATTGAAAAGATCGATTTGTCAACCAGGAAAGGCCTGAAGAGAACAAATGAGGCTCAATCAAACTGAAATTGAAAGCTACATTAAAAGAAAAACCACTGCTTTACTTGAATATCAAGCAACAATGAGTAGCTGGTGTATTGAATTAGTACCATGACTTGTGACCTTTTTTTCAAACATTTAAAATAAACATTTTTCATTATGGTGTTTCGAAAAGAAAAACACTGAGCAATTATACAGCTTTCACAGACACCATGATATTATTAAATATCAATGCATATATTCAGTAAATAATAGTTCAATGCTGGTTAAACTCCCCTTCTTTTCCACCGACCCTGGAAAAACTTATTTCAAAACCGAAAAATAACAGTTCTGACCTGACATTGAGAGTTTTTTGAGAGAAAACCAGTCATCACTGACTTAATCCTTCCACAGCCAGGTGTTCAGAAACACCATCAGAACAAGTAGCTTGCAGCCCATTATGTGCATGGTGTTACAACTGAAACAGCTTGTTTCAATGTTTTAACTGCCATTTTAGAATTGATAACATCTTAAACTTACATTTTATTTCAACTTTTATCACACAAATTACAGTGTGCTATTTTCAAATCCTTTTGACAAATGGCCACAACCTTCTTTTCATCTGCGCATTCCCAGACAACCTAATAGTGTTCAATAACTCTATAATCATACAACTGATTTATTTTTTAAAGGGATCAAAGCATGGATAACAATTTTTCTTCTTCTCTCTCTCTCCTCTCTCTCTCTCTCTCTCTCTCTCTCTCTCTCTCTCTCTCTCTCTCTCTCTCTCTCTCTCAGACAACCTAATAGTGTTCAATAACTCAGTAATCATACAACTGATTTTTTTAAAGGGATCAAAGCATGGAAAACAATTGTTCTTTCTAAGCAAGGAGCAAATTTAGGAATTAAAAAAAAAAAAAACATAATCTGTGCAACAAAGGGCCAATTTGAAAAAGAGATAAAAACTTTCAAAAAATCACAAGCAAAGTATATCATAAACAAGTCAATATACAACAGATCCCTATTAATTCACAATAGGGGTAACAGCCTTGATGACAAGTATGTACAGTGTTGTGTAACAGCAACATACTGCATGATGACTGTGGATCACTCGACACTGTGATGATGACAACACTGAACACTATTACTGCCAGACAAGTAGACACTAAAGTCAAAGAATACCTCAGCATCAAAAACAATTCTGTTTTACAGATGTGGTGGACACTGCAAAGCCTCTGGACATAACATTTCCATTTTAAAAAAAACAACAACCAAAATCTTGACCACTGAGCCTTATGTCAACAGAACATGAAAAAATGAGAGGAAATGGAGATCATGAATGAAAACACATGCCTGGATATCAACAAGCACGTGTGCTCAAGCTCTTACCAAGAATTGGTAAGCTTTTGTGAGAAAAAGACTAAAAAGTCACACCACTTGATTAAAGTTGCACAACTTGATTAAAGTCGCACCACTTGATTAAGTTGCACCAATGTCTTGTTTGTTTGCAGATTTTTTTTGCGTGAAATTCAGGCTGTTCTTCTCAGAGAGCATGTGTCACCATAAGAGCAGTGGCATCCTTTTTTTTTTCTTTTCCTGTCTGCAACTGTATTTGTTTCCTATCAGAAAGACTTTCTCTATAAAAATTTTGCCAGTGACTTATTACTGTAGGTTCTTTTACATGCGCTAAATAATTATATGTAACACACAGGACATGGGATTATCGTCTCATCTGAAACACTAGCAGTGCACCCAGACCACCACTCAAGGTCTAATGGATGGGGGAAAAGTTTCAGGCCCAAATGATGATCAAACCACCGCACTCTTCTAACCCAGACTTTTTGCTGTCTAGGCAGGCGCATTTTCTCTAGACAACCACTTCCCAGTTCTGGCAAACCTGTCTGCTGACCTGCACTGGAGATAAAATGAGTAATGAAAGTGGGTTCTGCAACACTGTATCCACACACTCATCCGCTTGTACCAGAGATCATACTGGTAGCATTTCCAGCATTAATCCTGAAAGTGCAGCACACACAGGATTCAGTTTATAGTCTCATCTGAAGGATTTTTAAGGACGAAGTGGTGATTGGCACTGAAGTTAACTCCAGGGGAGAAAAAAAAATCACTTAACATGATTCAAACCCGTTTGACTAGATACAAGTAACTCAACAAAGAGCACAGAAACAATAAAACAAAACTAAACTAATAATCACAATGTCTCTTTCAAAAACTTTTTTGGGAGGGAGGGCGAGATAGGAATAAAATACATCTAACTGTGTCAGAACTACAGCTTGCATTATTTTCTGGGAGAAGGCAGCTCACCTTGAGGTCCAGGTGAACGATGTTGTTCTGGTGCAGGTGTTTGACACCTTCCAGAATCTGTTTGATGAACTCGGAGGCCTCCTCCTCGCTGAGCGCCTCTTTGTCTGAAATGTACTCAAACAGCTCACCCCCGGACACCCTGAAACACAGGGAGAAAGAATGGAGCGTTTTAGCAAGGTGGTTTTTATAGACACTGGGTCAGGAGGGGTAGTGTGTGTGTGTGTGTGTGTGTGTGTGTGTGTGTGTGTGTGTGTGTGTTGTGTTGTGTGTGTGTGTTGTGTGTTTGTGTTAGTGTGTGTTGTGTGTGTGTGTGTTGTGTGTGTTGTGTGTGTGTGTGTGTGTGTGTGTGTGTGTGTGTGTGTTTGTTTTTTTTTTTGTGTGTGTGTGTGTGTGTGTGTGTGTGTGTGTGTGTGTGTGTGTGTGTGTGTGTGTGTGTGTGTGTGTGTGTGTGTGATTAGTACAACTTCATGTTGATCTGGGAATTGATGTATAATGATGATGATGATGATGATGATGATGATGATGATGATGATGAGGGACAAAGGTGATGAGACGACGACGACGACGACATCACAACAAGTACTGGTGATGATGATGGTGATGGTGATGATGATGATAAAGATGATGATGATGTGTGTGTGTACATGTGCCTGAGTGTGTGTGTGTGTGATGTGTGCTGTGTGTGAGTTTATGTGTGTGTGTGTGCGTGTGTGACTCTGTGTGTGTGTGAGTGTGTGTGTGTGTGTGTGTGTGTGTGTGTGTGTGTGTGTGTGTGTGTGTGTGTGTGTGTTTGCATGCGTGCACACATGTAAGCAATGCGTATGTGAATGTGTGCCATGATGTATATAAATGTGCATATAATTATATAACGGCAAAAAGATTACTAAGTGTGTGCTTCTGGTGTGTGTGTGTGTGTGTGTGTGTGTGTGTGTGTGTGTGTGTGTGTGTGTGTGTGTGTGTGTGTGTGTGTGTGTGTGTGTGTGTGTGTAATGCACCTGTACACCCAAACATCCATGTATGTGTCAAAGAGAAAGAAACAGTAAGATTTTTAAAAGAGAGAGAGAGAGAGAGAGAGAGAGAGAGAGAGAGAGAGAGAGAGAGAGAGAGAGAGAGAGAGAGAGAGAGAGAGAGAGAGAGAGAGACAGACAGACAGACAGACAGGCAGACAGGCAGGCAGGCAGGCAGGCAGACAGAAAAGAAGAAGAAAAAGACAGAACCCTATCTGTGACTGAATGGCAGTGAATAATAACATAACCGTGTTTATTGTATAAAAGGCACAACGCTGCATTCTACAATTAATTACACTTTAGAAAACTGAAAGTAATCTGGTCACAGTGAATGCACTCTGACTAAAGATATTAAAAAACCACACACAACAAAAAAAAACCCAGGGCTTGTCAAGACACAGCCAACTTATGGCCGATTCTGAGTCATATTCCTGCAATACTTTCTGCACACACAGTTCTCACACCTCCCAGTTTATGAATCACTCCACTCCACACAGGCTCCCTGCTTCCATGCTTGGCTGACTGCTGTCGGCTGACAGCAGCCGTCTGAGAAGTTGCCGCCATGAATTTACTCACTTTTCAGGGTTTAATCGCTACATCTTTAAATTAAAGTTCAGTTCCTGCCGCTGCATTTTTCCTCTTCTGCTGTGGTAGGCGGTAGTAAGTTTTCATGAACAAATACATGTGTGTATGTATGCTCACCGGATGTGCGCACATTCAAACATTCACAAACATAGATATACGCAGATGCACACACTCTCACACATACACCACACACGACGCATGCAACAACACACACACACACACACATACATTCTCTCTCTCTCTCTCTCTCTCTCTCTCTCTCTCTCTCTCTCTCTCTCTCTCTCTCTCTCTCTCCTCATTCACTCACAATGTGGGGAAAAAATGTGGAATGGACACACATTTGTTTTAGTCTTTCAATGAGTATCATTAATCAAGTTTTGAAGCAAATTCTGGCTCTTTGACTTCATGATTAGGTGCACCCCCCTTCAGAAAGAGGCTATAGCCTAAATTTGAATTTAAACTATTCATTTTATTATTCTTTCTCTCTCTTCTCTGTCTCTGTGTCTCTGTTCTTCTCCTCTCTCCTCCTTCCTTCCTTCCTCCTCCTTCCTCCTCCCTCCCTCCCTCCCTCCCTCCCCCCCCCCCCCCTCCTCTCTCTCTCTCTCTCTCTCTCTCTCTCTCTCTCTCCACACACACAACACACACAACACACACACACACACACAAATACACACACACAAACACAAAATACACACATACACACACTTACACACACACACACACACACACACACACACACACACACACACACACACACACACACACACACACACACACACACAACAGAAGTCAGACCTAGCTAAGTTGATCAACCCTTTGGGCAGCCATATTTTGCTTCCAAGAACAACAAGTCTTTACCACACCTCCTCATCAGATCTTCTCCCCCATCCTCTTCCTTATCAGCTCTCCCTCTTTTCTGCTCTATGAGTGTATACATGCTTGCTTTCATTTATATGACATATGCACATGTGTTCATTTTAAACACATGTGTACACAGAGAGACAGAGAAAGACAGAAGAGTGAGACAACAGAAGAGACAGAGAGAAGAGAGAGACAAGAAGAAGAGAGACAGACAGAGAAGAGAAGAGAGAAGAGAGAAGAGACAGAGACAGAGAGAGAACAGAGACAGAGAGGAAAGAGAGTGAGAAGAGAGAGACAGGAGACAGAGAAAAGAGAAGAGAGAGAGAGAGAGAGAGAGAGAGAGAGAGAAGAGAGAGAGAGAAGAAGAGGAGAGAGAAGAGAAGAGAGAGAGAGATGAGAGAGAGTGTGAGATGATGGTGTGATGTGGGGTGTGTATGTGTGTGTGTGTGTTGTGTGTGTGTGTGCGTGCGTGTGCGTGTGTGGCTGTTGACGTGCATGCTTCCTTGTTTGCTTGCTTGCTTGCTTGCATGTAAGCATGAGTATGTGCATGCGTGATCTTTTTCATTCATCATCAAGTTTCAATGGTTTCCATTGCAGCAATGTACTAAATTCTTGTATTTGTTGGTCTGAATTGCAAGTACTACTTCAGGATCTTGGCACATGCTCAGAAGGCGTGGCCAACAAGAAATCTCCTTTACTGTCATTATCATTATTAATCAGTGAAGGCTTACCTATCTGATCACACTGGCAGAGTTTCTGAGCCGTGATCTGACTGAAAGAAATGTCCACCCTCCTTCTACGTTATCAGCTATTTCTTTACTACAGGACACTTGAACAGGACACTTCAGGCAGACACTTCAGAGGGGGAAAGCCTAACATACGAGTTACTGTGCTGACATGAAAAAAGTCTGTCCCATTATGGCCAATGATAGAAGGACTTGATATTTCCACTCAACTGCGTTCAATAACAGGATTTTGATAGCGTGTATAAGTATTGATCATATACATACATGTGGTGCACGTTTATATCCTTTTCCAAGAAAGGTGTCTCTCCTCTTACTCTAACTGAATATGTTTATATATATTCAGAGAAAGAGACAATGGGCACAACAAAAGAGAGAGAGAGAGAGAGAGAGAGAGAGAGAGAGAGAGAGAGAGAGAGAGAGAGAGAGAAGAAGAAGACAGACAGACAGGACAGACAGACAGACAGAGAAGAGAGAGGAGAAGAGAGAGAGTGTGTGTGTGTGTGTGTGTGTGTGTGTGTGTGTGTGTGTGTGTGTGTGTGTGTGTGTGTGTGTGTGTGTGTGGTTGTGTGTGTGTGTGTGTGGTGTATCTGTGTGTGTGTGTGTGTTTTTTTATTTATTTTTTATATCAACAAGATAATGGAAACACTCATGTTTTTTTACATCCAGTCTCCGTGTGTATACTGTTTTGTAAATCTTGTCATCTGTTCCCATCAGCACATGATGGCCTACTCTTACGAAAAGCAGAACAGGACTTAACGTGTGCAAAGAGTTTTGCGTGCATTTGCAACGGGGCCTTGGTTTATATTCTCATCCGAAAGGACTTTTGGGAGAGAGTGGAGTCAGCACTGATGTTAACTCCAGAGGAAAAATCCACTCGAATGGGAATCAAACCCGGGTCATCAAATCGGGAGGCCATGTTCTGACCACTAGGCTATCCCATTCCCCCCCCCCCCCCCCCTGTGTGTGTTGATTAATTTTATAATAATAATAGTAAATAATAGCAGTGATAATAGTAATAATGTGTGTTTTATTAGAGAGAGAGAGAGAGAGAGAGAGAGAGAGAGAAGAGAGAGAGAGAGAGAGAGAGAGAGAGAGAGAGAGAGGAGAGAGAGAGAGAGAGAGAGGAGAGAGAGAGAGGTTCATCTTATCATATCATACATGTCTCTCCTGTCCTGAGAAATATACCAGTCTAACTGTGCATGCTGTATATTTCCACACCTCAGTTACAGATTTCTGTACTCTCTGACCCCTTTGTGCCTAATACAGTAATAGTAATGTACGTGTATCACCCTCAGAATTTTTTAGAACAAAGACAAGTCCCCTTTGGCAATAAATATATCCTCTCTCTTTTCATGGGTGTCTCTCACTTTCGTGTACTGTGCGCATGTATGTATGCCAAGCGTTCTCTGTGTGGGTACAAAGTTTAGAAACAGACAGTCGAGTCCCAAGGACTCCTTGACTCAAGGTTCAAGTTTTTAAAAAATTACCCCGGGCCCCATAAAGGAAAGCAGGACCCAAGTTTAAAATAAGCACAGAACATCTCTTAGCAAAACTTGAAATTGTAAGTACTGCCACGCTGATCAGAATGTGTCACTTGTACACTGCCACAAAGACTTTTTCCTTTGAATAACTGTCCATAAAGTATAGTTTGGTAAGCATACACTAGCGTCTCATTTATATATGAATAAAACTTTCAGCCTACTTGGCTCTCATATTATAAGCATGGGCAATGATAATTTATATGCAGCTAAATTTAATTTGCTTGTGATGACATCAGATAGGCTTGGTTTTGTCAGAGCTGGGTCATGGTTTTATGCACAGCAGTGTGTGTGTGTGTGTGTGTGTGTGTGTGTGTGTGTGTGTGTGTGTGTGTGTGTGTGTGTGTGTGTGTGTGTGTGTGTGTGAAAACACACATCATACATACACACATTTGTGTCAGCATACTCTTGTAAGTATGCATTATCATGAATATGCTTGCACACAGAAACATAGATGAGAAAGAGACAAACAATGCCAACAACATCACTCCATAATATTCAAGATTTACTTTACAGCATCTGTTGATGAACTACCTTTGGACATGCAAAAAAAAAAGAAAAAATTCAATCAATGATGCTATTTTTACATGAACTTTTTCAACTGGGGCAATCAGCACGTTCTGTGTTTTTAATTGTTCCATGCCATCAAGCACGTTCTGTGTTTTTAATTGTTCCATGCCATCATTTACATTTACTTACAAATGAGTTCACAGCCTTTTAAAAATCAATAGAAAACAACTGTGGAGCTTACTCTCTCTTTTTTTTTTCCTTTTTGCATACTGTATTTTACTGGTTTATCTGATTTTTTGCCATTTTTACTTTGTATGTCCTATACATGCACAAACATGTTTTGTTAAATCTTAAAAAACATTTGGATGGAATCAATTAAGATGACAAACAAAAGAACCATTAAGGTGTATACTTTTACACACATATGTATGAAAGGTATACACAACCATGTCTGCATGTGTGTGTGTATTAGTATATAATATATATATATATATATATATATATATATATATATATATATATATATATATATATATATATATATATATACTCTCTGTCTGTCTGTCTGTCTGTCTGTCGTTCTGTCTGTCTGTGTCTCTGTCTGTCTGTTCTCTGTCTTCTTCTATCTCTTCCTTCTCTCCCCTCTCCCCCCCCCCCTCCAAAAAAAAAAAAACAACCTACTGTTTATATATTTACAACATAATTACAATTTGCCTGCAGCATTGTTTCAGACACTGAAAGAAAGCGTGTTTATTCTGGCAGGCTTTCCTTAGTTATTTAGAAGTGTCCTGTGTGAGGTGTGTGCATGCTCCAGTGCCAAGTGTGTGTGTGTGTGTGTGTGTGTGTGTGTGTGTGTGTGTGTGTGTGTGTGTGTGTGTGTGTGTGTGTGTGTGTGTTGTTGTTGTGTTGAGTGTGTGTGTGTGTGTGTGTGTGTATGTGTGTGTGTGCATCTTCGTTTCAATGTCTATCACTACAAAAGTTGTTTTAGACAGGTATGTGTGGTGTGTGGTGTGTGTGTGTGTGTGTGTGTGTCGTGCGTGCGTGCGTGAGTGCGTGCGTGCATGTGTGTGCCAGAGTGTAGGAGTGTGTTGCCCCATGTGTAAGTAAATGAACACTATGGAGGAAAATGTGTGAGCACAGAGCAATGAGTCTGCACTGCTAGATCTTCGTGCAACAGAGGAATGATACTTGCATTGTGCCTGTTAAACAAGATGCAAGCAAATAATGCATTCACTTTACCTCAGTTCCCTCCTTCACCAACTTTTCCCTCCTTCCTCCCTCTTGCCCCCCCCCCCCCCAAAAAAAAAAAAAAAACCATCCCACATACACTTGTAAACATATCCCAGTAAGAGAGAAACTTCAAGTCCCCCCACCCCCCACCCCCTCAAAGTATTTTGGACTTTTTACATTCAGGGCATTTCACCATATTTTTTGGCATTTTACCAATACATGGACATTAATTTATGAATATGAACACACTGACTGATGATATTTCTTATCATTTTGTTTAGTTTCCTTGCCTTCCAGATTTATCTAAAGTATTTGCTGCAATCTAACAGGACACAGTTATCTTGATAAATCTGGTTACCCCAGGTTAACCTTTCCAAAAAGATAAAATATTCTCTGAATACTTATCACCAGTTGTCTTACTGAAATATTACACTTGCCGAAAAAACAGATGATAGAAAACAGCTGAGCAGTGTCTTTACTTAGGAAATTTGCTGGTCTTGTGTGCATGTTTCAAAAGAATATAGAACCAACCTCTGGAACACTTTCAATGTAAAAAATATCCTTTTTTGTCAAACATACATTAATATGCAAAAGTCTGGTGTGCTAAGCTGTTAAAACACTAAGCAACTTATGACTCTTGCATTCATTTTATGAACAACAAAAGTTTACAACATAACAAGTTTATCAAAAAGCAAACACAGGACTTTTGTCTTTCACAGTTCACATTCATGAAGTATCATTCCTTGATAAGGTCATTTAAGAGACAGCTGAAAAAATGTATGAGACTTTTTTTTCTTAATCTTCATCATTATATTTTATGGTCCTCTTAAAACATCAGACAATTATCATTATGTCATTATACACAAGAAAGTACACAAAAAACAGAACACTTTATTAGAAGATAAGATTTCTATTGCATAAAAATTACAATAAAGCATGGTGAAAAAAGAGAAAAACAATGGGGTTTTTTCTTGCAAATAAAATGTGTGGGCCCCGTGGGTATGCCAGGTATCAGTATAAATAGCATCCGCACCTTCTGGAAATTCTGTCCTAGGTATTCCCTCTTTTCCAGCCCTCTCTTTGTTTGTATTTTGTTTTTTTTTTCTTCTTGTCACCTTCTTCTTGTAAATTTTTTACCTTCTTGGTCCATTCTCTTGCCCTTTTTTCCAGAAAAACTTAAAAAATAACAATTCTCTCCCATGCAGAAATTGGATGCGCTGGGCCTGACGTGTCAGGCACTCACTCATATGATCTGACGGACAACAATACTTGCCGTCTACGCATTCAATGAAGGAGAAAATTTTTGGGAAAAAGACAATCATCACAAAAAAGCATTTGAGAAAGTTGACAACTGAAAACATGGACAAACAAGACAGAGAAACAACAAAGATGCCAGTGACAGGCAAAGAAAATGAAAGATAAACAGTCACAGAGAGACTATCAGGATGACAGAGGCACAGAGAAATGAAATGAAAATGTTTTACTGAATATCAGCCTTGGTCCACAATTTAAAACAAAGTGGGAGAGAGAGAGAATTTGAGACAGTATCAAAAACGGAACCAAAAGAGAAAGGGACGAACAGAGACAGAAACAGGACAGCAGAGACATAGAGAAGACAGAGAGATGGAGACAGACTCAGAGACAGAGAGACCTGTGCAGGAGGCAGAGCTATAATACAAGGAGATTATCCTGTCAGGCTGTTGTCAAGCCTATCTATCATCAGTGGCAAAGCCCCTTACAGAAAGAAAGAGCACTATCTGCCTGCCACTTACCAGCCAGCTGGGAACCCAACCTGCCTGCTCCCTCATTCTTTCTTTGTTTTTGAGACTGCCACTACATCTGAGAAAGTTCAGAGCAAAGACCTCCTGAGAGGCTTCTGTGAGACTAAAATGTGTAAAAGAGAAGAGTTTTCTTTTTTCTTTTTTTTTCTTAAAAGATCAGCTCTTTCAGCCCCTCTTTCTGTGTCACGGTTCACCTCTAAAATGTTTGTGGTTTGTTATTTAAAACTAGTGGGATGCACTGTTGTGTGGATGTGGTGTGCCACTGTGGGGAAAAGTAAAACCAATGATGAGTAATATGGGGGAGTTTACAACAGCTGAAGGTGATGAGAATGATAAAGAAACAAACTGACAGACAAGACTTATAAACTGACAGACAGACATACTGAAGGTCAGAAAAATATTGACAGACAGAAATGGAGTCAGTATTGTCTATGCGTAAAAAATGTACCCGGTCTGGAAAATGGGATGGAAGGGGTGGAGGGGGCACAGAAAATATAAAAATGGAAAGTCGAAAACCTAGAATGAAAATTTGGGCAGGAGTAAAAAAGA
>CM060328.1:28855509-28863009 GCA_030674155.1 Stramonita haemastoma
AAAGCAGAAGTGTCTACTAGGTGGGTTTTATGAAAGTGTGAACTGGCACTTGTATCCATGCACACCCACGCATGGATGTTATTGCTTGTGTACACGTGCGTGTGTGTGTGTGTGTACCCATGCATGTACCCCTCTGCCACCTACCTATTCACAGACAAACAGACCTACACACACACACACACACACACACACACACACACACACACACAGAATACATTCCATTGTTCAATATTGATCTCCCAGCAGTCTAGAACTGCTGACGAAGCAAACCTGACTTTTTTCTTTTTTTAATAAAAAGGAGTGGGGAAAAGGGAGTGGGGAAAATGGAGGGGGGAGAGAGATGATGTCAGTAAAAGAAAAAAAAAACAACTGTAAGCTGCAGTACCACATACAGGCCTATTACATTTGGAGGCAGCAAAACGAGTTGTTCCTTTCATTGTTGCTCCAAACACTAAGCATAACAGTACAACTCAACGTATTCATTCTCACGTTCTTTGCAGTTGTATGAATTCTCTTCATAGGACACTTTCTACCCTCTTTATGACCACAGGCACGAAAGTTATGACAATCTACCTCTCACTTTGCAGTTCTTTCTTTCTCACCACTGAGGCACTCCTACAGTCTCTACCTCTTCTCCAGGTTTGTTGTGATTTTTTTTTTTTTTTGGGGGGGGGGGGGGAGGGGAAGGGGAGGGAGTGGGGTAGGCTGTGCTTCCTTCTGTCAGTTATGCCTGGTTTTGCTTTACCTGTAGACTGTAGTGAATGTAGGTGGATGGATGGGTCGAGGACTGGGTAGGAGGTGTGTATGTGTGTGTGTGGGGGGGGGGGGGGGAGGGGGGGGAGTGGTGAGTGAGTGAGGAGAGAGAGAGAGAGAGAGAGAGTGTGTGTGTGTGTGTGTGTGTGTGTGTGTGTGTGTGTGTGTGTGTGTGTGTGTGTGTGTGTGTGTGTGTGTGTGTGTCATGTGTGTGTGTCACTGTGTGTGTGTGTCACTGTGTGTGTGTGTGTCACTGTGTGTGTGTGTGTGTGTGTGTGTGTGTGTGTGTGTGTGTGTGTGTGTTGTGTGTGTGTGTGTGTGCACTGTGTGTGTGGTGTGTGTGTGTGTGTGTGTGTGTGTGTGTGTGTGTGTGTTGTGTGTGTGTCACTGTGTGTGTGTGTGTGTGTGTGTGTGTGTGTGTGTGTGTGTGTGTGTGTGTGTGTGAAGTCAAGTCAAAAATATTTCAGTCATCCCATGAAGGGCACTCACAGCACTAACTTGTAACAGGCACATAACTGATAGGAATCTTAATCTAAAAAGATGCCAAAAAGCTATGATTGGTATTTGTTTTTAAAAATATTACAAGACTAATTTAATTTTTTCAATCAAACACACACACACATACACACACACACACACACACACACACACACACACACACACACACACACACACACACACCACAACACAACACACACGTCAAGGCTACACAGAAAACCATGACATGACATTTACAAAAAAAACTAGGCAAGTCTTTTCTGTGTTAATGCAAGCAAATTAGAATCACCTGTGCTCATAACAGCAAAGCACAGCAGCTTGAGAGCAGTATATTATATCAATTCATCATCATACAGAGCACACCGGTGCACATAACAGCAAAAAGGACTGTGCACATCTATTGACAAGGATATAAAGAAAGACAAAAGACCGATCATCTCAACTGTGTTTACCCAGATTTGCTAGCTATCACACTGCTTGACAGCAATGCTTACAGTGCTCTCAGAACCTATCTTGCTATCATGCTGATTTGACTTGGTTTTCTTGACTTGACTTCCCTGCTATTTTAAATCTGAATTTTGTTTAGGCTCCTCTGGATCCTGTATAGCTTCAATGAAAGAGCCCTTCTGACTTCCTGCCCTTTACGTAATATAGATAAGGAGGTGGGATAGCTTAGTAGTTAGTGGTTAGACCTTTGAGCTCAGGATCTGACACCCTGGCCTAGTTTCAAGCCACCATCCAAGGGGATTATTATGCTTGGTGTTGACATCAGTATTAACTCATCTTGCGCACGTTAAAAACCAACTCCACCTTTCAGAAGAGTATGCCATCTTGTGCTGGTAGGAACAGGTGACAACATTTTTTTTTACAAAAACACACACTGGTGTCACGTTTAGACATCATCCCCGAAGTCAGTATGTGGTCGGCTTAGTGGAGGGTAAACAGTCACATGGGCAAAAATCTCACGATTGGTAAACTTCAAAGCTCTAGATGTAGCTGAGAAACAGGAGAAAATATATGTGTGTGTGTGTGTGTGCGTGCGTGCGTGCGTGGTGCTGTGCGTGCGTGCGTGCGTGCGTGTGTGTGTGCGTGCGCGCGCCCGTTGACACATGAGGACTGACATGTATGCTACTGTTAATAAACTTTACTCCCTTTTTACTTATAAATACAGTCTATCTGTTTGGGATCATGCAAGATCAATCTCATTCCCTATGCAGAGCCATGGCTAGTCATGTGTTAGGAGCAGAACATTAGTATTTTACTGAGCTTTTCCTGCCATCGCCTGTCCCCCTTTACATACCAACTGTGTCCGGGCTGTGAAAACACCTCTCCTGTGTTCTTCATTAGACATTCCCCTTCAGGCATTAAGTGAATTAACTAGGGAAATCCAGTTACCTGTCTTGACCTACTGACTCTGGAGTACAGAAGGGTAGTGCTGCGTGTCTTGTGAGTTTGAACAAGGGATGGAGAGTGAAAGGGGGGATCAAACAGGTTAAAACAACAGGCACAGGCAGATGATAAAACATCTATTCTTTTATTTTTTGTCCATGATAAACAACAGGCAGATGATGAATTGGTTATTTCTGGGTTTTTGTTTGTTAGGCTGGGGGGGGGGGGGTTCCTTCAGCTAGAGCTCCGAGGTTCACCAATGGAGAGATTTTGTATTGCATTATTATTAACTTAAGCAACCATGTTTTGCCCATCATCAGAGGCTTTTTTTTTTTTTTTAATTGATGAATTGTTCCAATACTAGCTAAAATGATTCAACACTGTCTTTGTGAAGCACAGCAGATAATGTCACAATTATCACTGGGAATGAAGGAATGAGAAAAACACTAGAATTTGTAGAAACCCACTTACCAAGTAATGAAGTATCGTAACATGATAATGGTCATAACAGACTCAGCATGAAACTTTTTTCCCCTTGATATGGCAGAAGTGAGAAGATGCTTCACTCCCAAGATCTCTCTCAATCACCACAGGGTGTAATTCACTTTTCATAGATTGTGCACAGTCTCCGGTAAACATATGATACTGAGAAAGGGGGGTGGCGGGAGGAGGAAGTTACACCATACAATCAAAGTTTAGCTTGTACTATAAAAAGTACTATGTTTGTGCGTGAGCATACTATTACCAACTCAGAGGGTGAATGAACTGAAAGAAAATTGCTTGAGTGCAAAACTGAAAACGGGAGAATAAACATTTTGTTCCTCCATTCCCTCTGTGGTGCGTGCGTGTGCGTGGTGGTGCTGTGGTGTGTGCATGTGCGTGTGCGTGTGTGCGCACGATGCACAAGTGTGTCTGTGAGTGTTCATGCAGGACTTGTTCTATAACACCACTTTACATGACACTATTGCACAATAGAGTTACAGGCCTGGCCCGATGCATGCAAGCATAATATACATTCCTTCACATCTGCCTCTTACTGTCAGTGTCACATAGTATGCCTTTTCAACGTGAGCATCACTGCACTGGAAGTGGAATGGCTCCACTGTTAGTGTCAGGACTTATGATCTGAGGGAACTGGTTTGAGCCGAATTCTAAACTTCTGATGATTTTTTTCTGCTTAACTCCTTAAGTTATCATTCCTTTAAAGTGAACATTATCTGCATTAAACCTGCTATCTAATCCTCTTACAAATTTGGTAAACAAGTAAGTGCTGACAATTTGCAAATCAATGTGAACTAGACTGACTGGCCACCTCATGGTGACTAAGTTCAATCAATACAACATAAATTAGGTCTTAAAATAGAACAAAGCACATAGCACACTGCTGGATTCATATACTGATACAGATTTATTATTTTCTGTAGTTTAAGATACTAGAGTGCACAAACATCTCAAAAGTATAGAAAATAATGTCTTTTTGTGGAAATTAAGTGTATTATACTTAAATTGTAAAATGTAAACTCACTGCAAAGAATAACACTTTACCTTACACATAGTGACATACTCTTTGGGCTTACAAGTGGCACACAAGTTAACATGTAAGCACACACTTAATACACACACACACAAACATGATTATCACATACACATCGAGAGACAACAATCCCAGGATGACACATCACTCATACTCTGTCACATGAGTTCACACAAGATAATCTGGGCGGAGACTGGAGTCTAAGGTCATTTACTAAGGTCATTTATTAAGTTCCAGTCCTCTCTCTTCACAAACAGAAAACTGTTTATTCAGCTGATTTTACAGCCAGCCATTCTATATATATAATTAAAGGATCAAATCACCATAACAGGGATGAGGAGATTAAAAGTATTCCTCATCCTCCCCCCCCAATTCTCTCTCTCTCTCTCTCTCTCTCTCTCTCTCTCTCTCTCTCTCTCTCTCTCTCTCTCTCTCTCTCTCTTTTCTCTCTCTCTCACTCCCCTCCCCCATTCTGCCCTTACCCTTCTCTCCTAGTCTATGGAGTAATCCTGTTTGCCAACATGAGATTTGATATGAAATAATTTGAACAAAAAAAGTAACATGACATGTTACACAAGCGTTTAGACAGATTGGAGAACTGTGAGTGTGGGATCAATTTCTACAGGGGGGGGGGGGGGGGGGAGTTCAGCTAGAGCTCTGAGGGTTTACCAATGGTAAGATTTTGATATGCACCATTTGCCCATCATTAAGGAAGCTGCACTCTGACTTTGGGGGATGATATCTTTACAAACATAACACTGGTGTGCATGCAGGGGGTTTTTTCAGGCTTTTTAAAAAAAAAATTTTGTCATCCATTTATACTTTTCCAAAAAGCAGAACCTGTTTAAACGTGTTACATACAAAATATTCTGCATGCATTGGTACCTAGGTTTACATAATCTCATCCATAGGACTTTTGGAGAAAAGGAGTCATTACTTATATTGATATTTAGGTTTTAATTTTCAACAACAGCCCCTTCTCTCATCTTGTTTCAGATACTGAGATAAAGAGAATCTATAGATATTCTGCACTGTCTTTGAACACCAATATATGTCCATCAATCTACTGATTATCAGTCTATTCTTAGAATACAAATACTGAAATTTTGCAACAAAAAGCTAACTTCTGAATTAATTAGAGGTTTGCAAGTGCAAACATGAAGATTCTGTTGTACTTAACCAGTAAGTCTGACAGGCTTTGCCAAGGCTAGCAGCAGTCACTTGCTATCCTCATGGATGACCTAAAACATGATACCTTCAAATTTCTTTACAAAAAATTAACTTTTTTAAAGAAACACTAGGTGCAAGAGCCTCAACAGGGTTCTAATCAAGATTGTTTTTTTCTTTACTCTCTAATTCTGCCTGCCTAGTAAAGGAATTCTGTGATGGGGAGAAGGCCAGTAACTGTCACTGAGTAAGTTATTACTACAACACTCCACAAGAAACTGGGCTGTTGGATTTTTTCATACACAAACAGGCTCTTTCTTCCCCTTTGAATTATTTTCTTTTTTTCTTTCTTTGTTTTTCATTCCTTGGCTAGAGCTTCACAGTTCATCAAAGGTCAGACTTTGCATATGAAATGTGCAACCATTTTTGCCCACCATTACAGTAGCCATACTGCAACACTGGGGACATTTTCTTTTTTGTCTTTACACTCTTAGATTCAATCCACACATTTGTCCACCATCTTTCTGTTTTAGAGTCATTTATCATAAAGAAAAACCAAATAAATCATAGAGAGATGCACAAAGACCAAATTTCTCAATGATAAACAGAACAAAAGAAAAAATCTCTATAACAGAATCAAATGGTACAAATAAAAGGATAACAGTCATCAACGCAAAAACAAACATACTGCTTCAATCAACCAATGTTAACCATCAGAATACATTCAAAGGGTGATACTTCTATAGATAATGAACAGTACAGGGCAGCATAAAAAAACTATAGGTAAGAGCTGATATCAATGAATTATGGTGAGACGATCTTCAGTCCTGACCTCTCCAAAAGCATTCCATAGGCATTAGGATCAGATATAATTAATGGCAAAGCACACGACTGCTTTTTTATTTCCCCAGAACTACAAAGTATCAACTGACAAATAAGTCACTCTCCAAGTTAATTAGGCTGTTTGAAGTCAGACACTGACCCCACAGTGGAAAACTGACAGTCCTTTGAATTAAGCATTTAATTACACATAGGCCAGGCAGGCCTGTGTGTAAAAAATTGATGCTTTGGAACATCTGTTTCACAGATGAAGACAAACTGCTGTGGATATATCTCTTTACTGTGAAAGCGTTGAATACAGAAAGAAATTGTTTAGATTCTCTCTCTCTCTCTCTCTCTCTCTCTCTCTCTCTCTCTCTCTCTCTCTCTCTCTCTCTCTCTCTCTCTCTCTCTTTTTTTCTCCCCAGACAAGATGAATTTCTGTTTGATCAGGAGGGCACCTTAAATTAATTAAATTAATCCATCAATTTGGTACAGGGTTGCATAAAACTTTCATAAAAATTGTTAAGGAAGGGCTTTCCTGCCTCTCTGCATACTTGCTCATCTGCTTGCTCTGTCTCTTGTCTCTCTCTGATTAATCTCTCTCTCTCTCTCTCACACGCACGCACGCGCGCACGCACGCACGCACACACAAACACACACACATGCACATGCGCTCACACACACAAACACACACACAACACCACACACACCACCACACATGCGCACACACACACAGTGTGAAGAACACATCCACAGAGGTCAATCAGTTCAAGAATGAGATGATTTCCAACCTTGATAATACACACACACACACACACACACACACACACACACACACACACACACACACACACACACACACACACATACACACACACACACATGTTGTATACTACAAGGTCACTTACAGTTCAAGAACGAGGATGACTTCCATCTTGGTGTCATACACTTCATGGAGGCTGATGATGTTGGGATGATTGATACAGCGCAAAATGTTGATTTCCTTCACGATGTCTTCCATCTTTGCGCCTTTCCTCCCTCCCCCTCGACGCTTGCGAATAAATTTGGCAGCAAAAGCTGCCGCTGTTTTGCGGTGTGTGCATTTTCGCACTACAGCGAAGTGCCCACTGCAGTCAGAAAAAAATATGTCAAACTTTTAGAGCATGTGCAACAATGTCATGTATATGGGCATATAGATTATACAATGATAAATATGGTCCACAATTACTAAACAGGACTTGTTTTTAAGTCATAATCTATGAAAGTAGTACATGCGCATGATGAAGCTAAAGCTGATCAAACCCAAAATCAAAATAATGTTCTATAGAAGTTACAGA
>CM060328.1:28868009-28920509 GCA_030674155.1 Stramonita haemastoma
TTTCCAAAATATATAGCCACATGAACATGTCCACAATAACCCATGAATTAATCATGACAACAACCAGTAAACTGATGATGTTTGTTATGAAAAAATAAGGAACTGAAGATCCCACTTGCAGCAGACACTGAGACAGAGGGACAGACACGTTAAGGTTATGGGCTATAAAAATCAATACACTCCATAAAAAGAAAATGTACTGGAGAAAAAATCTGTAATACCTACGTCTGTTATCTTTCTATTTATTAGAATGATGATGATTGCTTACCTCCCAATATCTTCTCCAGTTTCATAGTTGTCTTCGAAAGGCTCTAGTTTGAAAACAGTGGTATCCATCATTACTGATTAATGTAGGGATCATTATGGATCGACACACCATTCCTTGTGAAAAAGACTGAAAATGGAAACGTTCATCACACTGTATTTATTGCATAAGCTCCGGTCGAGACGTCTAGCTCCAGTTTGTCGAAAGTTCAGAAAAGAACATAACCTCACAGCCCTGAAACACAGTGTAGAGACAAGCCGCGCAGTGTTTATCGTCTGGTCGTCAGCAGCGGAAGCCGACCAATGAGTGTACTGCCCCCAGACAATTCTAGTTGACTGAACACCGGAAAACTGCAAGCAGACAACAACGTCACCAACACCTGAACATCGATGTCTCATCGGTGTTAATAGTATCAATCGATGCAACAATGTCCATCAGCAGATCAGTTTCCACCCTCTGCCATTGCGTCAGTAGCTAAACAGAATGATGTTGCATATTATGGCATTGCACACTCGTCACAGTGAATATTAGTAAAGAACTGCTGTGGCACACCGGCAATAGGCCTAATGCTGTAAGCCGCAGGGGTGTTAGCCCTCGCACATTGCCTACAACATGCGCGCGTAGACACATAGGCCTGCGCGCGTGCGTGCGTGCGTGTGTGTGTGTGTTTCTTTCGGTTTGGTTTTTTCCCGATGATAATGAAATAAACATTCATGTGCCTTTTTTTGTATCCAGTCCCCGTATGTATGTATGTATGCCTTAAAAAAAAAAAACCCAGTGTGTGAGAGCGCGTGCCTACGGTGGTGTGTGTGTGGTGTGTGTGTGTGTGTGTGTGTGTGTGTGTGTGTGTGTGTTGTGCGCGCGTGCGCTTATGTGTGTGTGTGTGTGTGCGTGTGTGTGTGTGTGTGTGTGTGTGTGTGTGTGTGTGCGTGTGTGTGTGTGTGTGTGTGTGTGTGGGGTGTGTGTGTGTGTGTGTGTGGTGTGTGTCCCTTCTTCAAACATTTGCTACAAGGATTTAGATCTAGGCATTTTCTTCAACACATGTAAAGTTACAATTTTGTAAGCAGGTGAAATGTACGTCTTGGAAAGTTCTTATGTTTCTGTAAAGTTTTTGTGAGATTTTCCGGTATTTCTTTAAACTTTTATTTATCTTTAATGGGGGTTACATTAAATGGTGGGGGAAAAGGTCGCATTAGTTGTTTTTTTTAATTTTTAAATCCCACCATTGGTGAATATGGAAGCTCTAAGATTACATAAACTCACCAACATATTCAACGTCATTATTCTCCCAAGCATACCCAAGTCTGTAAACAAACAGCAATGACTATTTGAAACTCGTGGAAACTTTCCTCAAAAGTCTAAATCTACTATGGTTTTGTATCCTTTTCGTTCATTATAGTTACCTAACTCATCGAATATATGCATCTACACACCTAGGATATCTTTCTATTTCACCACATAAAAATCGTTGGGTGTAATGCCCCTTAAAACCAAGAAAACGTTTCGTCACAAATAGATACTGTAAACACCTTCAGTTGCAGCATCACTAAGCTACACAAACCACAAATTCCAGTCCTTTTTTTGTTTTTTAATTGTCTTTGTGCAAAACAGCTTGCCCTCCGTACTTACTTACCCAGGCTTTGGCTCTAAAGACTAGAGTGCAACTCCATAGTTTCTGAGACTGATGGGTGCCGACTTCTACTACTTTGTGCAACATGCTGAAGGAATGTAGTTTTCAAATGCTTAAGACTTTGTATTATCTTAACTGCTGCTTTCATAGCTCTTGAAACCAAGTAATCACAGGTATATATTTAAAGCTGTGTTTAGATGTAAAATAACTACCGAGAAAATTATAAGTATATTACCACCTACCACATTTCACGAATAGGTAACCTAAATCTCTCTTTTCCTGAAAACAATATTACTCTGGCTGATTTTTAAAACTCAAAGTCCTTGCCACTGTTTCACGGAGAGGACTAGATCTATATTCAGCAGCAAGGAGAAGAATGAATTGTTCAAAGAAATTGTGTACATTAAACATAATGTCTGCCATTATCAGTTATCTCTAAAGGGGATGCGAGCATGTAGATGACCTGGGACAACAGAAATGGACGACAAATTTTTTCCTGCTTAAAACACCGAGTACACTATAATAATCATATCATATCATCATCATTAAATATAGTGTTGCACTAGCACTAAGCTCTCTCGTGATACTTTTAATACACAGATGCTTTGTTTTAAACGCGGATGTAATTGACCTTTTAGACTACTTTTTGTAAACATTTGCGACTTAGAAGAAAATCATATAGATTTTCTAGGGCAAAGAAGGCAAGAGAATGGACCAGAAGGCAAACCAGAGACAAGAAGATGATAAAAGGAAGAGGTGGAACAAGGCAGAAAGAAAGAGAGGAATTGAAAAGAGGAAATTCCTAGCACAGAATTTTCAGATGTTGGGATATTATTCATACTGACAGGTCCCCGTCACCTTCATGAAGGAAAATTCTTCTAATCATGATTTTTTTATGAGTTGCTCTAGAGTGGGAATATGTTACTAAGGCCAGTATGGGGATTCCCTGCAGAATTTAAGCACTGTGTATCCCATTGTTGTTGTTGGTGTGATTACATTAAAGTGCAGCGAAAATTTTCGATTTAGGGATGTACTGAAGCTTATGTATTCAACCCAATAAGGCCATGTTTCAACGGCAAGGGAATGTGGAGAAGAACAAGGAGGAGAGAGGAGGAGGAGGAGCTGCAGGAGGAGGAAAAAGATGAGCAGAAGGAAGAAGCCGAGGAGCAGGAGAACGGGAGACTCATAAATTACCCAAAGGCTAATGCTACAGAGAGAGACAGAGCGAGATTTGACTTGATTTGATTTGATTGATTTGATTTATTCTTTTATATCGAGGATAATGGAATAAACATTCTTGTCCTTTTTTACATCCAGTTCCCGTGTGTATGCCGTTTTGTAATTATTGTCATCTGTTCCCACCCGCACACAATGGCCTACTCTTACACGAAAAGTCGGTACGCATGTGCTATTAATATAACGTGTGCGCAAGATGTTCTGCGCGCACACACACACACACGGCACCACGCACTAACTGTTTCCATGTGCGCGAGAGTGGGGCTTCAGGGATCTTTCACTGAAAGTCATTTTTTCAGGCAATGTTTAAAACTCCAGAAATTGTACTCAATTTTGGTTAAAAGACATATGATTAGAAGGTGTGGCGATCGAAGCCCGTTGATTTTTCTCACAAAACACTCCCTCTTCTATTCAGACTGTTTTCATAGTGTATAATGCAGCTTTCAATCGGTCGTATTATAAAGATGAATGACTAAATGAAATGTATTAATCCTCTAATACTTTAACCCATTCACATTAGACACAGATTTTCTCTACTTTCGGTTTCCTGATTTTCACAGCATTGAAAGGACCCATCAACATGGCTTATTCATATACTAAGTGACTCATTAGTCCTGTCTCTTCAGCGGGGATAAAAATGCAATTACAAAAACAATCTGTTTTTCACTAAATGCTCACATTTCCACACGCAAAGCAAAGCAAAAATAACAGCGATAACTGAAAAAAACCACACAACAAACCAAACTTAACCGGTCAAAAAGTAATGTTGTTCAGAACGTTAAGAAAGAAAATGAAAATATACATCAGTTCAGAGTTTTGAGTAGGAATGGGACTAATGCATCATTTTTGGTCAGTGAATCTTGCAGCACCTTTGGTTGCACTTCCTCGGAAAAAATCCAGTTCAAAATCATTAAGTGCAGGCTAATGCGCCTGTGCATTCGTGGATGCAATTCAGCTTTTATTTTATTTTAATTATTTTATTCTTTTATACTGAGGATAATGGAATGAGCAATCATATGCTTTTTAATCCAGTCCCCGTGTATATGCAGTTTTTGTAAATGTATCTGTTCCCACCGGTACACGATGGCCTACTCTTACGAAAAGGGAACAGGTTTAACGTGTGCGCAGATGTTCTGCGTACGTTCGCACACAGGGGCCTCGGTTTATAGTCTCATCGAAAGACTTTGGGGGGAGTGGAGTCAGCACTGATGTTAACCAGAGGAAAATCCCCTCGACCGGGTTCGAACCCGGGTCGTCAAATGCCAGCAATGTTCTGACCACTGCGCTCGCAGTTGATACACCCAGATACTTGAGTTATATGTGGCATCGTTATTACACAAAGCTGACCACCCGGCCCGGTGCTGTTTACACGCTTTCAATTTAACGTCTGGGATCAAGTCATTAACTGCTATATTATACGCATAATAATTATGGTTTTATTAGTCATTATTTCATCATCAGCTAAACTTTGAAACACACACACACACACACACACACACACACACACACACACACACACACACACACACATCATGCGCGCGCGGCGGGAAACACACACACACACACACACACACACACACACACACACACACACACACAAAAATGCGGGTGGACAAACAAGTGTAGGCTGAAAGTGAGGTGTCATTTCTTTTGACCCCTTTTGACCCCGGCTTGAGAGTTGTTCCCCCTGGCGAAACAAATGACCTCCCTTCGACCTGTTATTTCACTTTCATTTCTCTTCCACTTCGAGCTCAAGCTATACGATGTCAGCCACAAGGTATCGTAATTTCTTCAAACTCTGTGAAGCATGGCCTCTGGATCCATCGAAACCGGGTCGGGATTTGGCAGCTGTGATCCGACAGCGAGTTGCAGAAGCTTTTAAAATGGGTGAAAACTCCCAGATAAGCGATGTGACCAAGTGCGACCGTGATTACGAAAGCCTGCACAGACTTTCAATGGACTATTACAAAACGAAATATCAAGAGAAAACAACCGCCAGAACTGTGGGAGCGACTGGACTGTCTGCCGAGCAGTGCCACGCAGTGATGGCTTCTGAAACATTGGAAGAACTGCAGCAAAACGAACTCGGATTCTTTGCAAAACTGAAGCAGACATTTACTGAAGATAGACCGAACTAACAGCACATGCTTAAGTGTTACACAACGTGAAAAATTGTGAAATCGAAAGTAGCTGAGACAATTCGTATCAAAACTGATTGTGAACAAATATAAGCACTGTGAGAAATTTAGACTGAGCCAGATTATGGGTATTTGTTGCACACACGATTGTTTTTTGGGTGTTCCCCGGAGTAATACAGGGAGGGTAAAACAGAATAGTATAACTATAATGCAATGTGTTATTGGTGTGTTTAAGAAGTAGAACAGCATGAAATATTTTCATGACAAATGGATCGATTTGTAGTCATGTTACATAACATAACATTTTTAATTTGTTGAATTAGACTTGTGGTGTGAATGATTATTTTCATTCATGACAAGGTCAGAGCTGACTCAGAGCTAGGTGGTTAGTATACTGGTTGCAGAAAATGTTTATGGACTCTTGCACATAAAATATATTGTTGTGATTTACTGTGTTTGCATGACAAGTTTGAGGATTTTGTGTGATATTGTATATTCAGGTTTATGTATGACATTCAAAAGATGATTGTTGGTTAAAAGAATGAAATATTGCCTGAATTTGTCGTTTTTGTTTCCTCCAGAGAGCACTAGTCACTTTTTGAGTAGGCCTACTCATGTTCTACAACACATTATCAGCTATTTTGTCCATGAATTTGAAATTTGATATATACATACATTTAAATACATTATATATATATATATATATATATATATATATATATATATATATATATATATATATATATATATATATATATATAGTGTGTGTGTGTGTGTGTGTTCCTTGGATAGAGCTCTGAGGTTCACCAATAGTGAGATTTTGCATATTCAACCGTTTTTGCCGACCATGAAAATGCTGAGATGGAGATGTATGCTAGGTATGTTTGTGTTTCTATAACCCACTGAATGCTGACATGAATTACAGGATCTTTTATCAATGTGCATATTTGATCTGTATGTGTATAAACAAGAAAGAGAATTAAGGTACTGGCAGGTCTGCACTTGGAAGTTGACCTAGGAGATCATAAAAATCCCCACCCTTAATTCAGCAGAAGCCGGTGAGATTCGAACCTACAACTTTATGGACCCATGGGATTGAAATCAAACGGTATTAACCACTTGGCTATAGCATCTACCTGTTTTGTGTATGAATTTTTTCCCCCCGATGATTTATATCTCACAAGTAGATCTATAACATAGTCAATTTTATGATGAGTTGATGAAAAATTTCTTATTTGACATGTGTATATATATGATTTTTCCTCCAAAGTTTTAACTATTTTTTAAATAGTCATTTTACTTGCCGTGTATTTTCATTTATGTCATTAGATTTTTAGGTAATTGTAGTTTTGTCTGCTACTTTCTTTGATTTTGTAACAGATTTGAGTTATTTTATAATTTTTAACTTTTAAGAATCTCAGGGTAAATTGATTTTGTTCTGAGAATAAAAAAAAGAGAGAAGAACTTAGGTTTGCTTTGTGGGTCAAGTTGATGAGGCCTCTGTGTGTGTGTGTGTGTGTGTGTGTGTGTGTGTGTGTGTGTGTGTGTGTGTGTGGAGAGAGAGAAGAGAGAGAGAGAGACAGAGACAGACAGAGACAGACAGACGACAGACAGACAGTGTGTGTGTGTGGTGTGTGTGTGTGTGTGTGTGTGTGTGTGTGTGTGTGTGTGTGTGTGTGTGTGTGGTGATGAAATACATTTTGTCAACATTTTTGGCAGTGCACATGTGATGCCTTGTGTATACCTGAATTTCTGTATGAGTTGGTGTTGTTTTTGTTTGTTTATTTATATATGTATTTGTTTTAATCAGTGGTTTACAATGTGGATCAGTTACTGTCATTTGAAAAATGATTGTCGTTTTAATGTAATAAAACTAATCCTCATGGATAACAAGCTTTGGGATCTCTTATTGAATGAAAGTAAAATATGTTTGTTTGGCTCCATTCTCACTTTTTCATTTTCTTTCATTTTAAGTTTCATCATCCTTGTGCTTCACATTGTTGATTCTGTGTGTGTGTGTGTGTGTGTGTGTGTGTGTGTGTGTGTGTGTGTGTGTGTGTGTGTGTGTGTGTGTGTGTGTTCCTTTTCTTTTCTTTCTTTTTTTTTCTTTATTCCAATGGTAATGGAATAAGTACTCTTGTGCTTTTTTAATTTATTTTTTTTTTTATTTATATGTTTTGTCAATGTTGTCATCTGTTCCCACTAACACGCAATGACTTACTCTTCTAAAAAGTGGAACAGGTATTAACTTGTGTGCAAGATGTTCTGTGTGTGTTTGCACATGGGACCTTGGTTTATAGTCTCATTTGAAGGATTTATGGGGGGGGGTTGATATTACCTCCAGGAGAAAATATCCCCCTGAACCACATTCAAACATGGGTCAGCAGATCATGAGCTTTTGTGTGTGTGTGTGTGTGTGTGTGTGTGTGTGTGTGTGTGTGTGTGTGTGTGTGTGTGTGTTGTAATATACCTCTGTTGTGTGTGTGTTTTTAGTTATTTTTTTCATTCTTTGATTTCACAGATATTGGAATAAGCACTCTGTGTGCTTTTTTACCTCTAGCCCCTAAGTGCATACAGTTGTGTAGATTTTGTCATCTTTTGCCAGGGGCACTCAATGCCCTACTGTTTTGAAATGCAGAACAGGTTTGGGTTTTTTGTGTTCCTAGGCTAGAGCTCTGAGGCTCACCAAAGGTGAGATTTATGCATATATGACCATCCCCCCCCCCCACCACCACCACCATTTAGGTAGCCACATTGCTATTTCAATATCTTTAGCTGTCGCACTATCTTACACATCTAAAGGAATTTGACAAGTTCATAGCAAAAATGCCAGGGTTTTTACATGACACAAATAATTCAAATCAGGACAATAGGCTACGTTAAAAAGAATAATGCTTGTGTGGTAGTAACTAATGTACACAAACCTGCACTACCCTCAATATGCTGGCCCCAAGAGAAACTCTGGCCTCTGATGCCTTGCTCCCCTACGACCACATAGCCGTGATAGGTTATGGGACACCTCTACCTTACTGTAGATCACCAACATGCACGTATGTATGATGACAGTAGTGCACCAGCAGGTCTGCATGTTATATAATCTGTGATTGTAAAAAAATGTACACCCTTAATCCATCAAACACTGCTGAGATTCTGCCTGTTGAGGTCGACTCTGTGTGTGTGTGTGTGTGTGTGTGTGTGTGTGTGTGTGTGTTTTATTATTTTTTAATATCGAGGAAAATGGAATAAGCATTCATGTGTTTTTTGTTTACATCCAGTCCCAAGTGTATGCAGTTTTGTAAATCTTGTCATCTGTTCCCACAGGCACACAATGGCCTACTCTTCCGAAAAGCGGAAAAGTGCTTAACGTGTGCGCAAGTTTTGCGTGTGTGTGTGTGTGCGTATGTGCGTGCGTGCAATTGTGTTCTTTCAAATGATATCAAAGAACCAGTTTGAGCATTTATGCCCTCAGTTTGCCCTTTGACCAGTGGTAGAATTACATAAGCTAAGACACTTTCACAACTGTGACCCGGAAGCGAACGTTTGTGACCTTCTACAGACCGGATATATTGGTTCCAAGATGGCATCTCTGTGGTAAACATTTCAGAAGGAAGGGTGTTCTCTTGGGATTCACATTACATCTGTGCGCTTTGACAGATATCTTGGAGGTTGTTATAACGCAGTAAACCATGGCTGAACCACCTTTTACAATTCGAATACACTCTGAAAACAATCAAGACATGGATTGGATGGTTCGTCTGGAAGAAGTCACTTTTCGCAAAACGCTTGTGAGTCCGTGATTCGGTGACTTCACCGAGTCACTTTATTTTGCGCGCCCCCTGCGCTCGCACGAGCATTCTTGCGAGCTCTCGAAAACAAGTCAGCAGCACAGAAATCGACGAAGCACGACAGACGCAGCACTACGATCAGATCGTAAGCACCCACCACACACCACACACACTATCACAACAGTAACACACACACACACACACACACACACACACACACACACACACACACACACACCACACTCATACAACAAAACACACACACACACACACACCCCAAACACACACACACACACACACACGCACTTAACACACACACACACACACACACACACACACACACACACACACACACACACACACACACATGTGCCAGCATAATTAAGACTGCATGTGATGATTATAATTTATAAATTTTTGTAAACACCCACAGCAACACACACACACACACACACACACACACACACACACACACACACACACACACAACACACACACAAAGGCACGCACACACACACAAGATGTCACACACACAACACACACAAACACACAACACACACACACACACACACACACACACACACACACACACACAACACAACACACACAACACACACAACCAACACAACACGACACACAACCAACACAACACACAACACCACACACCCACACCACACCACACCACACCACACCACACCACACCACACCACACACACATACACAGTGATGTGCTTGTGATCTGCTGAGTTTGAATCTCGTTCAAGGGATATTTTCCTCTAAAGTTAACATCAGTGCTGACTCCACTCCCCTGAAAAGTCCTTCGAATGAGACTATAAAGTGAGGTCCTGTGTGTGAACACATGCAGAACATCTTGTGCACTCGTTAAACCCCTTCCACTTTTCAGAAGAGTAGGCTATTGTGTACTGGTGGGAACACTCTGAACAGATGACAGAATTTATAAAACTATACACATAGGAACTGGATGTAAAAAAGCACATGAGTGCTTATTCCAATATCCTTGAAATAAAAGAAAGAAAAAGAACACACGCACACAACACGCACGCACGCATCCGCACACACAAAGACCTGTCTCTTATTTTCACAAAACTCTTCCTCTTTGCTACTCTCAGACTCAAACATCTATTCTGGCTTTCTTTGGTCCATCTCTTTTTTTTATCTTAATTTTTTTCTTGTTTTATGACGAGGATAATGGAATTTATAAGCATTTTTGTGCTTTTTTACATCCAGTCCCTGTGTGTATGCAGTTCTGTAAATCTTGTCACCTGTTCCCATCGGCACATAATGGCCTACTATTATGAAAAGCAGAACAGAATTTTAACGTGTGCGCAAGATGTTCTGCATGTGTTTGCACACGGGGCCTTGGTTTTATAGTCTCATCCGAAGGACTTTTGGGGTAGTAGAGTTGGCACTGATGTTAACTCCAGGAGAAAAATCCGCATGAAAAATCCCCTCTCTTGCATACATGTATGTGCACACACTGTTGAATCAGTCAGACTCACACACACACACACACATCACACACACACACAGCACACACACACACACACACACACACACACACACACACACACACACACACACACACACACACACACACACACACACACACACACACACACAGGTGTCCATGCCTGTGTGCACACAGATGCATGCACACGCAAGTAGAGTCTGTTTCTCTTTTCTTTTTGTCTCAGTGTCTTTTTTATGCCCTCTTTCCTCATGCAAGGGGTTATAAACAAGAAGGTTGATATATATTATAAATAATAAAGAATGTACACTTATTGTTCATGGGTATGGGATCAGTTACTTTTGTTTTTGTTTAGGAAGGCAATAAAGAACATTTTTTCTTAAGTATTTAAAATTAAAGACAGATTTATGTTATATAGCCTCATAAATTTATAATACAGAATAATGGTATTGTGAAGTAGAAAGAGATTTTCATGCAATGATCATTCAGCTTCAGTTAAGAGGGATTTTGATTCTGAAAGTACTCATTTACAAGAACTAACTATGTAACCAACAAATGGTATTTGAACATAAACTGATATTTAAAGTAAACCAAACAGATATGACATTATGTAGGTTTAAAGGGTTTACTGTTTAGGGTCAGTGTTGCCAGTGTAAATTGCACTTACATGTCACAAGAACTGTAAATCAAATGGCATGAAACTTATTTCAAAGATTTCTAGATCTATTTCTAGTGTCTTTATCTCGTCCCCCCCCCCTCCCTTTTTGTGTCACTCACACACAGAGAGATTTTCAGGGGTTTGTCTTTTTCTGGGAGATAAGATATGATCAACACATTTCAACTTAGAACTAATGAAATCACAAAAAAAACAAGGAAGAACCTTCCCACAAACAGACCCTCCCTCCCCTCCTTTGCCCCTTCATTTTTGATACCCTCTCTTCATATTTAGAATTATAATGGTGAAAACAGACACAGGATCAAATTCAAAGATGACATACCAGTCCTCACAGCTATAAAACAGATATAATATATATTCTCTCCCACAGGGATGCCTGGGGCCTGTCAGTGTAAGCAGCAGTCTCGCCTTTGGAAATTCTGTGCTAGGAATCCTCTTTCTGCCACTCTCTTTGTTTCTGCCTTGTTTTCTCTTATCTTCTATTTTCTGTCTTCTTCTGATCCATTTTTTCCAGTAAGACTTAAAAGAACAATTCTCTCCCATGCTGAAGTTGGATGCCTGGGCCTTGACTTGTCAGGCACTTAACGCAGCACAACACATTTTTGCTAAATGACAGACAACAAAAGCTTACTGTAAGAGCATTCGATGAAGAATATAATTTAACTGTTCTAGAATGTGATGTATACTACTGCCTTCCAGTTTCAGTAGGTCACTCAGAGGAGAAAAAGAAGGAAAAGCTCAAACAGTCAAGGAGACAGCAAAGTCTTCAGAGCTAATGCCGTAATGGGAAGTAAGAGGACACTTTGTAATGTTGTGGCAGAAGCAGGTAGAGTACTACATATCCATAGGGAGGCAGCTGTAACATTCTGATTCACTGATCAGGAATAATGCTGATAATTTTGTCATTTGTTTTTCAGGAAGTGATATCCCAAGTGCTACCACATATGACAATTACTGCCTTTGAATGTGAGTAGAACATGTTTGTAATATGTTTTACATAGTTAAATGCACACGTAATAATTAATAATTTTACGCACATTCGTCCACACACATGCAGTGATATTATAAATACACAGGTAATGAGGTAATGCAAAAAAGTGCACACACACACACACACACACACACACACACACACGCACTGCTCACAGATTACATTTCCCAAGGCTTTTAAGATGGCAACAAGTTCAGCAGTTCAAATTAATAACTTTTTCCCTGAAAAATACGGCTGGGAAATTTGAAGAGCTGGAATTGCAAAGATTGCTTAGACTATTTGTGTTTGGAATATATGATTCATTTGACAAAATTTAAAAGAAATCTTTGTAAGAGTTAAAAGTACAAGACCTATCAGATGTTAAGATATCAATTAATATTTGCATCCTTTGGGGGTGGGTAGCACAGTTGTCAGAGCACTCACTCTCCCAAAACTAAGGTTAAGCAGCATTGTGCATAATTGCCTCTTGGATGGGTAACCATTTGTGCATCTTAGCTTTTTTACTGTCCTTCAGTTCACCCAAAAATTGGGTACCTGCCCTCTTTAGAGATAAGGAATGTAAATAAATCATTGAGGGAGAGGAGATGGGCGATGCCCTCAAAATGCTACCCACTAGAGAAGCTGAGATCACTTAAGTCTTGTTCCCTAATAACCACATAGTTTATGTGAACGCCTTTAACTTTTTAACATTTTCATCCTATGTTTTTGTGTGTGAGTGTGTGCATGCATGCGTGTGTGCTTGTGTGTTTTTCTTTCTTTCTTTCTTTTCAGATATCAATGGAATAAACATCCTTGTGTATTTTTTACATATAGCCCAAGTATGCGTGCTGTTATGTAGTGTGTGTGTGTGTGTGTGTGTGTGTGTGTGTGTGTGTGTGTGTGTGTGTGTGTGTGTGTGTGTGTGTTGTGTGTGTGTGTGTTTGCATCACTGAATGCACATGTATGACAGCATATGATACATCATTGTATGTATAATTCACATTTAGGCATGTGTACATGGTTATGTGTGTGCATAGTATAAAACATCACATTGGGGTATTACATGTGTGGGTAACTAGTATATTAGTTTTGCTGAACTTTGGCTCACTGTGGGTTTTTATTTCTGTTTCAGATGAAGATGAAGAAGGTGATCACATCACAGTCAGAAGTGATGATGAAATGCAGGACATGTTTTCAGCAGTAAGTATAACCTTACCTTACCTTAATTCTCTCCATGCCAGAAGACACATAAGGCCTGGACATTATTTCTCCACTGGTTGCGATCTGTAGCTACGCTGCGTGCTGCGCTCCAAGTATACCAGATAAAAACCCCCACATCAGTGATATTGTTTATACTGTTGAAACAGTCTCTCCTGTCAGACATGGAAGTCATTGTCAAGGAAAAGCCAAGGCAGAGTTGGCAGTGAAATGTCAGTTAAGCAAGAATGGTTACACTATCTGAGACATTAATTTGTAAAAAATCCACACCAGATTTGAGTATAATGAAGATTTTGAGGGTCTGACTTGATCTGATGCTGTGTCGAAAGTTGCGCAGTGCTGGTGTTCTGTATCTCTGCATCATTCAAGCTATAGACTACAGTAGTACAGTAGAGGTTTCTGACTGATGTAATCTTGGTAAGATAAGTTAAAGCAACTGCACGGAAGAAAAGGTGATAACTGATACTTGATAGTGTGTTTGATTTTTTCCTCCATTCCACCAATAGCTGACTCAGCTGTGCTTAAATAGAGCCTGATAAAAATATGGGAAATGTCAGGCTCAGTGATGATGCATCTCGTTGTGCTGGGGATCAGATGCTGAACCTTGGGGACAGGTTAGTCTTGTGGTTAGAGTGTTGCGCTTGTGATATTACAGCCTGGGTTTGAGCCATTTGCCCTTTGAGGGGATTTTTTTCCCCCAGAGTTAACATCAGTGCTGACTCCACTACCTGGAAAGTATATTAAATGAGACTGAGTTTGCTGTGTAATATACATATATATATATATACTATATATATATATATAAATGTATATGATATATAAATAATATATATATAGTATATATATTATATAATATATAAATATATAAATAATATATATATTATATATAATATATATATGTTGTGTGTGATAAAAATATAAATAAAAATAAATATATATATATATATATTAATATATATATATGTTGTGTGTGTGTGTGTGTGTGTGTGTGTGTGTGTGTGTGGTGTGTGTGTGTGCATGCAGAACATCCTGTTCACATGGAATCTTATGCACATGAACCCGTTTCGCATTTTGGAAGAGTAGGCCATTTGTGTTGGTGGGAATGGATGACAAAATTTGCAAAAACTGCATGCATATTTGTGTCATGGTTAACACATCATCCCTGATGTTGGAATGTGGCTACCTTAATGGTGGATAAATGGTTGCATATATGCAAAATTTTGCCATTCGTGAACCTCTGAGCTCTAGCTAAGGAACAAAACAAAGAAGTTGCACATAGAAATATCAAAGACAGATCTTTACAAGAGCCATGATAGTCTGGTGAATTGTCATGTATTGTATCGTACCATGATATGTTGCATTTACATTGTATACATGACTTGCATTGCATTACATTTTGTCGGTATTGTTTTACTATTTTATCAGATTGTGTGGCGCATATTACGGCTCATTGTTTGATGTGAAGGACACAAAGGTCTCTTTGTTGACAGTATTTCCGAGAGCTGAGTGAGGAAGACCGCACTCGAGGATTGTTCCCTCCTCTGATCATCTATCCCAAAAGTAAGGGGTGACATAGAGAGAAGAGAAGAGAGAAGAGACAGAGAAGAGAGAGAGAGAGAGAAGAAAAGAGAGAGACGAGAGAGAAGAGAGAAGAGGGAGGAGAGAGAAAGAAGAAAGGGATGAGATGGATGAGTGGAAGGAAAGGAGGAAGGATTGGTGTGCAGATGAAGAGGAGAGGTAGGGGGGGGGGGGGGGAAAGGAGAGAGTAAGGGAGGGAGGAACAAAGGGAGGGAGGGAGAAGGGGGGGAGGCAGGTGGGTGGGTGGTGGATGGATGGATGGATGGATGGATGGATGGATGGATGGATGGATGGATGGTGGGTTGGTGGATGGATGGATGATGGATGGAGTGGTGGATGGATGGATGGATGGATGGATGAATATGTAGATGGATAGATATAGATAGATGATAGATAGATAGATAGATAGATAATAATAGAATAACATGATTTAGCTTTATATATGTTTTCGGTTATTGTTTTGACTGTTCAAATCACCAACAGTTCATTGATTATGGGATAAGATTAAGTTCAGGCTCCACAAGTTCAGTCGTGGGCATATTTCATGATATTGAAAGATGCGTGTTTGATTGACTAAGCTGATTGATTTGTTATGTCACAGGATGATAGGTGGGTTGACTGATTATGTAAGGGAGAATCAGTAATCTGATGAATTGATTAGTTGATTTTTTTTATGTAAGTCAAGAAACATAATCAAAACTTTGAATGGTTTATGTAGGTTGTCTGTTGTGTGTCTTTCTGTCTATTATCTATCTATCTTATCTATATCGATCTATCAATCTTTTATCTGAATGATTGTCTGTTTTCTCTCTGTTCTGGGATTTATCTACCTTAATTTAATATCTCTCTCTATATATTTATCTATCTTAATCTGTGTGTGTGTGTGTGTGTGTGTGTGTGTGGTGTGTGTGTGTGAGGGCTGTTAATACTAAGGGACAGTATTTTAAAGAAAATGCTGCAAATCTTTATTTTCTCTGATTCTGTGTAAGATTTAATGTTAAAAAAATTAATACATATTCATTTGATTTTTTTTCTGTGTCCACAGTGGGGAAAACACCTCAAAACAGAAATATACATGGACTGAAGGTAGGCAGTGTGTATCTTTGTCAGTATATGAGCTGTGTGTTTTGTGTCTTCCATGTTTTTCTTGCAGTTGTGCTATAAAAACAAGTAAATGACAATGAAAAGCTATACTGTAGAAGTAAACAAATATCGCAGTTTTTCTAAAAAAAGAATTGGGCACAAGGACAGTCATTGTTATTTGACCTTTAATTTTTTTTAACATGATGTTTTATGCTTTATATCTTTCAGATAGCTTTTTTTAAATCTTAAATATTATAGGACAGTGTTTTTACTTTGTAGTATTTCATGTATTGCCAGTGGTAGGGTTTTTTATGTATCTAACTTATATTCATCTGGGTTTTTATTATACACCACCATACCTAACCTTGTTTTGTCTTTGTCCTGTGGTGTCTCCCATGGGAGGCATGGAGAAATCATTAAGACATAAGTAATTGTTTTATAGCACTTTAGGGCAGTGGAGAAGTCATGGAAGTGGCTGTTTATGAACTCTGATACCCAACATAGTACCTGTTCAAATGCGTTCTGTGGGCTTTGCTAAGAGAGTACAGGCATGTTTTATTACTTTTCCATGAACAGTTTGCCTATAGGCATGCATGATTGTATTTTTCTCACCAAAATTGTTTCACATCTGGCACAACAATATTTTAATGTAGGTCTTCTTCTAACATCTGTGAGTCACCAGCACTGTAACAAATACGTTTAAACTGCATTTTTTTTTTCTTTACTGCTTTCACATGTTAAAACAATAGTGTATGTTACTTGAGGTTGATAATTTTTTGTATTTTAGTGTCACTTCACTTTGAACTAAATACCTCATTTTCAGAAATAAGCTTTACTAGAAACTTGTGAATGAAGGGAGGTAAAGCTTTTCTGGAATATGGAAATGAAGGGAAGTAACTATTCACATAAATGCACAAAATGAATGAAAAAGTTAATCAGAAAGAATCTGAGATGCCGTTGACAGCTGAGGAGTTAACCATAAAACTGTACAGGGAACTGTTTTTCTGCTGTTTCAGATTGGTAGAGCACAGTAACTGAACTGTATTTTCTGACTTCATTTGGTTTGGTGTTTTGGATATTTATTTTTATTTTATTTATTTATACACTCTTTTATATCGAGGATAATGGAATAAGCACTAATGTGCTTTTCTTACATCCAGTTCCTGTGAGCATGCATTTTTTGTAAATTTTGTCATGTGTTCCTGACCGGCACACAATGGCCTACTCTTATGAAAAGCAGAACAGGATTTAATGTGCATGCAAGATGTTCTGCGTGCATTCACACACAGGGCCTCGGTTTATAGTCTCATCCGAAGGACTTGTGGGGAGAGTGGAATTAGCACTGATGTACAGTTAACTCCATGGCAGAAATCCTATCGAATGGACTCGAACCCGGGTCATCAAATTGCGAGTGCAATGAGCTGACCACTAGGCTATCCTGTCCCCCGATAGAGCTTTGAAGTTCACCAACAGTGAGGTTTTGACTGCTAAGGTAGCTGTATACTGACTTAGGGTTTTTTTAATGTTCTATTTTACATCCCCACAGATCAAGACAGGCGGGGCGTCCCAAACAGAGCAGCCCATGTCCCAGGCACCACCAGAGGTAGGGGGCAATATCCAGACCATCATGCAGTGCGGCAACATCAACGAGGCGCAGTTACAGTTCCTGGAGCCAGTGGGGTCAGGAGCAGGGGGCAAGGTGTACAGGTGTGTGGGGTGATGACTGCAGTCAGGAAGATACTGGTTTTACCTGAGTGTAAGGGGATCCACCATGCAGAATTGACCCTCTTAGTCCTGAACCGGGATTTGCCGGGATTGAATAATTACCCCCCCCCCCCCCAAGTCCCGAACCGGGATTTGCGGGGGATTTACACACTAGATTTTCATCAGGCTGTGACCATCTCTAATTGCCACCACATGCTAAAGCTCTGTCAGGCTAGAAGAAGAAACCCTGTTGAGAGTCTGGAAGTAATTATAGCTGTTGGTTATACTTAAAAGGAGGAAAAGGCCAGCCAGCATGTGTACCGACCTGATTTTGGGATAGAATGTGAAATCTAGGGGCAGTTTGTGTTCAGAGAATGCAAATGCAAGAGGGTTAATAGACAAAGTTTTTGTCTCAAAGCACTCTCCCATACCCTTCATGTTGACTACTTTTTTGAATGTCTGTCTTTTGACTTCTGAAGTAAGAGTATGGCTGCCTGCATGGCAGGCTTTTAAAAATGTCTACATGGAATCTTATCATCTGAGAGTGTCTCTGTGACAAGAAAATCTTCTTTTATTTTATTGACATCATCAATTGCAGATGGTAGCCATGTTTTGGAAGGAAAGATATTCATCGAGTGATTTTGGGGAATGGGGGTGGGGAGGAGGTTAGTGTTCAAAGATGCTAAAGGAAGGGGGTAGCCTTCAAACATGCCAGTTTGAATATAAAAAAAAAAAATCTTCTTGTCATAATACCCTAGGAATCACCCAGAACAGACATTCTCTTGTCTTACTGATTACGCTGTAGAGTGACCCTGAGATCATATTCTTTAATACTCTCTCAGATGATAGGATTTTTTTTATGGCCTTTTTAAAAAAATAGCTTTGCCATATAGGCAACCATACTCCAATTTCAGAGGGTCTTTTTTTTTTTTTAATGAAAAATGGTTTTACATTAATTTTTCATGGAATGAGATTATCCCCACATAACTTTGCAAATATGATGTTTATTTATCTCCCTGTTCCTCGCTAGAGCTGTGAGGTACACCATTGGTGAGATTTTTGTGTACGTGACGTTTATTTTTCTCCCTGTTCCTCGCTAGAGCTGTGAGGTACACCATTGGTGAAATTTTTGTGTACGTGACCGTTTATTTTTCTCCCACCGTTTAGGTAGCTGCATTTCGACTTCATGGATAGTGTCTAAACATGACACCTGTGTGCATGCATTTTTGAAATGTTGTCATCTGTTCCAACTGGCATGAAATGGCCTACTCCCCTGATGGGTGGAACAGGTTTTTAATGTGTGCGCAAGATGCTCTACAAGCATTCACACACAGCACCTCGTTTATAGTTTCATCCAAAGAACTTTGACATTAGGGTTGATTTTCTTGTCAACCGGAAGAAAGGCAAGGCTGAAATTGAACCTGGAACATCACTGTTTATTGTTTGGCAGGTGATTGTCTATATCCTGCCACTTTCCTTCTTACAACAACATTTTGATGTAGGCCTTGCACTTGTGTAGCATTAGTAAGTTATAAATCTTAGTCAAGGCTGAGTAAAAAAAAAAAAGGAAAACAGAGACATCATCGATTGTTTGCATGTTGTGTGACAGTGCAAAGCTTCAAAACAGGGAAGCTCAATCTTCAGATTTTGACGTTTTCTGTCTGTCATTTTTCCCTCTTTTTTCTTGTCTTTCTGTTGCTCTCTGTCTGTCTGTCTGTCTGTCTGTCTGTCTGTCTGTCTGTCTGTCTGTCTGTCTGTCTGTCTCTGTCTCTCTCTCTGTCTCTCTCTCTCCCTCTCTCTCTCCTCTCTCTCTCTCCGTCGAGAGATTTTCCTGAGTTAACATCATCCTGACTCCACTCTCCCCAAAAGTCCTTTCGGATGACACTTTAAACTGAGGCCCCGTGTGCGAACGCATGCAGAACATCTTTGCACACGTTAATCCTGTTCCCTTTTCGTAAGAGTAGCATCATGTGCCGTGGGAACAGATACATTTACAAAACTGCATACACACGGGACTGGATGCAAAAAAGCACAAGAGTGCTTATTCCATTTCCTCGATATAAAAGAATAAATCAAATCAATCAATCAATATTTCTCTTCTCACTTCTGTCTTTTTTTATAATAAAGAGTTATTTATAGATATTTTGTTGTTGTTTCAGAGCTCTTCACAGACCGTCTGGCCGAATCATGGCTGTGAAGGTAAGCCGCAGTAAAGTTGATCCAGTTTGTGCCTGGAGTGACTGAATAACATGAATAATCACAAAACTTCAGTAGAAGAATTATTATTGCTGTTCATTTTCTGTCAGGGTCTGCTTTATCTGTACATCCACTATTGAGGATCTTCATTTTTGTGGCTATGTCTGTCCTCTTTTCGTGTTCTTTGCTTTTATTACTCTCAGTTTGGATGTGAGCTGTGAGTGGGATTGTTCAGTGTATAACCGTTTTCTGTAAAGGAGTCCAGATTTTACAAAGTTCTGAGTTTTGGAATTGAATCTCAAATTGCCCCCCCCCCCCCTACCCCTTTTCCCCAAAATGAACACAAAAACAAAGAAAAAATATGCACACCTGAAGAGGACATTATGGTTGAAGTGGTAACCTTTCACTCAGAGTTAAATTGTTGAAGTTTCAGGTTATATGTAATAGGTTTATCCATACAGTTTTGTTAGAAATCAATATCCTTTCGGCTGTGAATATTTTATATCCCTGTAGGATAAAATGTGTTAGAGTAATTGCAAATTTGCATGAAAATGCAAATTACAAGAATTGGACCATTTCATGCAAAACAAAGAAAAAAACCCAAACCCAATCCGAAATGAAGAAAACAACAACACTCCACCCCTCCCCCAAACAAACAATCAAAAACCCCACCCCAAAACAAAATAAAAAACATGTTAGTGTAGGTCCACATGTGAAGGTTAAACAGCATCTTGAAAACTGAAGCCATGTTTAGGGGAAGACGGCAACATTTTTGAGAATTTGGATTTATGGCATGTTGTAGGTAATTCAGCCAGTCATTGGTGTGTGTGTGTGTGTGTGTGTGTGTGTGTGTGTGTGTGTGTGTGTGTGTGTGTGTGTGTGTGTGTTTTATGTGTGTACACATGTGTGCACACACACGAATCAGAATGTGTAGTGTGTTGTGTGAATGTTTGATGTGTTGGTGTGTATGCATGCTAGGAACACTTCTTCAACACTCCTGAGAATGTAAGTGGATTTGGCTTTGGTGTATTGGTTTGCTATTTTTTGTTGATACTGTTTGTTCAGCTGTTTGTTTGAATTATGAAAAATATTGCATGTTTATTTTGAAACCAATAACAGGATTTCTTTTGCTGTTTTAATTCAAGTTATGGTTATACTGCTGCAGTTATTTTGAGGTGAAAAGAGGAGATTTATTTTGTATTTGTTGTTTTACTTTTATTCTTGTTTGTAATGCACTTTTCATTATCATAATTGTACCTCATATTGAATTGAATATAAATGGTGATATAAAGAGTTCAAGCCATAAGTAACGTTAAAAGTTTAGGACAAATAAATTCATGACTATTTCAACCTAATTGACGTTTTTGTCATTTGAGCTGTAGCTTATACTTATGGTAAGTTTCTTTTCCTTTGGTGTTTTCTTTTCTTTTTTTTTTTGGTTGTACATGTGCTGTTTTGTTTTCAGTTTTGTCTACCTTTATGTGGTTTAATCATATACTGATCAAGAACACACAGACACACAGACACACAGACACACAGACACACAGACACACACACACACACACACACACACACACACACACACACACACACACACACACACACTTATCTCTGACAGTTTTCATAATCAGGGATTCATTTGAACATACCAAAGCAAACTTCTTTGCTCTTGAAATGTGGACATTTTCTCTTTGTGTGCCTAGCTCCCTAGTTTTATACTTGAATTGAGTTTCCTGATCTCTGTATGATGCTTAGGCTATAAAACTGCATTATATGGTTTTTGCAGCAGTTGGTTTGATATCGTTATTTTTTCCCTCTTGTCTTCAGGTTATTCAGCTGGATATATCCCCAGCAGTTCAGAAGCAAATCATCTGTGAACTGGAAATTCTATACAAGGTAAGAATTGTGGGGGGGGGGGGGGGGGGGGGGGGTGAAGAAGCTGGTGGTTACAGTATTAAATGATTACGTCAGGGTGTGTGGTTGAATCACCAAATGATGGCTACTGGAGCCTAGTGATTAAGACTTCAGACCCATGAGTCCATGAAGTCATGGGTTTGAATCTTGGTAGCAGCATCAGGTGATTTAAGGGTGGGGATTTTTGCAATCTTTCAGGACAACTAAAAGTGCAGACTTCCATCATGTATGTATGCATGCAGAAAATAAAATATGCTCAATAGAGATCCCGTAATTCATGTAAGCTTTCAGCATGTGACGAAAACATGCTATCCTGTACAAAAAAAAAGTGTTTTGAAGTCGAGTGTGTTGGCTGAAGCCAGTCCTGCAGAGTCACAAGCACACATGTCAAGAAGACCAGGCACTATGCTTCCCACCCAACAAGGGAACGCTGGGATGAGAAGGAAGATTGTGTCGGGGTGTAGGGTTGAATCACCACATTTGTCTGAGACAATTTTTCTGCTGGAGTTCCAACTTTATACCCTTGCAAGTTTTTTGGGATGAAAAATCTAATGGAGGTTGTGTGTGTGTGCAAAGGCCTGCATGATGCCTTCTCCCCACATCTAAAGCCCTAACATCTTCTGTAGCAGAGAAGGCCAGCAAGGGCTGGCGGTGGCATGGATGGTGTGAACATACCCAGCATGCACATGGGGATCTAGACTGGGATGGGCTGAGCCAGGCCTGTGCAGTGTTTCCCTTACTCTGCTTGAAGATTTCGGGGCCATACCCCCAAAGAGTTAACAATGAGTTCATGGAGAAGTCAAACCAAGTGAATGTTATCCCCAAAGTTGGAATGCGGCTACCTAAATGGTGTGGAAAAAAGGGTCACATATGCATAAATCTATCCATTGGTGAACTTTGAGGCTTTTGCCGAGAGACATTAAAAAATCGTTTTTAAAAATTGGAGTGAAGAATGTTTTGATATGCATGTGAACATGAAAGGTAGAGAAGTAGCAGTTTTGTTGGTGTCGGTGTTGTTGTTGTTATGTATTCCCCAGCTTAACACCCTGGGGGTGTCCCACAACATGCGCTCTGACTCACTCATCCCACCTGGGAATCACTGTGAGACTGAAATTACACACTGGTTGAGAAGTTTACATGTAAGACACTTATCATGTACCTTACCCTATAGGCAGCCATACTGTGACTTAAGATTTTTTTCCTTTAAAGGAGAATGTAGATTATTATGTTAAAAGCTTGTCATGACTGACAATAATCTCATTGCAACATTGTACAACATACCAACATGTTAATGCAGGTTTCGGCACTTTGCAAATGTCAACAACTGACAAAGCTTTTGGCCTGGGACAAGTAGCAGTTTTTCTTGTGGGACTTTGCCTTGTTTTGTGATGTTTAAAATATGCACATGAATTTTTGAACACAGACTAGATGGACGCTATAGCTGAGTGGTTAAGACTGTTTCACTCCAATCCCATGGGTCCATGAAGTCAAGGGTTCGAATCTTGCAGGGTCTGGCGAATTCTTCTTCTTCATCAGAGGCTCAGACAGCAACTATTCTCTGTTATATGAGCAAAAATGCATCATGCTGCAGTTAAGCATCTGACAAGTCAGGCCCAGCGCATCCAACTTAATGAATTAATGGTGGGGATTTTTATGATCTCCCATGTCAACTTCAAGTGCAGACCTGTCTTGCTTTAATTCCTTTTGGGTGTATACACATTCAGAAGATCAGATATGTACGTTTAAGATCCTGTAATTCCTGTCAGCGTTCACTGGGTTACGGAAACATGAACGTACCCAGCATACATCCCCAAAGTCAGGATGCGGCTACCTTCATGGTGTGCAAAAACGGTCATATATGCAAAATCTCACTATTGCTGAACCTTGGAGCTCTGGCTGAGGAACGAAACAAAAACAACATTAATAAAAAGTAATCAAAAGAACTACAACAGTTTATGTTTAGTTTTTGGTACATTAGTAAAATATGCTTATGTGTTTGTTTGTTTTTTTAGTTAAAACTTACCAAGACAGTAGAATTGTTTGAGGGAAAAGGGTAAATATGATATTGTATTTGCATTATTGTTAGTTTCAGTGTATGGTATTGTGTTTGTTTCAATGTTAACTTGTTTTAATATTTGTTTCAAAGTATGATTTTGTTATTTCTTTCACTGTTAGCTTCATAGCATATGTTATAGTTATTTGTTTGAGTGTTAGTTTTCATAACGCTGTTATTTTGTTTTGTATGTTTTCAGTGTAATTCACGTGCCATTATCGCTTTCTATGGTGCTTTTTTCCAAGAAAACCGCATCTCTATATGTACAGAATTCATGGATGGTAAGTCAGACTGTTCTTCTTTTTGTTGTTGTTTTGTTTAGTTTACTGGCTTTATATACTTTGTGTTCCTTTCAGTTTCTTCTTCATTGAACGCTCAGGTAACAACTGCCATTGTCTGTCAAACAAACAAAAATGCATTGCAATGTTGTAAAGTGCCTGTTAAGTCAGGCCCAGTGCATCCAACTCTGGCTTGGGAATAAATTGTTATTTTTAAAAAGTTTTTAGAACTGGAAAAAAAGTCAGGAGAATGGACCTAGAAGGCAGAAAATAGACAAGAAAGGCGACAGGAAGAAAAGAAACAAGGCAGAAACAAAGAATGAGTTAGAAAAGAGGGAATTCCTAGCACAGAATTTCCAGAAGGTGGGAATTTTTATACTGACAGGCCCCCAGCATCCCCACGGGGGATTTATTTAAGTTAGAATGAAAGTGTGATCTGTCTCCTGTATAATCACAGAATTTTTTTTTTAATGCACTTCTTTGGTAAATGAGTTGTTCCTGTCTTAGGGGATTCTTTTGTCACATTGTAAAAGTTGCTGTAAATGAATAGGATGCTGCATTGAATTGTATGTTGTATTGAAATGATAGCTCAGTGGTCAGAGTGCTCGCTTTCCCCAAGCTAAGATTAAACAGCATTGAGTGTGGTTACCAAGTGGATGTGTGACAGTTTTCACGCCTTGGTTTTAGTACAGTCTCCCAGTTCACCCAGTTGTTAATGGGTACCTGCCCTCTTAGAGTCAGGGAAGGTATATGTGATGATTGTGTGTACATTTATGCAAGACTCATGCAAATATTCCTGCATGCATGCATATATATCTTTTTACTTCTGTTTCTCAGTTAGAGCTCCAAAGTTCACCAGTGGTGAGGTTGTGCATATGAATATGTGACCAGTTGCCCACCATTAAATTGAGGCAGCTGCATTCTGAAATCTCAACACAATGACCTACTCTTCCAAAAAGCAACAGGTTTTTAGTGTGTGAGCAGGATGTTCCATGAGTGTTTGAACATTGGGCCTTGGTTTACAGTTTCATCTGAAGGACTTTGACATTGAATTCATTTTTTTCATCAAACTGGGAAGAATGGACGAGACTGGGAATCAAACCCAGAACATCATGGTTTACTTGTTGGCTGGTGAACGTCTTAACCCTCCTGCCACCCTTCTTATACGTATATGTAATCTGTGTGTGTGTGTGTGTGTGTGTGTGTGTGTGTGTGTGTGTGTGTGCACGCGTTGCGCGCACTATGCGTTTGTGTGTGTATGTGTGTGTGTGTGTGTTGTCACGCGTGCGCGCACATATGTGTTTGTATGTGTGTGTGTGTGTGCACGCGTGCGCGTACATATGCGTTTGTGTGTGTGTGTGTGTGCGTGCGTGCCTGCGTGCGTGCATGTGTATTTGCGTGATGTGTAGGGGGTTCTCTGGACAAGTACATGCCCATACCGAGGTGGTGTTGGTGGGCATCGCAGCCAGTATTGTGGAGGGGCTGGTCTACATGTGGAACTTGCAGATCCTGCATAGAGGGTGTATGGTGTGTGTGTGTGTGTGTGTGTGTGTGTGTGTGTGTGTGTGTGTGTGTGTGTGTGTGTGTGTGTGTGTGTTGTGTGTTGTATGTGTGTGTGTGGGGGGGGTGTGTGTGTGTGTGTGGGGGGGGGGGGGGGTTGTTTGTGGGGGTGTTTGTGTTGTGTGTGTGTGTGTTGTGTGTGTGTGTGTGTGTGTGTGTGTGTGTGTGTGTGTGTGGTGTGTGTGTGTGTGTGTGTGTGTGGATGTGTGTGTGTGTGTGTGTGTGTGTGTGTGAGTGTGAGTGTGAATGAGCATGCTTGTGTATTTATACACGTATGTATTCACAGATACTGGCAGAGATCAATTGATGAATAGAATCTGGTGGGTTACAGAAACCTGAACATACCCAGCATGCATTCTGTACAAAAAAGAGTTTCTCTGAAATAGGACTGTCAGCTGAGGCCAGCGAACAAACTCCATGCAAAGTTGCAATCACAGAAGACCAGGTACTACACATCCCACCCGATATGACACCACAAAGAAGAGAAAAAGACATAGGACATGTGAGCGTGTGCTGCTTTGCCCTTCTGACAAACTGAAATAGTCTCATGGAAAAAAAAAATCTGGAACTTTAAAACATTTTGAGCAGGCAAGCATGTCATTGTCAGAAGATGTATCTATCCGATGACAAATTCAGCTAAAGGACAAGAAACACCCGCAGAACAGTACAACGACAACTTTGTGAAGGAAGCACTATTGATGATGGTGTGGTGTGACAGTGATGTTACAAGAATCTGGATAGTCTGCTTCTAAAGATTTCATCTCATGGAAGAAAGGAATTGGCAGGCAAGGTGTACTGAATGGGGAAAATGGATACTTTGTGCATATTGGTTTAAACATAATTTTGACAAATGCTATAGCTGAGTGGTGAAGACCGTTTGACTTCAATTCCATGGGTTCGTGAAGTCGTGGGTTTCAGTCCTGGCAGCAGCTAATGAATCTTTTTCTTCTTTCTCAAATGCTCATGCAGCAGCTATTGTCTGTCGTTTGAGCGAAAATGTGTCACACTGCATTTAAATACCTGACAAGTCAGTCCCAGCATATTCGACTTCAGCATAAGAGAGAACTGTTATCTTTTAAATCTTTCTGGGGAAAAAGGCAGGAGAATGGACCAAGAAAGTAGAAAATAGACAAGGACGCGACTGGAAGAAAAAACAAACCAAAGCACAAACAAAGAGAGGGATAGAAAAGAGGGAATTCCTAGCTCAGAATTTCCAGAAGTAGGGAATGCTATTTATACTGACAGGCTGTGGCAACCCTATGGGGGGACTGCCTGAACCTATAACACACTCTGTGAAGGAGCTGACTATGAAAGAAAGTGAAAGAAACATTGCAGTACATGTCTGACAGTATTGAATCTTGAGCTTACTCTGAAGCATGTAAACCACTGTTGCTTATAGTCCTTTATTTCTTTGATCATCTTGTTCTTGCAGCCCTATTAATATTTTGGAGTGTTCTTTTCTATTTAATTTTATTATAATTTTTTTTTTACCCTTCTAGATATCAAGCCATCCAACGTCTTAGTCAACACAACAGGGGAGGTCAAACTGTGTGACTTTGGAGTCAGCGTTCAGGTGAGTGTAATGTCCCTTGTTACCTGTATGGTGATGGATTGAGGTTATAAAGTGGGCACAGAGAGAGAGAGAGAGAGAGAGAGAGAGAGAGAGAGAGAGAGAGAGAGAGAGAGAGAGAGAGAGAGACTATGCATGAATGCATGTTAAGTACATGTATCAAAAGGGAAGCCTTGAGTGAATGGTCTGCTTGTTGTGTATGTGTGTGTGTGTGTGTGTGTGTGTGTGTGTGTGTGTGTGTGTGTTATCTACACCCCTTTTTTTGTAACTGACAGAAGCACAACCCAGTATACATGTCCCTTGATTATACAGATGACTGTGGATAGAGGAAGGTGTAGATAAACTACAAAAATATTGCATTTAGGTTGTATGATCATGAGTTTATGAATTATATAACATATATGTTTGCAGTCATATGTTAGCCAGGTGCAAGCGTTTTGTTCTGAATCTAAAATCTTTTTTTTCTCTCACTTTGTCTTCTTATAATCTATATTTATTTGGTGATAGGATATCAGTGGTCTGAACATTTGCTTCCCCCAAGCTAATGTTAAGTAGCATTGAACATGGCTACCAAGTGGATGGGTGATCTTTTGTGCCCCTTGGTTTAAGTACAATTCCCCAGTTCACCTAGCTGTAAATGGGTACCTGCCTCTTTAGGGTCAGGGAAGGTAAAGCAGGAGAGAGAGGAGATGGGCGCTGCCCTCAATATGCTGGCCCTCGGAGAAGCTGAGTTCTCTGACATCTCACTCCCCAAAGACCGCGTAGGTTATGGGAACACCATCACCTTAATTGTAACATAGTATCATGTTTGTATGCTTCCTATATATTTTTTGTAATTATTGATGATGATAACAAACAATGATGATGATGGTAATAATGACAACAACAAAGCCCTCCCAAAAAACTCCAACATATTTCTCTTTGTTTCAGCTGGTGAAGTCGATTACAACAACTTTCATAGGGACCAACGTATACATGGCTGTAAGTAAAGTTGGTGCCTCTGTCCCTTTGTGTTTGGTTAGCAGTAATGTAAGTTATTCAGATGTATCAGAAAAAATACATCGGATTTTCACCTAATAAAAACAGTGACAACTTTTTTGTATGAATGATTACATATTCAAGTGTGTGCTCTGCTAGTAGTGATATGCAGGTATAAACTTTTGTTTTTTTCATTTGACTGCAGGTAATCAGAGGTTTGGCCCCCCCCCCCCCCCCCCCCCCCCCCCCATGCTGGGGGGCCTGTCAGTATAAGTAGCATCCCCACCTTCTGGAAATTCTGTGCGAGCAGTTTCCTCTTTTCTATCCCTCTCTTTGTTTCTACCTAGTTCCTTTTCTTCCTGTCTCCTGCTTCTTGTCTGTTTTCTGCATTCTTGGTCCATCCTCCTGGGTTTACAGAAAGATTTAACTCAATCCCTATGTGAAGGGAGAGAAACCCTCTCTCCCAGTACACATACACTGTGCACATTTGTATGCTACTGTAACCCAGAAGTAGGTGATACAGAAGGGTTAGTAGATGGTTGGTTGCCCTATAGCAGGTTCCCGTAGGGAAAAGGTCAAAAGATTAAGGATTCTCTTCCGTGCCAAAATTTGATGCACCAGGCTTGACTTGTCAGGTGCTTAATGGTAGCACAGCGCATTTCCCTCATATGACAGTGAACAATAGTTGCTGTCTTGTGCGTATGTTGAAGAAGAAGAAGAAGAAGAAGAAGAAGAATCAGTGAAAATTGGAGAACTGCATTTCTACTAATTTTTATATTTACCCTGAGCCAGAGAGCAAAGTTGACAGTCACAGAGAAATTGCAGGGTTTGTCGCTAGGTATCAAAGCTTTGGGGACAGGATAGCTCAGTGGTCAGAGCCCTTACTTTCCCCAAGCTACGGTTAAGCAGCATTGAGTTTGGTTACCAATTGGATGGGTGATGGTTTGCGCCCCTTGGCTTTAGTACAGTCCTCCAGTTCACCCAGCTGTCAATAGGTACCTACCTTCTTTAGGGTCAGGGAAGGTAAAGCAGCAAGGGAGAGGAGATGGGCACCGCCCTCAATATGCTGGTGCCTTAAAGAAGCTGAGGTCTCTGACATTTTCCTCCTCAGCGACCAGATAGGTTATGGGAACACCATAACTGTTACCACCTTTTATGAAAGCTCTGCAGTAGTTGTACCTGTGTGGTGTTGTTTTCCAGTAGTTGTGGTGTTGTTTTCCAGTAGTTGTGGTGTTGTTTTTCAGCCTGAAAGATTACAGGGAAAGGACTATGGCAAGTCTGCTGAAATCTGGAGCCTGGGAGTCACTCTGTTTGAGGTTTGTGTCTTTTCTGATTTTTGTTGTTGTTTGTTTCTCCTCTGTCTGTCTTTATTTTTTCTCTCTTGATATGAAGGCGAAGAAGAAGTAAAAGAGATGAGACCTGTAGACAAACTTTTTTGACCAATCAAAAAGAGGTAACTTAATATTTTTCTTACAAAACAGACAAGGAGACTTAACTTGAAGCAGGTGAGTCTTGTGTAGTCCCGTTTTATTGAACCCATCATCTTTGAACTGGTGATAAATGTTGTTACAATTTTTTTTTGTAATTTTCATCTTTTAATAGATTTTTTTTTTTTACCATTTCTATTTAGTTTTTGACATATGGTATGGCCACCTTTTCTGTGCCCCTAACAAAACAACTGCATCAATAAAAAAAACAAAAAAAACCAACCTCAAACAACCCCCCCCTCTTGAAAAAAGCTGTGTAGGCCATAGCACTTTGCTGACATCAATAATTTGCAAAGATTTCAGTCTGGACCAGGCAAAAAAAAAGGAGATGAAAAAGTCCTTTCCTTGTTTATTTTGTTTGTTTAGGGGAAAAATGATGTGCAGAAAAAGATGATGCTGTTTCATTCTTGAACCATCATATTATGTTGATTTTATGGAAAGAGCATGATGGATAATGCCAGGCTCTGTCACAAATATATAGCAAATCATAGCAAACTGTCATATTGTTCATAGAAGTAAAACGTATATTTCATATATCAAAACTGATATTGTGACACAGATAATTTATACCCAACAGTAAAGGCAGATATTAAAATTTTTTTTTTTTTTTTTTTTTTTCAGCTTGCCAGTGGAATCTTGCCATTTCAATCGGTAAGTTGCTAGGTAGAATATCTTGTAGTTGTGGATGTTTGTTGTTGTTTTGTACAGTCCCTGATCAAGTGATTTGCCAGAAGGAGAGAGTATGTGTTTGTGTGTGTCTGTGAAATATTTGCTTGTTATGGATTTCTGTAGACTGTTTGGAAATACAGACAGACAGACAGACAGACAGACAGACAGACAGGCAGGCAGGCAGGCAGGCAGGCAGGCAGGCAGGCAGGCAGGCAGGCTGGCAGGCAGGCATACAAGAACGCACATTCACATGTACATGCATGCATGCATGCAGGCATGCACACACACACACACACACACACACACACACACACACACACACACACACACACACACACACACACACACACACACACACACACACACACACACACACAGTGATGGTTAAGATGTTCACCTGTCTGACAAGGCTTTCTTCCTAGTTTGATGAAAAAATCGAACTGAATGTCAATGTCCTGTGGATGAGACTATAGATCAAAGCCCTGTGTTTGAATACATGTAGAACATCTTGCACTCATCTGAAAAACCTGTTTCGCCTTTTGGAAGAGTAGGCCATTTCATGCTGGTAGGAATGGGTGACAAAATTGTAAAAAAATGCATGCACACAAGTGTCATTTTTTGACACCATCCCCAAAGTGGGAATGCGGTTACCTAAATGTTGGGGGGGGGGGGGGGGGGGGGGGAACATGGTTGCATATTTAAAAATCTCACCATTGGTGAATCTCGGAGTCTTAGCTGAAGAATGGGGAAAAAAACCATGCAAAAAGCAGGCGTATATATCAGTTTGTATGCCGGAAGCACAAGAATTGACATACATGAGAAAGTATCTTTTTTTTTTCTTCATTCTTGGCTAGAACTGTGGAGTTCACCAGTGGTGAGATTTGCACATGTGACTGGTATTGCTCACCATAAAGGTAGCCGCATTCCAACTTTGGGGATGTATGCAGGGTATGTTTATGTTTCTGTGACCTGCTGAACACTGACATCAATTATGGGATCTTTAACATGCATATTTGATCTTCTGCATATGTATTTGCACAAAGGGAATTAAGGCACTGGCAGGTCTGCACTTGAAGTTGACCTGGGATATCGTAAAAATCCCTATCCTTAATTCTCCAGACTCTGCCAAGATTCAAACCTACAACTTCATGGACCCATGGGACTGAAGTAAAACAAGTCTTAACCTTTCGGATATAGCGTCCCTCGGAAAGTATCTGAAATAGGAAGAATAAAAGACAGAGCTCTTTTTTGTTGTGTGATGAACCAAGGTGTAAGCTTTGAGTATTCAACATTAAAATATGCGCTGACTCGACTGTAAAGTACATGAAAAATATTACTACACTGTACTTTTAAAAAAAGTAAAGATTATGATGTGTATAAAAATTGTCTTGTGTGTAAAAATTATGTTCTGTATATTCTCTTTTTCTGATGAAGTAATAGGAAGTAGATGAATGGTTGCATTTGTTTTTATTGATGCTAACTCATTTTTATGTTATTTATTTTGTTTGTTGCAGTTGACAACAGGCGTGAAGGTAAGAACAGCTTTGGAAGGGGGAAGAGGGGGCTGGGGGTAGGGGTGGAAGTAGCGGTGGAGTGTAGGTTTGAAAGAAGAGAAATAAAGAGAGAGAGAGAGAGAGAGAGAGAGAGAGAGAGAGAGAGAGAGAGAGAGAGAGAGAGAGAGAGAGAGGATGAGTGTGTGTGTGTGTCTGTGTGTCTGTGTGTGTGTCTGTGTGACTGTGTGTCTGTGTGTGTCTATGCATGTCTTTGCATGCACACACCATGTGCAGAATACTTTTTTTTTCTAAATGTAAAATAAAACTTTCTTGCTTAATTGGGAGTTTCAAAGTTTTAGAAGTTTTTAGAAAAAGGAAAGGAAAATAATGTACATCATTTTTTCCCATTTTCTTTTAATTTTCAAGTGGGTTGTTAACATGGAATGTGTACTTATTGTATGTATTGGCAGTGGCATGTAAAATGTAATGAATACTTAGAATGGAATGATTGTAGCAAGTCACTGTTCTTCCACTTTTCCACTACCTTCAACCCATTGAAATTTTTGCTATGTTCTATTTTTTCTCATGGCAGCTGGACCCAATGACTTTGATGCAGTGTATACTGGATGAGGTGAGTTATGGAGTATCTATTTTTCTGTTTATTCTTTTATTTTGACAATAATGGAACAATCACTCATGTTCCTTTTTTTTTTTTAACCATTCAATCTTTGTGTGCATTTGTTGTTGTAAATGTTGTCATCCATTCCCACTGGCACACTATGGCCTTCTCTTTCAAAAAGGCAGAACAGGTTTAAATGTGTGTGCAAGATGTTCTCCATACGTTCACACATGGGACTTAAGTTTATAATCTCATCTGAGGGACTTTCAAGGAAGTGGAGTCGGCTCTGAAGTTAACTCCAGTGGTTTCTCTGTGTGCGTGTGTGTGTGTGTCTCTGTGTGTGTATGTGTGTGTGTGTTGGTGTGTATGTGCGTGTGTGTGTGGGGTGTGTGTGTGTGTGTGTGTGCGTGTGTGTGTGTGTGTGTGTGTGTGCGTGTGCATTGTGTGTGTGTGTGTGTGTGTGTGTGTGTGTGTGTGTGTGTGTGTGTGTGTGTGTGTGTGTGTGTGTATGCATGGATTAGAGTTATTTTGCATGCTCGTCCACATGCATGAACGTAAAGTAATTTAAGTGGAATGCGCTTTACCAAATGTAACATAAAAACATAGAGTGAATAAACAGACATGCCCATATTCAAAATCAAAGCCAACACTCGGCCTATATGTAAGGTATTTCAAAATAGTCACACACACACAAATTTCTCATCCAGTGTGTACACTTACAGTCCTGTCCAGGTGTGATTCCCAGGTGTCATGAGCGAGACAGAGTGCATATTCTGAGTGGTAGGTGTGTGATAGCTGAGTGATAGGTCATTGTGTGCTGATAGGAACGGATGACAGAAAAACTCACCTACCAGGTGGTCAGGCTAGGGAGCATCCAAAAACAACAAAGAGAACACCATCAGTGATGACTGTGTGAACAGTTATTATGAATGACAAGTTCTGTGTATGTGCTTGTGTTTGATTCAAGTGGTACACGTCTTTGTTTGGTTTTAAGCTTTTTTTGGCATGTAGTTCAGGCTTAAAGAGAATAAAGTGGTTTATGTAAAATAACGTCAGTTTTGAAATTAACTTGTACAGTTCTGGCGTTGTCATATGCCATTGTGATGGAGTGGTAATTAGATTACCTCCCATGCGATCGGAACTGCCGATCGCAGCATCGGGGATCTAACGTTAGATCCACACCTGTGAATTGTGCGACGTTCTGTATTGTTGGGGGGTGATCGAAAACTGTCTGTTGCATGCACTTTGCCCATTGCGGTAAAATGTAGTATCTATGCAGCCTCTTTATAGAGGCCACATTCCTACTGTCTGACCGTGCTGTTGTCGCCGAGAAGTTGTACAGAGTCGCGGCAGATCAAGTATCTGCACTCTGTTACACCATCATCTCAGTTTAGGACTGACCAGACAAGAATTGTTTTCGTGCATGATGATGACCACTGTAGTCTTTGTTGTTATTATCTTTTCATCGTATGCAATATCATGTTTCGTTATTTTTGTCGCAGACGCCACTGGTTCTACCAGCTGATCGGTTTTCACCTGAGATGGTCAACTTTGTGTCACAGTGGTATAGACTTTTTGTTTGCTAACTTTCATTTTATTTATCTTTTTTTTTTTTTAATTACTGTGGTATGTTTGCTTTTGTCAGTCTGGTAGAATTTGCACCATAGCTTGATGTTCTGTTGCTATAAAAAACAGACCTGCTTTCACAGGCATATTTACATACATGCACACACATACACTTGCTTGCATGCAGGCATATACGCACCCACTCATCTATATTTAAATCTTAAAAGGCATGTGATATCAATAACCTGATTAATTGTGCAAACTGATCTCATTTAACACCAAAGAATGGTGCATAGTTCATGTAAATCAGTTTGGAGTCCTATGTATATCAGTCTACACATTGCATAGAAGAAGAAAAATTGTTATATCACCGGACAGGGTCTGACTAGTATTTTACAAAATGACTTGGTTAAAAACACAGTCTGTATTGGTCTGTACTCAATGGGAAATAAATCTTTTTGGAAACTGATTTATCTAAAAGCCTAAATACTTTCCCTTGGATTAGATCCTGCTCAGTGTCTTTAAAAAAAAACCCACCCAAAAACATTTGCGTATGCCATAGCTTCACAATGTCATGTTGAGCTGACAATGTACTGAAGCTGTTGTTTCAACACAGCTACCCTGAATGTGTGTGTGTGTGTGTGCGTGTGCGTGTGCATGTGCGTGTGTGGCGGGGGGTTAAAGGAATAAAAAGTCTGTGCAGAGGAAAAAGAAAATGTCATTTACAAAGAAGAGCATACCACACTTCTCTGAGAGAAATGAGTAGATACCAAATTGGGGTGAAAATGGACAACAGATGATTTTTTGGTTTGTTTGTTTGACAGCATACAGAAAGATCCTGAGGCACGCTTGTCGATCAATGACATGGTGGTACGTCCATACGATGTTCTGTCTGTCTGTCTTTTTCTTTCTTGTTTTGTTTTGTTTGTTGTTTTCATTGAACATACAGTAAACAAGTGCAGGTAGTGAAGTACAACTTTATCTTGACAACTTTTTTTGAAGGATTAGCTCAGTCCGAAAAGAAATGTATTTCTTTTACTTAACAACTGCTTGGTATTGCTGTGGGTTTTTTTATGTCATTTTGTTTTTCTTTTCCTTTGAAAGTCATCGTCTTTTGTGGCACTGGTACTTCTGTATTTTGAATTTGATTCTGCTGTTGATATGATCTTAACTCACTCGGGACGGCCAGTTCTCTCCCTTGCTTTTTCACATGGACATCCCATTCATAATGGTTCGTAAAAAATCATAAAAGTACAAAATACATAGAAAGAGATTGAAATTATCTGAACTTATGAATAATATGTTGATTTAGTACATGTAAAAAAGATTGAAGCTCTCACTTTATAATTTCAGCTTTGACAAGCATGAAGAAAATACTCTGAATTTTGCACTCCATGTTGCTACTCTGTGTGGGCTACTCTCTGCAACCGCAAACAGAGAGTTCAGAACACACGGAATCACCCAACAACGCTCTGCATTCGACCTTGGATAGGCTCAAGAAGCTCATTTCAGCTGTGCTAGTCATAGTATCATTGTGGCGGCCGCATGAAAAATCTGCAAACAACAAATCCGCTATAGCGGACAGCCGTCCAAAACTGTTGCTTTACACTGATCCGCTGTAGCAAATAGCCATCCTCTGAGAGTTAAAGGAAGATGTGCATAGTGTACTCCACCAATCATGCAGTTGATTTCATATCCACATTGTAGTGTCTGGCATCTTTTGTATCAAATCTCTTGAGTTGGCACATCAGTCATTACTTTCATCATTTAAATTACCACGAACTGCTGTATTATCATTTTGTTTTCATGACCGTGAGCAGTTTTATCATTATTTTCTTTCCACACCCATGAATCTTTTATTATGATTTAGTTTCCAGAGGAATGAACCATTATTTCATAATGTAGAAGAATCTCAGTATTGTTTTGTTTCCAAAGCCGTTACTGTTTTGTTTCCAGAACTGTTACATTACTGTTTTGTTTCCAGAACCGTTACATTACTGTTTTGTTTCCAGAACCGTTACATTACTGTTTTGTTTCCAGAACCGTTACATTACTGTTTTGTTTCCAGAACTGTTACATTACTGTTTTGTTTCCAGAACCGTTACATTACAGTTTTGTTTCCAGAACCGTTACATTACAGTTTTGTTTCCAGAACCGTTACATTACTGTTTTGTTTCCAGAACCGTTACATTACAGTTTTGTTTCCAGAACCGTTACATTACAGTTTTGTTTCCAGAACCATTACATTACTGTTTTGTTTCCAGAACAGTTACATTACTGTTTTGTTTCCAGAACTTTGAACAGCTTCTTCATCAACATTTTGTTTCCAGAACCGTTATATTACTGTTTTGTTTTTAGAAACAGTATTTTACTGCTTTGTTTTGGGAACTTTGAACCGTTTCTATTTCATTTCCAGAACCACGAATGTCTGCGTCGTCACACAGCAGAGTCGGCCACGGTCATCAGCCAATGGGTGAAGAGCCGACTGCACGAGATTCGACAGAGCAGAGGGTTATAGCAACACGTGTCGTAGTCTGCACTGGTTCAGTGTCATCCTTACAGCAACACGTGTCGTAGTCTGCACTGGTTCAGTGTCATCCTTACAGTAACACGTGTAGTAGTCTGCACTGGTTCAGTGTCATTCTTACAGCAACACGTGTAGTAGGCTACATCGATTATAGTAGGCTACACTGATTATAGTAGGCTACACTGACGCAGTGTCATCCTTACAGCAACACGTGTAGCAGTCTGCATTGATTCAGTATCATCTTTACAGCAACACGTGTAGTAGGCTACACTGGTTCAGTGTCATCCTTACAGCAACACGTGTAGTAGTCTGCACTGATTCAGTGTCATCTTTACAGCAACACGTGTAGTAGGCTACACTGATTTGGTGTCATCTTCATCTTACAGCAACACGTGTAATAGGCTACACTGATTCAGTGTCATCCTTACAGCAACACGTGTAGTAGTCTGCACTGGTTCAGTGTCATCCTTACAGCAACACGTGTAATAGGCTACACTGATTATAGTAGGCTTCATTGATTCAGTATCATCCTTACAGCAACACGTGTAATAGGCTACACTGATTCAGTGTCATCCTTACAGCAACACGTGTAGTAGTCTGCACTGATTCAGTGTCATTCTTATAGCAACACGTGTAGTAGGCTTCATTGATTCAGTATCATCCTTACAGCAACACGTGTAGTAGACTATACTGATTCAGTATCATCCTTACAGCAACACGTGTAGTAGGCTACACTGATTCAGTGTCATCCTTACAGCAACATGTGTAGTAGGCTACATTGGTTCAGTGTCATCCTTACAGCGACACATATAGTAGTCTGCACTGGTTCAGTGTCATCCTTACAGCAACACGTGTAGTAGGCTACACTGATTCAGTATCATCCTTACAGCGACACGTGTAGTAGGCTACACTGATTTAGTGTCATCCTTACAGCAACACGTATAGCATTTAGCAGAATGACACGTTATTATTCAGAGTGTGAAGAAAACTGAAAGTGGTCACACTTTCAGTCCTGTTGTGGCCAGTAGCATCGTTGATGGATATGAAGTAGGTTCTGGTGTTGGGTTTTTTTTTTTCATTTCTGTGGTGGCAATGCCCTGCTAGTGCTCTTGCCATGGAAGAATATACTATAGGGGCAGCTTTAGGGCAAAGGGTTTTCGGAAAAGAAGCCCCTTTTTCATAGGGCTGCTAAGAGTTGTAGCATTATGGAGAGCTATCGTACAGTACTGAAAAATAACAGGTTTGGGGCATTGTGACTGGTGATATGTATTCTTCACAGTTTTTGTTTCAAGAAGAAAGACTGGTATAGGTGGGTAAGGTCAGTTTTTAAATGGTTTAGACTTCGGTAGCAGGCAGTTTTGATTTTATGTGGAATTGGTTTTAGATAGTGCATATAGTATGTTTGTGTGTGTGTGGTGTGTGTGTGTGTGTGTGTGTATGTGTGTGTGTGTGTGTGTGTGTGTGTGTGTGTGTGTGTGTGTGTGTGTGTGTGATGCATGTGTGATGCATGTGTGTGTGTGTGTGTGTGTGTGAATGCCTACATGTCTGTGTGTGTGAGAGCGCTTTTATAGGTACATTTGCCTGCATGCACCTTTTCATTTAAGAACAGCATGGATTTTGTAGAAATTGAGCCATTATAGACATAAGAATGCAATCACACGCAAGCCGTAACAGACATAGAATGCAATCACTTGAGCTGTAATAGACATAAGTATGCAATCACTTGAGCTGTAATAGACATAAGTATGCAATCACTTGAGCTGTAATAGACATAAGTATGCAATCACTTGAGCTGTAATAGACATAAGTATGCAATCACTTGAGCTGTAATAGACATAAGTATGCAATCACTTGAGCTGTAATAGACATAAGTATGCAATCACTTGAGCTGTAATAGACATAAGTATGCAATCACTTGAGCTGTAATAGACATTTGAGCCGTGATAGACATAGAATACAGTCACTTGAGCCGTGATAGACATAGAATACAGTCACTTTAGCCATGATAGACACAGAATACAGTCACTTGAGCTGTGATAGACATAGAATACAGTCACTTGAGCCGTGATAGACATAGAATACAGTCACTTGAGCCGTGATAGACATAGAATACAGTCACTTGAGCCATGATAGACATAGAATACAGTCACTTGAGCCGTGATAGACATAGAATACAGTCACTTGAGCCGTGATAGACAGAGTACAGTTGCTTGAGCCGTGATAGACAGAGTACAGTTGCTTGAGCCGTGATAGACATAGAATGAAATCACTATATAAAAAAAAAAAGCCTATTGGATGCCTTGCATTGTAGGTGACTTCATACATTCTGGAATCAGCCGATGTGATAGTTGCTCTTCTGCTGCTGTACATGTCTGCTTTGAAGTTCCATCTGTCTGTTGTTTGTTCAGTTGAACAGTGGTTACTGTTTTTTGTTTCTGTTGCTTTTAGCTTCTGTTTCAGAGAAGCCAGTTTTAATATGTTGACACTGTATTTATATGTCTATATCAGAGGGAGAGAGAGAGAGAGAGAGAGAGAGAGAGAGAGAGAGAGAGAGAGAGAGAGAGAGAGAGAGAGAGAGAGAGAGAGAGAGTGTGTGTGTTAATGAGTTTGAATGTGAGGCTCATTTAAGTTAATATATATATATATGTGTGTGTATATTGTGCATGTACTGATATACATTTTGTGCCGATATACATGTGCTTGCATGTGTGCTTTTGTGTTTGTGTGTGTGTGTGTGTGTGTGTGTGTAGATATGTATGTTTTATATTGCAAATGATTGGAATGATAAAACTAAACTTACGCCAAACTTGACTGCTGCAAATTGTAAGTCTAAATCTGTGGAGAATATACATTGTTCAATTTCTGTGAAGTAGTCTCATTGATTACATTATGATAGAAGTCATGTATTTATTTCAGGGCACACTCATGGTTAAACTGTCACAGTGCGCATGCATTGGTACAGGTAGTTTTGATGAGTCTAGTCTACTGTGTTGGTGTGGCAGTGTTCTGTTAGTGTTGTTGTGTATGTTAGGGTTATTTATACAGTATGGGTGGGCTTCAGTGTCCAACAACAGTATTAGAGGTACCTGAAGATGCTAGGCTGCATCCTTGTTCAATGTCCTGCTGTCTGATGTATACATACTGTATACAGTACATATGTATGTACGTATACATACATGTATACATACATGTAATGCTTGCATACAGACAGACAGACAGACCAGACCTGACAGATTCCTTCACTCACACACACACATTAACATACTCAAACACACAGACACAAACACACAGACACACACACACAGACACACAGACACAGACACAGACACACACAGACACACACAGACACACACACACACACACACACACACACACACACACACACACACAGAGTCACTTTTTAAAAAAAGATTGTTAGTCAAAAGTTGTTTTTAAAAAAATAGATGTCCGGGTCTGTGTTTTACAATAGCATGATTGTGTACTTTTGGCGTTTTGGAAATGGACAGCAACAACAAAATTGGTGTTGAGACTCATTTTGCTCACAAAGCAAAGGACTCGCTCTCAGAGAAATGAGAGGCATGGACATCTTCAATCATGTGTATCACGCCAAAGTTGGATGTGCTGGGCCTGACCTGTATTTGTGCTTAGCGGCAGCACAATGCATTTTCGCTCATATGACAGATGACAATAGTTGCTGTCTGATTGTTTGACAAAGAAGAAGAGTCATGTGTGTGCAGCTGCCTTTAGTGCTCAGTCATCTATGCCTGTCCTCGTTGTATTGATGCTTCAGATAATGATGATATATATATATATATACATGTATGCGAATGCCTGCTGATCGCACAGTTTTACTTTTTGTTAGCTTGTTTGTTTCTGTGTTTCATTGTTATGAAAAATTTCATGGTTTGGCTAGAAAAGCATTTTGAAGTAACTGCTCATAGTAGTGATAAAATGTTTTGTTCTGATAGCAAAATTTAGTTGAGTCCACAGGAAAGGGAGTTTGATGTTGACAGAGGATGTAGCATGATTAAGTAGACAGAAGTGGTACAGCTGTATCAGTATATTGTGTGTGTGTGTGTGTGTGTGTGTGTGTGTGTGTGTACACACACAGAGAGAGAGAGAGAGAGAGAGAGAGAGAGAGAGAGAGAGAGAGAGAGAGAGAGGGGTTATGTGGGTCCATGAAGTTGTGGGTTCGAATCTCAGCAACAGCGTCTGGTAAATTAAGGGTGGGGATTTTTATCATATGGAATGACTCCTACTGCCTGAAATGATGCCGAGATAAAGTGCTGAGCTGCTAGTGACTATTCAGACTACTGCAAACCAGATTTTTATATCATGAAGAGTGCAGTTTTAAGAAACTGCTGTGGGATTTGTAAAATGTGTACAAATGAATGAAAATATGTGTGAATGTGCGATGTATGGGGCTGCATGATGAAGTGAATGCATTACACAAGTCTGTACATTTTGTGTTAGAGAGAGAGAGAGAGAGAGAGAGAGAGAGAGAGAGAGAGAGAGTGTGTGTGTGTGTGTGTGAATACCTGTATGCCTTTCTTTTTGAATCCTATCTTGTCAGGTAATGATTTTTAAATAACATGTCATTGTCTTTCATTCCTTTTGATGTACACCAATAGATCAGTTGCTGCAAAAGACTAGAGTTAACTAAGAGATTAATCATGTTATATACTGCTTTGGTGATTGATGTTGGTCAGGCTGAATTTCCTTCTTGTCAACATTTTTACATAAAGTCAGCAGATTGCCTTACTTGAATATTTGTGCAGGCACAAATTCTTGAAAATAAACTTACCTTTGAAAATGTTCAGTGTTTGGATTTGTGAGGCAAAGTGTAATATATCTCAGCTTGAAATTTCTTCTTTTTTGATGCTTTCACTCTTTCTGTCTTTAAAAAAAAATTTATTTGTCCTTCTGCCTTCTTACTCCTGGATTGTTTATTTTTTATTATGTTGAGAAATTCTCCAAACTTCTTTGAAAGATGTTGATAAAAAGTATTCTGTATAGTATATCTCATGTACCCAAAGACATTTTTAAAAATAAGAAAAATAATAAAGCATAGTTAGCAGGAGAGCACATCACATAGATATGATTACTCTCTCTCCTCTCTCTCTTTTTCACACACACACGCACGCACGCACGCACACACGCACACACGCATGCACTCAAACACACACACACACACACACACACACACACACACACACACACACACACACACACACAAAAGAAGGGAGAAGGAAAGATGCACATACCAAAATCACACAGACTGTTTAAAAAAAAAATTAACATAGTTTTTTGGATAGAGCTTTTAGGTGCCAAGGGCATGTACAATGCAAAAACATTGGGAAATAAGCTCATATGTATATATGCCCTCATAAAGAAGGAGAATCAAGGGACTGTTCACCCTTTACCGTAAACCATTGTCACTGGCCATAGCCACTGGCGCCACTGACACTGAATGACGTGACAGCCCTGATATGGCTTTCGTGGTTGGTAGGGCTACAAACGATATTATGGTTATGATTATGAGCCATAGCCACACACCACATCATTCTGCATTGTTAGTACTATTTTTTAAAATGCATCTTTTTTCCCACAAAACGGCCTGCCCTGGGATAGCACATACCATGTCTGCTACATGATAAAGCAAACATGCATTGCCAAAGAACCAAAGCTGCCAGAAAACAGCTGCCATCTTCAGTATGGCCAAGAATAGATAGATAGATCCAGGAAGGTACAACTGCCATCTTCAGTATGGCTGTTACGTTATTGGTTCTGAGGAACAAACTCTTTGTTTTAAAGACACTCCAGTGGACGTATAACGCTGACTGAAGTGCCAAGAGTTGCTCCCCTACCTCTCGGGAATCACATCTAACAGAGCACACACGACTCAGAGATCATGTTATATTTCTTTTATTCAACTAATCTACTTCAAAACAGTATTGTTTCCAGTACAAAAATTCCAATAAAAACAAACAAGAACACTCCTTTCTAACATCACCACGAATTTAACCAAAACTCTATTACTACGCTCACTAAACACAAATTTCAATCGCTAATCACTTTCACAGTTCTCATAACTTTTCTCCTATTTCTTCAAGTTTTCTCCCCTTCTTCTATATAAAAAAAATCCCTAAATCTACCGTCCGCATTGCCTCCCCTGCTCGATCACTAGGGCGTTCGGCCGTGGGACTCCCCTCCTCTGCCACTGCGAAGGCAGCCCCTTGTATATATACAGTCCAGGCCCCTTCTACTGCCCGCTAAACATTCCAGCGCTGTGGGAATCCCCCTCCTCTCCTCTTCTCAGTATCATCTTTCCTCCTCGACTCTCCTCCCTCCTCGAGGTGATAACAGCCCCTTTATTTATACAGTCAAGGCCCCTTCTATTGCCCGCTGCCAGACCATCGCTGCCAGACCATCCCGGAAGCTTGGGGAACTTCACACAAACATCTTAGATTGCAGCAACGCGTCTTGACAGATTCCAGAATGTCATAGAATACTATGAACGATTCCCGGTACTTCTAAAACCTCTTAATAATATTATAAAATACTCCCGAAACTCCATGAGCAGACAAACATATATGCAATCGACAGGCATTAACATTTATCAATAACTAATATTCCATGCGTCATAATCAAAGAATGTCATTCATTGCAATCCTAAAAACATGCTTAATTAGGAGCCCTGAATCTGTTTGTAACATTACCCCCCACTTAGAACAAATTTCCCAACATTTGTTTCCAAAACAACAAACAGATTCAACTTTGAAAATCAAGGTTCATAGTAGCTCACTCAAGTTCAACATACAGCATTAGCACATTTCAGGGGACGGATAGCCTGGTGGTCAGAACATTGCGCTGGCAATTTGACGACCTAGGTTCGATTCCGGTCGGGGAAATTTTCCTCCTGGAGTTTACATCAGTGCAGACTCCACTCTCCCCAAAAATCCCTCGGAAGAGACTTCAAACCGAGGCCCTGTGTGCAAACGCACGCACAACACCCTGCGCACTCGTCAAATCCTGTTCCGCCCCTCGCAAGAGCAGGCCATCGTGCGCCGACGGGAACAGACGACATCCACGAAACCGCACACACACGGGGACTGGATGTAAAGAAGCACAAGAGTGCCCATTCCATCACCCTTGATACAAAAGATTAAATCAAATGAATAAATCGTTTCAATCCCAAAAATGATCATGAGAATGCAATTAGTTCCAATATTGTCACTTCACAAAATTCAAGCTATTTTAAGTTCTATCAGGAGACACACATATTGCCACACACAAATGTCTTCTGGGATCAGCACTTGCCCATACCCAAAAAAAATCCACACAATCAAAACTGTACCAAAACCGAATCAATGTTGTTGTTGTTGTTGTTCCCCAGCTTAACACTCTAGGGGGGGGGTCACCCAGAATGTGCCTTCTGACTCACTCATCCCACCTGGGAATCACTGTGAGATTGAAATTGCACACTGAATGAGAAGTTTGCGTGTATGACTATTTTCAAGTACCTCGCCACACAGGCAGCCATACTCCGACTTCAGAGGATTTATTCTCCTTTGAAGGAGAGTGCAGGTTGTTCTGTTAAGAGCTTGTCATGGCCGAAGGCAATCTCAACACAACATTTTACAACATTACAACATTCTAGTGTAGGCCTTGGCAATGAGCTGACATCAACAACTGACACAACCCCTGGCCTAGGCCAACCAAATCAATAATACCCAACAATTTCAACATAATAACCATGTTCATAATGTTGTATGACCAAACATGTCAAACTCAACAGCTAAGAAACCATCAAATACCCAATAATTTCAAAATAATAACCATGTTCATGATGTTGTATGACCAAACATGTCAAACTCAGCAGCTAGGAAACCATCAACAGACCAAATGACCAACAATATGAAATTCACACTCATTTAGATTATGATTCTTCATGACAAAACAATGAATTTACTAAAATGTCACTTCTGAGCAGATGTGTTACCGTCTTTGGGACACCTCCTCCAGGATCAAATAGCGTAATCCTGTCAACCCTCTTGTAGTCCACGTACATGCTGTCTGCACCATCCTTCCCTTGGGTGCCAAAAGTCAGTGTTCACAGAATCCCTGGCCACATAAATTTCCCCACAAATGTCCTTTGGGTTCGGTACCTGTCCATCACTCCCGATGTGGAAATCCTTGATGAAGTCTCTGGGACAGCTCAGTCTCTGGTACACCTCCTCCTGGATCAAACACTGTAATCCTGTCGATTCTATTGTCCACACACATGCCGCCTACCTCATCTTTCTCTTGGATGAAAATCATCAGAGTAGCACACTGAGATCCTGGGGATTCCCATTCCATGCCCATATGACCCCCTGTGATAGAGTCACGTGCCAGCTCCACTGTAGAGTTACGTAGTTGAGGTGGCACCAACACCTGGCGTACCACTCCTCCATGGTTCTTGAAGACCCTGAAGAGGACACCCCCCTTTTCTTCAAAGTGAAACTCCCCACTTTCTGTCATGACAGCCTCCTCATGTTTACGATGTTTATCAAGCGAAGGGTCAGCTCTCTGAAGCTCCATCAATTTTCCTTTGTCCACAATAGTTGCCTTGGAACTATCAGTGACTTTCAGGGGAATGCTCTCCCCCTCCTTCTTCGATTGCGCCCTTGTGGTCACGGCACATTCCTCATCATTGAACTTGTCATCAATGGCGCTTATCTCTGGATGTTTTCCTATTTGCGAACTGTTTCTGGTTTCAGATTCCAGCATTTTCTCATTATCACTGCTTGATGCCATCTTACCCATTTCCACAATTTCTTCAACAAAACGTCGAAACCTCAGGAGGAAGCCGTTCAGGTCCTCTGGTTTATCATCCAACACTGGCGACTTCGTATCTTTAGCTAGATCACCATTATTACTCAATCTTTGAACAGAGCTGCCATGCTCCAATTCAAGTCTTCTCATCTCCAATTCATGACGCCTCTCCCTCTCTCTTTCTTCTCTTTCCCTCTCTCTTTCTTCTCTTTCAAGCTTTTCCTTTCTCTCTTCCCTTTCAATTCTCTCTTTTCTCTCTCTTTCTTCCTTTTCCAACCTATCTTGCCTGTCTCTCTCTCTTTCTTCTCTGTCTTTCTGATCTCTCTCTTTAAATGTTTCATATTGTCCTGCTAGGCTTTCTAGCTCTTCCCTGCTATCTGCCATAACTGATTTTTTCAAAAGTTAGAACTACAAAGTTACGACGTAATGTCTCACTCCAATCCCTTGTTTTCACGATGATGACGCCACGCACACAAAACTTAAACCAGTTATACTCACGTGAGCCCCACAGACTAACTAAATCAGACGCCAGATCTCACTCAGCAGGAGGCTAAAGCAAGACCGCGGCCCCTGACAGTCCCTTTAGATACACAATGCTCACAGAACTTCACCGGAACACAGTCTGAATTACCTCAGCAAAACAGACGAACGGATCCACACACTGAATTTCATCAACAAACTCCTTAGACCCGCCGTAAACACACCCATTGTGAATACGCAGACAAACGAATCCACACACTGAAATTCCGAGATCTGTCGTAGACACACCCGTTGTGACTACGCAGTCTCCTCACAGATTCAACTCCAGGTTACTCCGAAGCATCCAACGCTTTCGGACGTACACCCCCTGAATCACAACAACAAATTTCACACTAAAATTCCATAGCTACTTTGTAAACACAACCGCAGCAGTGAATACAATACTCTTCCTTGAAATCTGAAGTCGGAAGCTACTGTGTTGATGGTTCGATGTTGAGAGGTATCCCGGCTTGGCCCCCATATGTTACGTTATTGGTTCTGAGGAACAAACTCTTTGTTTTAAAGACACTCCAGTGGACGTATAACGCTGACTGAAGTGCCAAGAGTTGCTCCCCTACCTCTCGGGAATCACATCTAACAGAGCACACACGACTCAGAGATCATGTTATATTTCTTTTATTCAACTAATCTACTTCAAAACAGTATTGTTTCCAGTACAAAAATTCCAATAAAAACAAACAAGAAAACTCCTTTCTAACATCACCACGAATTTAACCAAAACTCTATTACTACGCTCACTAAACACAAATTTCAATCGCTAATCACTTTCACAGTTCTCATAACTTTTCTCCTATTTCTTCAAGTTTTCTCCCCTTCTTCTATATAAAAAAAATCCCTAAATCTACCGTCCGCATTGCCTCCCCTGCTCGATCACTAGGACGTTCGGCCGTGGGACTCCCCTCCTCTGCCACTGCGAAGGCAGCCCCTTGTATATATACAGTCCAGGCCCCTTCTACTGCCCGCTAAACATTCCAGCGCTGTGGGAATCCCCCTCCTCTCCTCTTCTCAGTATCATCTTTCCTCCTCGACTCTCCTCCCTCCTCGAGGTGATAACAGCCCCTTTATTTATACAGTCAAGGCCCCTTCTATTGCCTGCTGCCAGACCATCGCTGCCAGACCATCCCGGAAGCTTGGGGAACTTCACACAAACATCTTAGATTGCAGCAACGCGTCTTGACAGATTCCAGAATGTCATAGAATACTATGAACGATTCCCGGTACTTCTAAAACCTCTTAATAATATTATAAAATACTCCCGAAACTCCATGAGCAGACAAACATATATGCAATCGACAGGCATTAACATTTATCAATAACTAATATTCCATGCGTTATAATCAAAGAATGTCATTCATTGCAATCCTAAAAACATGCTTAATTAGGAGCCCTGAATCTGTTTGTAACAATGGCCAAGAATTGATAGATCCAGGAGGGTACAACTGCCATCTTCAGTATGGCCAAGAATAGATAGATCCAGGAGGCTACAACTGCCATCTTTAGTATGGCCAAGAATATATAGACAGATCCAGGAGGGTACTGTACAACTGCCATCTTCAGTATGGCCAAGAATATATAGACAGATCCAGGAGGGTACTGTACAACTGCCATCTTCAGTATGGCCAAGAATATATAGACAGATCCAGGAGGGTACTGTACAATTGCCATCTCCAGTATGGCCAAGAATATATAGATAGATCCAGGAGGGTACTGTACAACTGCCATCTCCAGTATGGCCAAGAATATATAGATAGATCCAGGAGGGTACTGTACAACTGCCATCTTCAGTATGGCAAGAATAGATAGATCCAAGAGGCTACAACTGCCATCTTCAGTATGGCCAAGAGTAGATAGATAGATCCAGGAGGGTACAAGTACCATCTTCAGTATGGCCAAGAATAGAATATTAGATAGATAGATCCAGGAGGCTACAACTACCATCTTCAGTATGGCCAAGAATAGAGAGATCCAGGAAGGTACAAGTACCATCTTCAGTATGGCCAAGAATAGAGAGATCCGGGAGGATACTGTACAACTGCCATGTTCTGTATGGCCAAGAATAGATAGATCCAGGGGGCTACAACTGCCATCTTCAGTATGGCCAAGAATAGACAGATTGATCCAGGAGGGTACTGTACAACTGACATTGCCAGTATGGCCAAGAATAGATAGATATATTTAGGAAGGTACAACTGCCATCTTCAGTATGGCCAAGAATAGACAGATCCAGGAAGGTACAACTGCCATCTTCAGTATGGCCAAGAATAGACAGATCCAGGAGGGTACAACTGCCATCTTCAGTATGGCCAAGAATAGACAGATCCAGGAGGGTACAACTGCCATCTTCAGTATGGCCAAGAAAAGATAGAGCCAGGACTATGTTAGTGAGTTTTAAACCTCCCCAACTGTCCACAACAGCATGACATTACATAACAGAGATTGGCAGAGTCCAGTGCCAGACATAGCAACAGTTAACACTTAATCAGGACAAGTGGTGCTGTTCCATCAAAAGATCTAGCAGAAAGTTTGAACTTTAGCTAAGAGGTGCAGCAAATGAGAAGCCTAACAGAAGGAAAGAGGGATCACAGGACAGACGAACCAACATCAGTTCTTGTTCCTTCCTTCATCTGCCCAGGATGCAACAGAACGTGCTTCTCTCGTATCGGCTTCTTCCGTCGCTTGCTGGGTTGCAAAGAGTGACACCATCTCTTTTTGCCCCCCTCCATAATACTGGCATGCAAGGAACAAGCCATCATCATCATCATCATCATCACCATCACCATCACCACCACTGTCGTCATCATCATCATCATCATCATCATCATCATCATCATCATCATCATCATCATCATCATCATCACCCTCCTGAAGGGCCATTCCATTGATAAGTAGAAAGTCATCTTGGTCACTGTGGAGTTGACCCACAATATCTTCATTCTCACATCCTAAGCAACTGCAGCATGACATCCGAAAGTGTGTTGCAGGTATGACAACATCTCACAATTCATAGGACTGACGTCACTTTACAGGTATGATTTCAGAATTTGCAGGAATGACTTATTGCAGGTAATGGCATGACATCACAATTATGTACTGATGACATCACATTTCAGGTATGACATCACAATTATGCACAGTAGCATCATATTACAGGTATTGCATCACAATTATGCATGAATGGGTTCATAATTATTACAGGTATGACATCACAATTCACAGGTAAGACATAATATTGCAGGTATGACTTCACAATCTGCAGAAATGACATATCTACAGGTATGACATCATAATTCACAAGTATGACATAATATTGCGGGTATGATATCAGAATGTGCAGGAATGACTTATTACAGGTATGACATCATAATTCACAGGTATGACATCGTATTACAGATATGACATCATAAGTTGTAGGAATGACATCATATTGTAGGAGGGACATTACAAATTACAGGAATGACATCATATTGTAGGTATGACATCACAGTATGGTTTGTGATTCAGTCCACTACCACGACATTTAATTAAGGTACTGGCAACCATAGAATCCACACCATAACTGTCACCCTGTTCAGAGTTCAAACTCATTAAAACTGCTTTAAGGGTGAGGTTGAAGCTTCAATCACCCCTGGGACCTCTGACCAAGGCTCATCCAGGAGCCCAAACTTGAGTCAGGTCAGGCCACATGCATTGTTCTTACTCAGAAATGCCTAAAATGATGTAATTGAAAGATATCACTTGATAGAGGGTTTTTTTTCTTTAATCAAATCTGCAATAAATCGTTATCAAAATGACTGAGAAGTTGTAAGTGGTTACCTGTACTTGTTTTCCCCCATCTGTATTTCCTCAATAACAATGTAACTATTCGCAAAGATGAAAAAAACCAAAACCAACAACAACAAAAAACCCCAACAAACAAAAGGAAAACCACCCCAAAATGAAAAAAAACAACACACTTATTCAGTTGCTCCTCATTATAACCTCCAATAAGTAGAGGACCAAAACGATGTCATTTTTGTGACATAGAGATATACTTTTCACGAGGGCATCACACAGTGGTGATGCACATCTGACATTACAGCATAACACACAATCATACCACAGTAACAACATATATGCTGCGCTATCAGTAAAGTACACTGGAACTAAAAACTTATCCCAGTTCCTCACCCTTGTTGCAAAAAACAAATAAATTTAGCTTTTTTCCTATTTTGTATGTTTTGCTATTACGTTTCACGTATAATGCACACAACAAACAACTCATGCAGAACGGGGGGCTACAGAAACCACACCAACTCTGTCCATCCTCGCCCTTATTCCGGACAGCAAACTCTGGGCTAACTTTTCAACCAGACCTTGCAGGAAATTAAAAATTGGGTGGAGGCAATTTTCAGAACAAGGAAAACTTCACTCTGACAATGGTATCACGTCACGATTCTCTCCCCTGTCTCTTTGTTATGGAAAATGCATATTTCATGTTGCTGTGTTCCCGCACTTGTCGCTGTAATGGATTGGGAATCAATGCTGTCGGCACGTTGTCATATAAAAACAACAACATTGCATTAGAAACAGGACTGATTAAAGGAAAACAACAGCAATGACAAGAACATTACACAACAACAACAATATCAAACAAGGATTGGTTAGACGTGGGAAAGTGACAACAAGAACATTACGCAACAACAAAAACAGCAGTAGCGGCCAAAAAAAAAAAAAAAAAAAAAGAAAGAAAGAAAGAAAGAAAGAAAAATAAAGGAATGTGAAAGAGGAGGTAGAAGAAAAGAAGTATAAGCAGAAAAAATGACAAAAAAAAAGAGGACAAAAAGAAGAGAAAAAAAGGACAAGAAGAAGAAGAAGAGGAAAAAGATGAAGAACAAGAACAACAAGACAAAGAAGAACTAGACGAATAAAGCAAAGACAAAGAAGAAGCAGAATTAGAAAAAGGAGCAGAAGAAAAAGAATATATATATATATATATATTTTTTTTTTTAAAAAACTACTTTAAATTAAAAAAAAATTCTTTTATATCGAGATGGAGGAGGAGGAGGAGGAGGAGAAGAAGAATTTGAAGAAGAAGAATTTGAAGAATTTGGAGAAGAAGAAGAAGAAGAAGAAGCAGAAGAAGAAGAAGAAGAAGAATTTGAAGAAGAAGAATTTGAAGAAGAAGAAGAAGAAGAAGAAGAAGAAGAAGAAGAAGAAGAAGGAAACAAAAGAAGGGAAAGAAGGACAGTAACAACACATGTTGCCCCTCACCAGTTAGATGTTCAAATAATTATTTAATGTTTCTACCTCTGCGTGTGCAGTCAGCAGTTAAAACAAGCGGATGAAGTAGTTTGGCTTTCAACGTTTGGAATCCTGAAGTCACTGACTTGAGTTTGCAATAGCACATGGAGGTGTAAAGATGAAGAGAGAGAGAGGAGAGAGAGAGAGAGAGAGAGAGAGAGAGAGAGAGAGAGAGAGAGAGAGAGAGAGAGAGAGAGAGAGAGAGAGAGGAGAGAGAGAGAGAGAGAGAGAGAGAGATTTGATTTGATTTGATTTGATTTGATTTGATTTATTCTTTTATATCGAGGATAATGGAATAAGCACTCTTGTGCTTTTTTTTTTAACCCAGTCTCCGTGTGTATGCAGTTTTGTAAATGTCATCTGTTCCCACTGGCACACGATGGCCTACTCTTATGAAAAGCGGAACAGGATTTAACATGTGCACAAGATGTTCTGCGTGCGTTCGCACACGGGGCCTCGGTTTAAAGTCTCATCCGAAGGACTTTTGGGGAGAGTGGAGTCGGCACTGATGTTAACTCCAGGAGAAAAATCTCCTCGACCGGACTCGAACCCGGGTCGTTAAATTGCCAACGCAATGTTCTGACCACTAGGCTTTCCGTCCGTAAACCTCAGAGAGAGAGAGAGAGAGAGAGAGAGAGAGAGAGAGAGAGAGAGAGAGAAGAGAGAGAGAGAGAGAGAGAGAGGAGAGAGAGAGAGAGAGAGAGAGGAGGTGGTGGTCGTAGAGGGGATAGCGTAGTGGTTAGAACATTGCAGTCATGATCTGACGTCTCGGAATCGAGGCACGACCGACGTACCCGTTTAAGGGGATGTTTCCCCTGGCTTGAGCACCTGTTCTGACTCCCCCCCCCCCCCCAAAGTCCTTCGGATAAGACTATAAACCTTGTTCACATGTTAAAACAAAAACGCTTCTGAGGCCATTTTGAGCCGGTACGGATGACAACAAACAGACAGACAGATAGACCGACAGAGATATAGAACAACCGACAGACAGAAAGGCAGACAGACAGACAGATAGAAAGGTAGACAGACACACAGGCAGACAGACAGACAGAACGACAGACAGACAAACTGGCAGACAGAAAGGCAGACACACCACACTTGTGTCATATTGCTACGAAACGATTGACGATAGCCAACTAATGAACTTCGATGGTTCACACACACACTTAGCACGCGCCAAT
>CM060328.1:28925509-28930509 GCA_030674155.1 Stramonita haemastoma
TATCACAAGAGAGAGAGAGAGAGAGAGAGAGAGAGAGAGAGAGAGAGAGAGAGAGAGAGAGAGAGAGAGAGAGAGAGGAGAGAGAGAGAGAGAGAGAGAGAGAGAGAGAGAGAGAGGAGAGAGAGAGACAAACAGACAGACAGACAGACAGACAGACAGAACAGACAGACAGACAGACAGACAGACAGACAGAGACAGAGAGAGAGAAATTGATATGTGAACAGAATAACAAGGCATCACTTTTCAAACTCCAGCAAGTGATTTCAAAGCATCTCTCTATTTGTCTCTTTGTTGAACGCAGTAGTAGCATTCATCAACATACACATAGGAAAATCAGAATTTCTCTGTTGATCCATTCGTTCATAATAAATGAATTCACATTTTAAGCCCTAAAGAAACTCATAAACGATAAAACAACCAAAGAAACCTAAAAAAAACAAGGTAACAAATGTAACCCCCCAAACCCCCCCCCCACTATGACAATAGGTTTCAGCGCTGTGAGACCTTTGATATAAAAACCATTGAAAGGAAAACATTCTGGGAGACGTGTACTCCAGAAAACAAAATGCTAACGTCTGCTGATGTTCATCGCACATGGCAGTTTCTAGCACTTATGAAACTGCAGCGTACCAGCATTTCTTTTTATTTGTTTCGATTTGCGTTCCTCTGCTAGAACTCTGAGGTTTATCAATGGTGAGATGTTGCGTATGCGACCGTTTTTGCCCATCAGTGAGGTAGCCGCATTACGACTTTGGGGAATACCAGCATGTGAGACAGTGAAGCTGGGAATGCACAGCCATGTTCACTGCTAAAAAAATACCTCCGTGGTGCAGATGAAAAGCCATGTTCAGCAGACATTTAATTTGATAAAAATCGATTTCCCCAGTTGGGATACTGGGAGTGGGGGGGGGGGGGGGGGGCTGTCAGTATAAATAGCATCGCCACTATCTGGAAGTTCTGTGCAAGATACTCCCTCTTTTCTATCCCTCTTTTTGTTTCTGCCTTGTTCCATTTCTGCATGTCACCTCCTTCTTGTCTATTTTCTGCCTTCTTGGTCAATTCAAATAAAAACTGCTCAAATTTAACCAAAACATGTCATAAAATTATTTGACACTTGTTTATAAAGTGATAAAAATCTAATATTCATTCATGAAGACTTTACAAAAAAAACCTGTACTTTTTTGTTGAGAAAGTAAATAAAAAATCAAATATTTTCTTATGCAGCATGAAATGTTTAGTAAAAAAAAAAAGTCTGTCAAAAACAACAACCCCACAGCAAGGACGGACAATGTCAATAACAATAACATTAAAAATCAATTCTTTTATCATGAAACACAAAATATTTTGTAAAAAAAAGAAAAAAAAGCAAACAAACAAAAAAATACCCCCCCCCCCCTCTCCCTATCCAAAGAAACGAAAAAAACACAGCATCGAAAGACAATGTCAATGAAAATGAGACTGACATCACCTGTGATCATAGCAATCATCATCATCATCAACAATGACACTTATTGACAACCAGGCCCAAGACACCCCCCCCCCCCCAATTCAAATCGACCGACACGCACCAAAAAACACGCACTACCCCTCCCCTTCCCCTACCCCCTTCACCCCCAACAACAACAACAACAAAAATTCAACAGAAAATAAAGCCAAACCAAACAACCAAAGAGTCAACCAAAACAACCATAGACAAACAGCACCCCCCCCCCCCCACTTTTAGATCTGTAAACGATGAAGTACTACCTCGCACATGCATGCACGCACGCACGAACTGAACACACACACACACACACACACACACACACACACACACACACACACACACACACACACACACACACACACACACACACACACACACACACACACACACACACACACACACACACACACACACACCACGCGCGCGCACACACGACACATACACACACACATATACACACACACACATGCACACACACCCCCTCCCCTCACCCCCTTACACACACATATTCGAACAGCTCTCACTAACGAATCAAAGCGAACATTATGTTCAATAAAACATCAGACATTAGTACACAACCTGCTAACAAAAGAGAAGACAAAGAACAAAAAAAGAAAGAAGAAGAAAAAACATCCAAGAGAACTAGAAGCCTCCACGTGTATCGAGCAGTCAGACTCTTTGTCAGAGATTCCAAAAATAACACTGTGCTAATGGACGGAGGTTTGGCAATCAGTGCCTCTCGATCGATAGCTGACCCCCTTCCCTTCTGAACAAATCAACAAATCAATCAATCAATCAATCAATCAATCAATCAATCAATCAATCAACCAATCAATCAATCAATCAATCAATTAATCAATCAATCAACCAACCAACCAACCAACCAACCAACCAACCAATCAATCATCACCCAATCTACCAAGCATTCGTAATCAACCAACCAATCAACTCACCAACCAATCAACTCACCAACCAATCAACTCACCAACCAATCAACTCACCAACCAATCAACTCACCAACCAATCAACTAACCAACCAATCAACTAACCAACCAATCACGATCAACCAATCAGACCCAATCAATCAGCCAAACCAAACCTAATCAAAATCCCATTCACCCAACCAAACATTAACAACCAATCAACTCAACCAACCAACCGATCAACCCTTATCAGACAACCAAATTGAATCAGCCAACCGAACGTCATTAGCCAATCGAAAAACCAATCAACTAGCCAAACTTGATCAACAACATATCAAGCCCCCAAAACCTGTGATGACATTAGCAAAAATGGGTCTGTTGAATTTTCCCCTCACACAACAAAGAAAGAAAGAAGTAAACAACACAGACACACAGATACACAGACCATCTGTTTTTCACACACACACACACACACACACACACACACACACACACACACACACACACACACACACACACACACACACACCACACACACACACACACACACACAACACACACACACACACACACACAACCACACAACACACACAACACACAACACACACACACAACACACACACAAACACAACACATAAACAAACACTTTGCACAAACACAACACACTTATTTGCCAACAACTCGACAACATGAAAAATAAATGCACATCAAATTCAACGGTAATAATAACCTTGTGACAAACAAATACAACACCGGACCTTCTTCCTCAAACTGGTTGAAAAATAACAGGACCTCACATCCTTAATGGAACATACAAACGTGTACGAGCTTCTTTCATCAGACTTGTTAAAAAACCAGACCTCCATCCCTAATGACGATCCGACGGCTCCGTATAAGCATCACACAGCACGGGGATAACCACACGACCGTGGAGGTTCCCTCATGTTCCTGCATTTCAAATCATTCTAGCGTACAAAGCGGAAATTAGACCATGGTTTGCGGGGTAAGGTTGGTGGTGGTGGTGGGGGGGGTTGGAGGGAGGGGGAAGAGGAAAGAGTGGATGGGGGAGGAGAAGGGGGGGGGGGGGAAGGAAGGGATGGGAGGTGGGGGTATGGGTGGGGGAGAGGTTAACATGGGAAATGGAAGGACGGTTGACTTCAAAGGTTAAGTGGTCCGGTGAGTTAAAAACTAATGCACTTGTGAAAAACAAGGCGCCCCCCCTAAAAAAACAAAACAAAAACAAAATCAAAACAAAACAACAACAAACAAAAACAACACAAAAACCAACCAACTAAACAACCAACCAACCAACCAACCAACCAACCAACCAACCAACCAGCCAACCAACCAACAACAACAAGCCCCCAACCCCAAAACAAGAAACAGCCCCCCCCCCCCCCCCCAACAAAAATAAAACAAAACAACAACAACACAACAACATAAAAATCTATGGTTTAAACACTGACTTTATCTGGACTCCTATCCACTAGACCATGAATGGTGGTGGTCTGAGTGCTAGTCTTTTGGATGAGATCCCATGTACACAAAACATGCCCCCCCCAAAAAAACGAAACAAAACAAAGAAAGAAACAAAGAAACAACACAAAACAAACCCCAAAATACACAGCCCCCAAACAACAGTAACAACAACACTTGCAACCTCAACCCCCCACCTCCACAACTCCAAATTGAAGACAGCACAGTCATGCATTCAATAAATTCATGAGATTTAACAAAATTTGGTTCAGATATATTAAAAAAACCCCAACAACATTCATTTTGCGACACACGGCACAAATATTTGACAAAGAAAAATGACATGCTATGAATTGCCTTCACAAAAACCCAAAGACTTTCATTGAATCAAACATGATAAAATCCGACACAGATATATACCAAAAAAACAACAACAACAACCTGTAAACATAAAATGGAGTGAAAAGAAAAAAAACAAACAAACAAAGAAATTCAGCAGATGTTACTTCCATATTTCTAAAAAAAAAAAATAAAAGGAACCAAACAACCTCCCCACCTCCACCCTTAAACACCTCATGTTTTTTTTGCTGTTAAAAATAACTGAAGCACCCCCCCCTTAAAAAGACACAAAAAAGCAAAACAACTCCCCCCCCCCCCCTCCAGAAACACTGAAACCCAACCTATGAATTACTATTTTGAAAAAAAAAACCCACTAACTTAAGCGCACATTGAGTGACAATGCATGGGTGAAATGAAGATTTAAATGTTTGCTACTGAACATAAACAATTCATCATGTATTAAACAATTCTAAATATGAAGTACGTTTCAAAACGCCCCAAATCCCCAAACATGCGTACATCAAACAGTGGTCAACTATTATGCTCGTGTTATGATAACAAACGCTTAGATTGACAAAGATAACACACATCTACATATTGCTTTACCTGTGTTGTGTCCAAACTATTTACATTCAATGTAAGAGAAGAAAATCGCGACAAGTTCAGTTTCCTGACAACAATCTAAAATCTATATCAGAATAGTCAGTGATAATTTGCCATCCATGTTTATCACATTATCAAAATATCAATGGCAGTGATTCAACAAGGTTTGCGGT
>CM060328.1:28935509-28938009 GCA_030674155.1 Stramonita haemastoma
CAAGCAAAACAAACAAAACAAATACCCCCTTCCCACGTGGGAATGCCAGAATCCCTTTCAATACAAATAGCAGCATTCCCACCTTCTGGAAAATTATGAGCTGCAAATTGACCATTTTTTAAAAATCACTCCCTTTGTTTCTGTCTTTTCCCTAACCTATCTGCCCCCCCCCCCCTCTCTCACTCTCATGCATATTTCCTTCCTGCTACAGCCCATTCTCCTGCCTTTTTGTTGATGCAAATCTGAAAATTATTTCCATAAACTTTCTGATGAGTTGCCCTGAAGTCGTCGGCTGAGGCCAGGGGACAGACCTGGCACTATGCAATTCACCCAGTATGGGCACCCCCACAACCCCCCCCCCACCCAACCAAAACCAAACCAAAACCAAACTTAAAAAAAACAAACCCCAAAGCAACCCCCAAAACACACACACTCACCCGCACGCACGCACGCACGCACGTAAGCAAAACCCAACAACGTCTCCCTCCCCCAACCCCCCCATCCCAAACAAAACAAAACAAAAAACAAACAAAAACCCAACCCACCAGCTAATGCCAACAAACAACAAAACAACAAACTACAACCCCCCTCCCCCTCCAGCCACCCTTCAATCTCTGCATGTTAAAAATCTCACTATCTGATTTACATCAACAGATAAATACACGACCTAAAACAACACGGCAACCCACCCACCACTGCCTTTGTTTCAACAACCACTAGGAAAAAACAAATAACAAACAAACAAAACCCCCCACTGGCATATTCAAACACTATTCATAACGTTATCAGAGTCAACATCACTCGAAGCAATATTTGAACAAACTCCATCGACATTAAATATTGCTTTTAAAGCCCAGATTACCTCCTTGAAACAAGAACACCATCAACGATCAACATATTGTTCAACACTCACATCACCACCCACTTTGATGAAAACACAGTATTAAGAACACGTCAGTTTTTTTTTTTGCTGTCCTAAAACAAACTGGTCTTTCAAGAAGGGATGCTGCTGAGTGGCCTGTCAGTATAAAAAGCATCTCCACCTTCTGGAAACTCTGTGCTCGGATTTCCCTCTTTTCTATCCCTCTCTTCGTTTTGACTTAGGTTTCTTTTTTTCCTCTGTCACATCCTTCTTGTCTGTTTCCTACCACCTCGGTCCCCTCTTTCCCCTTTTTCTCCCAGAAAGACTCAGAAGATATCAATTCTCTCGCCGAAGTTTGATGCACTGGGTCTGACTTGTTAGGCAGTACAACGCATTTTCCTTCATACGACAGACGGCAATAGTTGCTGTGTGAGCGTTCCAAGAACAAGAACAAGAAGAAACCAACAATGTCTATTTTCTCTTCTCCAAGGAGGGCCGGAGGACGGGGAGGGTCTGGGGGTGGCTCTGGCCCTCACCTCCTCCCTCTTCTGGGTCATCAGGTCCAGCTGTCGTCTGCGTTCTTCCTGCTGCTTGTCGTCATAGTCCTGCAGCTCCAGGAGCAGCTGCTCTGTCTCCAGCATCTGCGGCTGTGGATGAGGACCAAAAACATGGAAAAATTGGTGATAGAAAAAAATGGAGGCTTATATAGCGCGAATTCCCCAAAACATGGGCTCACCGCGCTGTAAATCAAATCAATTTAAATAGGCTACATATGAACGTGAAAAATTTGACTAGCACAAAAAAATAAGGAAAAAATAAGGAAAAAACATTTCAAGCAGGAGGGTGGCAGGATTGTTAGGATGTTAGCCTGCTAACAAGTAAACCATGGGTTCTGGGTTCGATTCCCAACCTCGCCCTTTCTTCCCAGTTTGATGAAAAATTCGGACTGAATTTCAAAGCCATTCAGATGAGACTTTAAACCCAGGCTTTGTTTGTGAACACTCGCAGAACTTCTTGCACACACGTTAAAAAACCCATTTTGCCTTTTCGAAGACTAAGTCATTGTGTGCCGGTAGGAACAGATGACAGAAAAAACCCCAGCATGCACATAGGTGTCGCGTTTAGACACTGTCCACGAAGACACAATAAGGTAACCTAAATGGTGGTCATGGTGGTGGTGGTGGTTGAGGGGGGAGGGGGGGGGGGGCAGTCGCATACGCATAAATCTCACCATTTGTGAACCTTGGAGCTCTTGCCGAGGGAAATGAGTGCTTATTCCATTATCCTCGATATAAAAGAATTAAAAAAAACAAACAAACGAAAATAAGGAAACATTTAAAGTTTTGTATAGATCTAGTATTGTACTTTCTTTTCGTTCTTCTCTTCTGTGGATAACAACAACAACAAAAAAAAAGATGATTAAAAACATTTCAAATTTTCTATAGTTATGTGTCTTCTTTTCGTTCTTTTCTTCTGTGGATAAACATAGAAGAAAGATGATTGATTTCAAGTTTTGCATTATTACGTATCTTTTTTTCTGTCTGTTTTTTTTTTTCTGTGGATAACAAAAGAAACAAAAAAGTGGTTAGAAGCATTTAAAGTTTTATATTGCTATTTATCTTCTCCTTCTGCTGCTGC
>CM060328.1:28948009-28953009 GCA_030674155.1 Stramonita haemastoma
ATAGAGAGGATGGCGTAAACCTGTTTAAGGACACGAAGAACATGGAGATGATGGCGTAAGCCTGTTCAAGGACATGAAGAATATAGAGATGATGGCGTAAGCCTGTTTAGAGACACGAAGAACATGGAGATGATGGCGTAAGCCTGTTTAAGGACATGAAGAATATAGAGATGATGGCGTAAGCCTGTTTAGAGACACGAAGAACATGGAGATGATGGCGTAAACCTGTTTAAGGACATGAAGAATATAGAGATGATGGCGTAAGCCTGTTTAGAGACACGAAGAACATGGAGATGATGGCGTAAACCTGTTTAAGGACATGAAGAATATAGAGATGATGGCGTAAGCCTGTTTAGAGACACGAAGAACATGGAGATGATGGCGTAAGCCTGTTTATTCTTTTTTTTTTTTTTTTATATATCGAGGATAACAGAATAAGCAATCATGTGCTTTTTTTCATCCGGTCCCCGTGTGTATGCAGTTTTTGTAAATATTGTCATCTGTTCCCACCGGCACACGATGGCCTACTCTAACGAAAAGCGGAACAGGATTTAACGTGTGCGCAAGATGTTCTGCGTGCGTTCGCACACGGGGCCTCGGTTTAAAGTCTCATCCGAAGGACTTTTGGGGAGAGTGGAGTCAGCACTGATTTTAACTCCAGGAGAAAGCGTAAGCCTGTTTAAAGACACGAAGAACAAGATGATGCCGTAAGCCTGTTTAAAGACACGAAGAATATAGAGATGATGGCGTAAGCCTGTTTAAGGATACGAGACACTTGAGAGGGATGTGGTTTTTTTTGGTTGAAGATAAAATGAATGGTGTGGTGTTGTGTGTAGTGTGTAGAAGTAGTATTAGTAGAAGAAAAAGTAGTAGTAGTAGTAGTAGTAGTAGTAGTAGTAGTAGTAGTAGTAGTAGTAGTAGTAGTAGTAGTAGTAGTAGTAGTAGTGGTAGTAGTGGTAGTAGTAACAGCAGCAGCAGCAGCAGCAGCAGCAGTAGCAGCAGCAGCAGCAGCAGCAGCAGCAGTAGTAGTAGTAGTAGTAGTAGTAGCAGCAGCAGCAGCAGCAGCAGCAGCAGCAGCAGCAGCAGCAGCAGCAGCAGCAGCAGCAATAGTAGTAGTATTAGTTGTAGTAGCAGTAGCAGCAGTAGTAGTAGTAGTAGTAGTGGCGTAAGCCTGTTTAGGATACGATATACTTGAGAGAGACATTTTTCTGTGGAGATAATTACGAGTGTGTTGTGTGTGTGTAGTGTGTGGTAGAAGTATTAGTATTAGTATTAGTGTAGTGTAGTGTAGTGTAGTGTAGTGTAGTGTAGTGTAGTGTAGTGTAGTGTAGTGTAGTGTAGTGTAGTGTAGTGTAGTGTGGTGTGGTGTGGTGTGGTGTGGTGTGGTGTGGTGTGGTGTGGTGTGGTGTGTTGAATGTATGTGTAGTAGTAGTTTTGAAATTAACGTCCATGCACAGTTTGTGATTTGGAAAAAAATGTGTATGTGTATGTGAGTATGCGTTCATGTGTGCATGTGTGTGTATGTGTGTGTATGTGTGTGTGTATGTGTGTATGTGTGTAGGTAAGTATGTGTGTAGGTATGTATGTGTGTGTATGTGTGTGTAAGTATGTGTGTATGTGTATATGTATTTATGTGTGTGTGTTGTGTTGTGTTGCAATGCGTTGTGTTGTGCTGCACTGTGTTGTGTTGTTTTGTTGTTATTGTTGTTGTTGTGGTGTGCGTATGTGTGGGCGTGTGTGAATTTAGTTTTCTTCAAATGTTTGTTATATAAAATGACATACAGACGCAAGAAACTAAATCATGAAACAAACAAATGGCGCTGCTCATGTCGGGACGTGATCTCCCCGGGGAGAGCAGCCTGAAATTCACGCAGAGAAATTTGCTTTGACTGAAAGTGATATTCAATTCAAATCAATTCGATTCAAATCAGAAATGAAAGGATGTTCGTCAGAAAGGAACATCGCTACATATGGATAATTATAGCTGGAAAGAAAACTATCCATAAGGAAAAGATGCTTAAAAGACAGAAAACATGAACATAGAAACCATCAATATAAAAACAGTTTTGCGAAATGGTTGGTACTGGAAGGGCTACCTCAACAAAAGGTGTTCAAAGGAATAAAAGAAATGTTTACCAATTAACCAACCAGCCAGCCAACCAACCAGTTAGCCAGCCAGCCAGCCAGCCAACCAACCAACCAACCAACCAGCTAGCCAACCAACCAGCCAACCAACCAACCAACCAACCAACCATCCAGCCATCCAGCCAATCAACCAACCAACCAACCAACCAACCAACCAACCAACCAACCAACCAACCAACCAACCAACCAACCAACCAACCGACCAACCAAATAAACTGGCAAACCACCCATCCCCCCTAAAACAAAACAAAATTTCAGCAACAAAGAAAACCTTTCTACAGAAAAAAAACCGAACAAAGCAAAACTAAACCTTTCAAAAACAAACCAATCTACAGGCAATCTTGTCCACACAAAATATTGATGAGCAAAACGAATCCTAAAAGATAAATCATCTCAGCACAAAATAACTGTCAAAAACATTGTACAGCGACAAGATGTGAGATTTTTGAAGCACTATTGAACACTTTCCCTAAAGTGCAGTGATAGGAAAGTCTTTGTTCTCTCTAAACAATGGATGCTGGGGGCAACAACAAAGTAAGAGGCTGTATGATCAGTGGCTTTCCCACTCATGGAATTCCTCTTTACAGCTTAGTCTTTAGTGATCGACCATGACTCTCTGACTAGGAGGCTTGACTTGCACAGTTCTTATGTACTGCAGCACAGGGGGGTTTATTGGCCTTTGGAGAACATTTCCAACGCTGACTGTCCTTATGCCCTCTTGGCCGAGAGAGTGGGGATGTGCTGTGGGCAAGGCATCTCCACTATAATCAAATTTCTGCCCAGTTTCCGAAACAGCAGCTGCCTTCTCTGCTGTTTTGGAGGTCATCGTCGAACACGACGGACAAACACATACAATGGGAATAACTGGGTTTTTTTTTTGTTCCTAGGCTAGAGCTTCGAAGTTCACTAAGGGTGAGGTTTTGCGTATGCGACCGTTTCTGTCAACCATGAAGGCAGCCACATTCTGACTTCGGGGATGACTAACTGTGTGAAAGCCTTGCTGTGGAGTTTGTCATGAAGAAGTGATGACTTACTGTGTTGAGGTTCTTAATCAGTGATTTTTTTGGGTCACTTTGATGAAGATCAGCAAGTGTATCGACTTGTTCTTTATTAAACAAAAACACATATGCACATAAACAGACAGACGGACAGACAGACAGACACAGACAGACAGACAGACGGACAGACAGACAGACAGACAACCACTAGACCGTAAACCGTGGTCTGAGTGCTAGATTTCGGTTGAGACGATAAAACGAGGTCCCGTGTGCAACACACATATCGCACACATTAAAGAACCCACATTAACAAAAGAGTTGCCCCTAGCAAAACTTGTGTAAAAAAACCAAACAAATCCCACTCTGATAGGGAAACCAATACACACGCAGACAGGGAAAGAGAAAAACAATAATGTTCAGTGACACTACAGTTGTGGCGACGCGCTCTCTGCCCCGGAAACAGTAGCCTGAATTTCACCTAGAGTATTCTGCCATGACTTAAAATATAAGGTAAAAGGTAAATGTGTTCCCATAACCTATGTGTTTGTTGGGGAGCGGGGTGTCAGAGACCTCAGCATCTCCAAAGGCCAACATATTGAAGGCGGCGCCCATCTCCTCTCCCTCGCTGCTTTACCTTCCCTGACCCTAATAAGGGCAGGTACCCATTTAGGCTACAGCTGGATGAACTGGGGGAACTGTACTGAAGCCAAGGCACGCAAACCGTCACCCTTCACTCTGTCACCACACCCAACGCTGCTATATTAAGCTAAGATTTGCGGAAAGTTTTGTTTTGACCTCTGAGATATCCCGTCCTCTCAACAACGCATTAAGCGCACAAATAAAGAGCCCAGCAGAAACAAAACAGTAGTCCCTAACAGCAGTTTTATAGCCCCCTCAACTCTGACAAGGAAATAAATACACTCGCAGACCCGGAAAACACACAAAAGAAGGTGGCACTGCTCTCTTGGCAAAAGTCTTTCTCTCACGGAAAAGAGTCAGCTCAGAGAAATCTGCCTTGACAAAAAAAGGCCTACAAATGCAAAAACAAAAAAATCAACAACCCCCCACCCCCCCACCATCATCACAGCCACCCACAACCATCTCCCTCCCCCCACCAACCCCACTCCCACCCTTCCCTCTCCCCTCCTCTCTCTCTCTCTTTTTTGTTTTGTTTTTTCTTTGTTTTGTTTTTGTTTGTTTTCCTTTATTCAAATCAAAATTATTGATTCTTACTTCTTATTTTCGTTTCTGAATGAGTGACTTTTTATAACATTACCTTAATATTGTATCTCTGTGTTATTTCTTGCCTGTTGTTTGATACTTGGTATGGTTCCTTACTTTTGGTATTTGGATCATTATAATTGTTGTTGTGTAGTTGTGGCTATTTTTATTATTTTTTTATCTTAATGTTATCCCTGAAAAGGGCGGGGACTGGATGTAAAAAAGCACACGAGTGCTTATCTACTATCCTCGAATAAAAGAATTTTGCCTTGCCTTGCCTTGCCTTGTTTCTCTCTCTCTCACCTTGGCAGCTCTGGAGGAGGAGGGGTCCTCCAGGAAGAACCACATGTCTCTCTTGAACTTGGTGAAGCCCTCAGGAGGCTTGTCCCCGCTGTCCGCCATCAGACAGGTGAAGTTGTCGTCCAGGGCCGTCAGTGTCTTCTTGTTCTCCATGAAGCGGCAGTAGTGACCCCAGCAGCACGGCTCGATGTCCAGCTCTGTCAGACCCCAGTAGTCCAGCTCCTGCACGTGCAGAAAGTAGAACTGTAGTTTTAACGGACTGAAATGTAGCCTAAAACTTCTGTTAGAAATTCGTCGTTCTAAAAGCTCGGAGGCATGCTGGGCGTATGTTTGTGG